>CM040631.1:45019507-45574164 GCA_022818045.1 Neotoxoptera formosana
GCTTGTATAGTTGTATTACATTGCTTTGAGAAAGGGATAGTAACGGTAGTTGGACGTCGTGTTAGTTGTAATTGAAGTGCACAAGCGTGTGCGATGGCTGATATTTGAGAACCAGAATCAATTAGAGCTCAGACTGGTATCAATTGTCCGAAGTTATTACGGATATGTACAAGTGTCTTGCCTAATACATTGAGGTTGGTAGTGTTCAAAATGCTGACAAATACAGATGATGTCTGGCCTGGAGATGGAGTTACAGTATTAGGGTGCGACTTCGATGATGATGGGCTTACTGGTGTTGAAGCTGCCGATAATTTTTGATCACGTTGCTCTAAATAAAGCAACGAATGATGTCGAACAGAACACTGATGGCATACAAATGTTGTATATATATTTCGACAACGTGTGAGAGGCGCTAATGTAATTTGTGCGGAAACCACACATTCGATGAGATTGTATGGTTTTAAGTCGTTTTGATGGGGTCACTTTGTACTTTCACATTTCCCGATATAATGTGACCCTTGGCATAATGGACAGGTTTTTGTGCCTTCAGAAGAGACCATATAAGAGAAGTACGAGAAGATGAGTAAGTCTTATATTTAGTAAAAACTAAAAAAAATAAAAAAAAAATGCCTTAAAACCTATAAATGTACTTAAAATGTCAAAATAAAAGTTTTACTTTTTAATTCTTTGATATATGAAACGGATTTTGTGCTTGGAAAGCACTGTTTTAGGACATTCAGAAAAAAATGCAATTTTCATTGAAATCCGCACCCTAATATTATTACATATACTAATAAAAATAATGCAGAATATTGTAAAATTGTATGGTTTTCACAAATTGTTAACTTATATTAATCCAATAGGTAATAAAGAACACACTACTCCTTGAAATTGTATGTAATATTTTTTGTTTGTTTTATAATATTTTTCAATTTATCCACCATAAATTGTATGGACAACTGTACGACTGTCAGTTGTAAATTAGAGCTATAATTAAAAAATATGCGAGATATTCCCAGCGGATATTTCTTCAACGATAATTTTGTTACAAAGATCATGGGCCTATAAAATTGATGTATGCATAGACTACTATGTTCATGGTAGATATATTGAACAATATTTTAAAAGTATATTGCATACAATTGCAGTGAGTAGTGTGTTCATTATTACCTATTGGATTAGCATTAGTTATCAAAGTGTGAAAACCATAAAATTGTATAATTATGCTACATTTTTGAAAATGTAAGTTGCTTTCATTCATTCAAAATTCAACAGATTTCTAATTTCTAGCTTCTTCTTCTCTTGTCCAGTTAGGATTGCCAATAATTCACACTTTAAGGTTGTTTAAATAATACAATAAAATAAATAATATACTAAGTACATAGATATATAACAGGTAACCGTTAAATAAATTATGTGTACATATAGTAGTCATAAATTATAATATTAAAAAAAGGTAATAATATTGTTCGGTAACTTGGGACGAATGTAAGATGTTGTATTGTAGCCAATGTGTAGGTAGGTATATATGGCATTTTGGTTCGCTTGGATTAAGTCATCCATGGTGCATATTGTCGGGTTCTTGGTACAGATGAGTAAGTGTTCATCTGTCTGGCGTTCACCACAATCACACTTCTCATCTTCTTCATTTTCAAATCTCCATTTCACCATGTTCGATTTTGTTCTAGCTACCCCCGGCTCTCATTCTATTGTTCTATGGGTTTCCAAAGATTCCACTGTAAATCTTTACCAGGTGGTAGGTTGGGTGGGTTGGATAGGATCGTCTGATTTTGTTTCATTTAAAATAAATAATTAATTATAAATAATTTCTAGTTAATATGATTTTATTTTTACTAACACACTTTCAGTGCTTATTATTGCATAAATACATAAACGCATGTATATAAGTCACATGAAAAGTTTTAGATCAACCTCCAACAAATTGTAATAATATTTCTATACGTATTTTACAAAATAATCTTTGGCCCATACAAGACCGGCCCATCTGGATGATTCCCGATTTTCCGATAGGCCAATTCAACCGTGGTGCTTTGTGTTCGTTGTTGTGCGACGAGATTAAATAACAAAAGATTATAAAACCTATAGTCTATAACTTTGTAAAAATAAAAATGAGCTATACAAATATAACTATTATGATCATTTATCGCATTGCCTGTTGTAATGAATCGCAATACTTTTGAACAGTGTGCCAAAATACATACCTATAGGCAATAGCGTGAACCATTGCAGACTACAGTGCCAGTGGGCGTAGTCGAAAAAGAATATAATGAGTCGATAACATTCGACCGTATACGCCGTCACGTTTTCTAATAATAGGTTTAACTGTGTTATTTGTCTATCTAGGAACGTTAATCGACGTAATAGGTAATAGGTATAATAAGAGCACAACAAATCGATAACATTATATCGTTTGTTTGTTAAAAAAAAAAAAATACTTTTTTCAAATTATATACAACGCGTGTGTGTTAATTTTAAGATATTTGGGTCGTCTAAAAAACAATATCGTCTGATTACCATGCAAGTATGAAGAAATTCGTTTACCGGAACATTAACTAACTAACAATAAACTACTGTGCGTGCCTCAGACAAGATTTATAAAATTATAAATAATAATGTATAATATAATATTATAATTTTGTAATAGAGTAGTAGGTAAGCTTACTGCAGAGCAGTGTCCGGAACATTTTTAACTGTTTATTAATTTATAATCAGTTCTTTTCTCCCGAGAATCATTATTTTTACGCTTTTATGAAAAAAAAAAAATTTGGATACCCACTATGTGTAACATAATATACACAATAACACTGTTCTTTTAACACCACCGTATTTGATAATATTAAAAAAACATTTACTGAAACATTATTTCAGATACAAGCCTTTAAATTATAATATGTATTATTAATACATACCTAATTATGATGAAACTTGTTGAAACACAAAAAAAAATTATTTACATTCACACTAACGTTATTTTATGTTTTAAATTGTAATATATTACTAAGGGTTGTATTCTTTAACGAATCAACTACTAATTAATGCTATTATAAATGCGTGATGTTTATCCATTGTATTGGGGCTCATATTATGTATTACACTTGTATTAGATATTATTACACTGTTGTCACTTGTCAGAAAGTTGATGAAGAATAATTATAATATATACATAATGCATTTAAATGGCATATTATATTAAATAACAAATCACAATAACAATTCTCAATTACTAATAAGTTAGTAATAATTAGTAATAACAATATTTAAAATATAAATTCACTACGGCTGAGCGGCGCGTCAGAGCATCAGTGCCGCAACTAGCGGGGGTGCTGGGGTACACTGCAAGTCTGCACCCCACAGAGGCTTCATCATTTTATGGGAGGGCTCCTAAGACTTGACACTAAATTTTATTCATACATACTAATTTGGTATTGTTCTATGATTTTTGTGAATAAATCTAGAAGTTAAATGATTCAAAATGCGTACGTTACGAAATACTACAGTCTGTAACATATTTGGAGTTGGAAAGTGTAAAATTATCAATACCCAACAACATAAAGTGACCTTATATACATATAAACATCTCAAAATATAAACCTTATATACCTTATGTTACTGTCTAAAAAATGTTCTTAAATGATTTAATTAGATTTTAGTTTCTGAGCTAAGCGATGAATGTATTGATTATACAATGATGTGTGTGTGTGTGTGTGTTTATTATTTTTTTGTTACCACGTTACGGGCAGTAAAAGTGTTCCGAATTTCCGATTATCTTTATCAGCATCTTTTCTGATAGGAAAGTGAATCTAGTTAGTACTTTGGGGGGTCAAGAGTAAAAATTTCTCAATAATTTTTAAACGCGTCTAGACAAACAAAAAAAATTAAGGAAAAAACGGGAATTTTTAGTTTTTACGCAAAGCCAATTTTTAATAAAATTGATTTTTTTATTTTGGGTGTAACAGAAGAAATAATGACCGTAAATATATAAAAATTTCACAAAATGTTTATATAAGCAATTTCTATATACAACACAATTTTCAATAAAATTTGACGTTTTTTGAGCTATTTATAGACATAATTAATTTTCGATTTTTTTTTTTTTTACTGCCGATAAAATTTTTTTTAGTCGGTCAAAAAACTTGAAAATGTAATACAATGTTCTTCATAGCTTGTTGTACGTGAAAATTAAAAAAAAAGTTGATAATATGTCTCTAATAGTTTTTATCAGCGTCTAAAGTTAAAATTTCGACAAAATACTTAAAAATACGTAAAAATCACGAAATTATGCAGTTTTTTATTAATAAGGAAATTCATAAAAAATTTTCTATTTAAATCTAAGATTTGAAAATTCAACACAAGATTCTCTATATATTTTTCTACCTTTCTAAAAAAGAAAAAATTTACCGGAAACTCAAACAAACTTTTTATGATCATTTGAATTTAGACATTGGATATTCACCAGTTTTCTCCGGGAACAATTTTCTTATTTTAATGTAATTAAAAAAAATATGACCATAGACATTTGAACATTTCACCAAGTATTCAGATAACCAATTCCTATACACCAAAAAAATTAAAAAATATTTTGATAATTTTTGAGCTAATTATATAGGCTTAAGAAATGTTTGGTTTTTTAAAATTTTTTTCTTCAAATATCGATAAATAAAATTGTGTTGGGTCAAATTTTTTGAAAATTTAATTTGAGATTTTTCATAAGTTGTTTAAATAATAGACCCAAAACAATGAAAATACATTAGGCCAATTTTTTTTTATAAGCATTTAAACTTCAAATTTTCTCCGAAATTCATCATCGGACATTTGCAAGTTGTTTTGTAGTTAAAAAATGTATAAAATGTTCAGTTTTTATAACTAAGGATTGAAAATTTAAAACAAAATTTTACGTCAGTAGTTTATACTGTAACCAAAAAATCAAAAAGATATATTATAATTATAATTTTTTATAGACATTTAAGTCAAAATGTTGTCATCAGAATATCGAACATTTGCAAATTGTTTGTGGTTAAAAATGCATAAGAATTTTTCTATTTATATATATAAGATTTGAAAATTCAAAATAAGTTTTTTTTACGACAACTGTAAATTTGATAGGAAAACACTTAAAAAAATGTACAAGCGTTGAAACTTAAAATTCTTACAAAACCAGTCAAAATTAAGAAAATATACCAACTAATTTGTATTGAAAAATGTATAACATTTTTAGAATTTAAACCTCAGACTTAAAAATTTTGAATAAATACGTAAAAATCACGAAATTTTGATGTTTTTTTTAATTAGTAAATTCATAAAAATTTTTATATTTAAATCTAAGATTTTAAAATTCAACACAAGATTTTCTATAAGTTTTTCTATCTTTCTAAAAAAAAAATTTACCGGAAAGTTTAACTAATTTTTTATGAGTGTTTGAAATCATTAATAATGGCAATATAAATATAATATAAAATACCTATCCTAGGCTGACAGACCGTCTCCAATCAGAATCGTTTTTCGTATACAATGATACCTATATCATTGAATACAAATTTAACACCATCCATAACAGTGACCCACTTGTAACCTATTGTACAGCAGAGCGACATCCACTTGCCACCTTTTTGATATGATGTCTATTCGTATTATTAATATTATTTTAATAAAATTAGATAAGATAAAGTGCTATAGGAAACAGGGAAACCGACATTTGACCGGCACTTGCGTTCCCCAAATCCCTAGTTGTGGCACTGCAGGAATAAAATTAAACTATAATAATTAATAATACTAATAAAATAATAATAATAATAGAGGCAGTGCACGATCACGATACTACATGGATGATGGATGGTCTGATATAATTAACGATGACGTAGGAAAGTAGGAAGTAGTTTTAATGATAGCCATACCGCTACAGAGAACCAGTCAAAAGCTAGTGCTAGACGTGTGTGGCTTCTACAACAAAGGACATTTCCAGGCAGTTCAGGAAATAGCAGTTTAATCAGTATTAAGTTAAGTAGTTTAGTAAAAGTTTAGAATTAAATAATAAATATATGAAGTTCAATAACTAACAATAGTATAGTTGAATTGTAATATTATTATACGAGTATAAGGTAACCATCTAGCATTCTAGCGAGTAGCAGCTGAGCTACTGCATCGCTTTTAGCACTTAACACACCAGTTACACTATAGCATGTATAAATTGGATTTCTATGAGTATTTTTATTTACATAATCCATTACTTTAACAAATCTTGTTAGTTAAACTAACTAACTATTCATTATGTTTGAACATAACAATATATAGTAGTCAGTTTTATACATACAAGAAGTAAGCAACTGATCTGATTAAATAGGCAAGTAGTAAAAGCAAATAATAATAAATTGGTTCTTTTATTTTCTGATTTTCTGTATAAATAATGAATTGTACAGAATTCTATATTGAACACTATACATTTAAAATTATTAAACAAAATACTCGGTACTACATAGCACAATATTATAAAATATCGGGGGAAATGTATTAATTTAAATAAACATAAATAATTATTAAATAACAATAAAATTTTAATTTTTTTTTCAAAGGGTTCTCAATCTATTTAGGTACAAAAGATGTCTAGAGATACCACATCATATTGATTTACCTATTAGATCCTAATGAAAAAAAAAATTAACAAAAACTTATAAGGTAATTTTTCTAACTACTATTTTGTACAAAATAGAAAAGAACAAAGTTAACACTTAAGAAAATAATAAAGTAAATACAATACTTAAAATGTAGTAATAATAATAATAATAATAATAATAATAATAATAATAATCATAAAAAATATTTATGTATTCGAAAGATCTTTATTGTGGGAACTTACATGGGGACATCAAAATAATAGTATTTTATTATTTTATATTATTCACAAAATAGTTTAAGTCAAAAACTGTTAACTGCTGGTATTTACAGTGATCGTTTTAGAAATCAAAGTATCAATTTATGAAAAAACAATGAAACTTTGATTAAAGCATAAGTTACCACGAGTATCAGTTTTAAGACCGGTGTCATATAATATATCAAACAATTGATCTCAATTATTAATTAATAATGTTTATAATTACATACATTTTGACAGTAAAAAATTTAATTAATAGATTCTGTTTTGTTTTATATTTATATATTATAATATGCTACGTGTAAATTAATGTTTACAGACTAAGTCACAATAGTCATAATATTATATATTGGAAATAATTATCACAAAAAAATGTTCAATAAACGCTAGATAAACACCTGGAGTTTTTCTACTACACCTAATGAACACCGAAACGATGAAATTCTCATTTTACATTATTTACTAGTATATAACTTCGTAAACAGTTGCTTTCTTATCTCCGGAACCAGTTACGATATATTTGTCATCGGCCGATATGTCACAACTCAACACCGAAGAAGATTCTTTAGACTATAAAAACAACAAAAACAAACACATGAGTATAAAAACGACAAAAACAAAAAACGATTTTCAAAGAAATAGAAGTGATGCTTACTTGGAATATGGAAGCGCCGTACGGTGTGCGCCACGCGTTTAGCAAATTGTCTTTGCCCGTCGACACAAACCATTTACCGCACGTGGCAAAGCGCAATGACAGCACGCACGACTCGTGCAGATGCAATTGGTACTTGTCCGGTTTGAGAGCGTGCAACACTTCGACGTTGGAGTTCTCCATGCCGACGGCCAACCATTCACCGGTCGGACAATAACCCAACGAAAATATCTGTGCGGTAAACATTAAAAAAAAACGGCGAGTGTTATGATATGACGATTTGTAAGTTCACAATACAGGTAAGTTAGGTATACAAAATAACGGATTTAACGACACGATGTCGCGTGAGAGACGTACCTGTGACGAGAAATCGTGTTGCTGCAACTGTCGGCCTTCTCTCAGGTCCCAAGAGCGGACGGTGTTGTCCAGGCCACCGGTCCACAGTTTTGAACCGTCTGAAGAGATATCTATGCAAGACGCTCCGTCCGTGTGCCCCTGGAACTGTCTCACCAACGTCTGGTTATGTAAATCCCACACGGCTATGTTGCCGTCCGAACAACAGCTGAAGCACACCTGCGGAGACGGAAAAAAAATATAGATTAGATCGATCAATTTAGATCAGCGAACGAGAATACCAATTATTTGCGACGAGCCGCTCAAGAACAGCAAACCCGGCGTCGTGTACACGTATTCTGCGCTTACCTTGGAATCCGGACTGATGGCCAGTGCGTAGCATGCTGGCGCGCTGGATGTGAGCTCGGCTTTTATTCTCGGCGTGGGCGAGGCCAGATCCCATATGCTCAAATTACTGGCTTCTCCGCCGACGATAAGCGTCCGGCCGTCCGGCAATAGTTTTACAGATCTTATATAGTTATCACGTTGCTGCAATCAAAACAAATCAAAATAATTATATTATTAATACACACGCGTCGAACCGACAATACATAATTCAGTATATTAGGTACATCGTTTGCCGCCCCTAAATATTAATATAATATACGTGATCTAGGATAGGATTGAGATTCTTCAAAATTCTTTAGACTTAAAATTGTAATATTTTTTAATTAACCACATGACATTTAAATTATTAATACATTTTTTTTACTGAGTTCTGTGCTTATATATAATATTGTCAAAATCGTCTTCACATCAACCCAATTTTCAAATGAACAAGAATGTTAAATGAAAATATTATTGTATTTTACTTATACAAACAAAAACTTAATATTTTGCACCCGAAATAATTCTCCATTTCTTCAAATATACGATATTTTATAAGTTCGTTACATGTTATTGTTATGTTATTTGTTAAGATTTTTTATTATTATACGTACCAAACAGTCTAGTTGAGATACAGGTGACTTGGACCCAGGTTGACTGATATCCCACACCTTTACGCAGCCCTTGCCGCCGGTGTAAACGTACTTGGTGGGGTTGCTGATGGTCACGGCACACACAACTTCACCGTGCCCGAGAGTGTTGATCTGACGGGCGTGTCTCGGGATACCGGGACCCATCAGTGCATCAGGCGGAAAGGGCACCGGTTGCATTTGGCCTTCAGCGCTCACGTGAAACGAATACGCTCTTGAGAATTAAAAAAAAAAATCGTCAATATTAACGTCAATCGTCCTCGAACGGTGTGCGCATGACGTGTGCATGGTGTATGCAGGGTATGCTACAACATGTCCTTCACGACTTCAAAAAAGAGCCATTTATATTTATTTTCTTAAAGGCTCTTTTTTTCTTAAATAACTCAATATTACTACATTTTAAATTTCCTTTTCAAAAAATGGGTTCGGAATTAGCTGTTACCGAAGAAGTGGTAGATGAGTTTGAATGTTAATGCAGGTAAAAATGGCGACTTGAACTTTAATCTACAGATATTTCTTATAAAAAGTTACAAATTTAGAGGGAAGTATAGAAGGCCCAATATTTTTGGTTTTGCATATCCTGCCAATGAAGTCTGCGCACGTCATCTGGGTGTGTCCAACACGAGACATATAGAGTTAACCGAAAACTCTTCAGCAGCAGACTACATAATTTGTTCGATATTAGACTATACTCTTTGCCAGACACACCAAATAGCTGGTATTATAGTACCAGATTGCAAATATTATTATTTATATAGGATTTACTTACGGTTTTCCGCCGGGAATTCCCAGCCCAGGTCCTAGGGGTGCTCTCATTTGTGCGTGAGGATCGTAACCGACCTGCAAAACACGTCGTCGGTTAAGCATTATTATTATATATAATTGTGGAGTGAATATAACACTCCATTCATTGATTAATCGTAACTGTTGTCGTTAATAATACTCACCAACGCCGGCCTGGGGTAACTATTTAACGCAGCCGATGGTGGCAAGTTGTTGTGAAGAGCGCCGTATGCGCCTGCAGCAGCCGCGGCCGCTTGAAGATCGTGCGGATTCGCACCCCCGGCCAGGTAATGCGGGTATTGCGCTGAAAAACCACGAAAAACCAAATTAGTCGAATGAAAAATAATTTACGGTTCGACGTTCGATCGAGTTGCATTTACGGTTTTTTTTATTACCTAGCGAAGGTCCTTTAACTCCCATAGGTTTCATCGAGGAACCGGCGGCTCCGCTACAACCACTGCCGCCGCTCGTCGGTGTGATCGACTTGGATATCGGCGTGCTGGGTTTGTCCTCCATCTTCTTGGTGGATGGAGTGCTGGCGTTGGACGAAGTCCCGCTCCGTGGGCTGTAATAAACGACGAATAAAATATAAATAAATGAGTGAGTACATCCGTCGTTGAAATAAATATAATATTATTACCTACACATATATACATATATTCTAATAACGCGTACAAGCGATGATGATGATAATAATAATAATAATATATAAAACATTAATATGTAAATTTTACCTGTGTGGTCCGATGTGTTCCTTTTTGGGTTGTAACTTGTCAATTCCGTTTTCTCTGGGCGAGGCTGTACCATTAAGCGGCGAGACAGGGTCCTGTGAAACGGAATATTATACATTATGTTAATACCTGCAGCGACATTGTTCGGCTATTATTACGAGGTTTCGTTATCCTATTATACACGGCAGGCAGTACTTTTTATGTATTTTTTTTTTAAACCCGACGTATTATTATTAACTATTGCTCGTTTAAACACAGTTAAGTAAAATATAATGCAATAGGTACCTACGCAAAAGTATAAATATATAACAATATGTAAACGAATTTTTTTTTATGTAATACAAATATTAAGTAGGTACAACAAATTACAATTTAAGTCGTACTAATTGAAAAAAAAAATCAAATAATTTAAATTAGATAATTATAATATAGAATTTGGTATACTAATACCTAATACTAATACTGGGACAGAAAACGGCGAATATACAATTTTCGAACGATTATAGGTTTTAAAAACTGTTTTTACAACCGTTTGCTCTAAACGGCTATAAAACCAAGTTAAAGTTTCGCTAAGTATATTTTGTATTCTCCCTCTCAGTATGAGAGTATAAAAATACTTATGACTTGGGAGCGTATATTTTGTAACGAGACAAGGAGCAAATGATATTATATATAACATACCTCACTGGCATCGTCAACTACCAAGTCTTGATCGCTTTTTTCACCATCGCTCGCCTGTAAACGATATAAAAAAATAAATAAATAAAAAAAAACGATTTAATAATACGTTTGGGGGAGCATGTGATGAGTAAACGGAGAGTAAAAGCTTAATGATTGGGGAAGAAGTTTGGCGAAATGTTATATCATCGAGTTACACGCGCATGTGGTGAATGTGTGAGACACTGAGACTCGATATTTACATAATATATAGGTAAAAGAACAAAACTTACATGGCAATCTTTTTCTTCTTTTTTCACTTTTTTGTGCGGTTCAATATCCGGTGAACTCCTGACGCGAAATTTCTCCCTTTCTGCAGGTGATATAGAACTCCTCTGAGTAAACAAAACGAAAAAAAAACCATAAGAATAATAATGGAAAAAAAACGTTAACCAAACATTTATGTTGTTGTTGTACTCGTCATAAATAGGTGGTAGGTATGATATACCTTACGTAGGTATATCATACACACACACACCCATATCTATTTCTCGTCCTCTCTATGTGATGCACTGTGTGATTTCGGCCGCTCGTTAAAAAAAAAACCAAGTAACCAAATATTTGAATGGAACGTGTATATAATATTGTGTGGTTTTATCCATCGGCGTATGTCGAGGGTTGAAGGAATGTGTGTTGGTAGTTTACGTGTGTGTATCGTTGGGGGGAATATAACATTTATTTTGTCGAAGTGAATACGAGGAAAGAAGAGCCAAGAGGGCGACGGCAGGAAATAAATAACGTGCAGTGTCATAAAAAAAAGACGGAGAAAAAACATGTGGCGCGTTGGTCGTTTTTCGCCCCAGACCCCCCGCGGTATACTCACACGCACACACAGGCGCACGCAAGCGCGCGCGTACCCTAAGGACCCAATAAAAACATCCCCCCACCCCACGCCATCGTACGTACAAGATAGTTAATCCAATTCCCGGGAGCCATAAACGAGTGAGTGAGGAGGTGGTGGGTAGTATAAACCCGTACAGTGTACACGCGTATAATGCGTGTATATACAATAATATATATATATACTACACGACTTTGACGACGACAACGACGACTACGGCGGTGGCGAGGGGGTGAAATAAAATAAACCTCTCGCTCGCGTTCGCCGACGAGAGAGGGGAAAAAAATAGAGTACATTCCCTGGGGGCGCTAGAAGGCCAATTGCCGGGTGTGGTGTTAATTGCTTTTGCCCGCGCCCGAATCCCTACGAGAATACGACACGATAGTTAATTTATAGAGGCGCGTCCTGCAGCAACAACGACCGACTGCGTTATATAAATTTCGTTAAATTGAAACATTTTACGGCGGTTCGCCGCCCTTAATCGAGTCTTATATACATACATATATTATAGTATAATGTATATAGAACATCCGACATAGGTGTTATATACGTGCATGATGTATTCGTTACGGCCCCGCTTTCGGTTCTCCAAGGCTCACGACGGATTCTATCGGAAGGGTCTTTTTTTTCTTATCTTATACACGCCATCGAAATTCGTTTTTAACGAACTCAAAAACCCACGGTAATAACAAAATCGATCGTAAAAACATTATCGTAGAATTTTCGGTCCGCCTCTTCGACAGAGGGAGGTTTTTTTAACAATGAGAGGCGTTGCACACTATACGAAATAACGAATTTCCTCTGCAAAAAAGGCGTTTTATAATGCATATAGGTAGGTATACGACGATGACGATGACGACGAACAAGTTTTAAACGACATTATTGCTACCTACTTTTATTGTGAGTATATATATACAACACTCACTTAACCCTCCAGACAGTCTTCCTCACGGTCAATTAGGCGCGCGAAAGTTCGCTGTGTTTTAACAAATTTCAATTATAAAAATAGTTTTATAAATTACTTGGGCTGCTAATGACGACGATGATGCAGAACGTTAATGAAAATTTAATTTTAATTGAAAAGTATCCACATTTATGCTCATAGCTATTATACTTATATATAGTACACAGTGTATACACTGTACCTAATACTGAATTGCAAAACTTACACAAGATTTAATTTATTGATCGTCAAATAAAAATCGCACACGTTACACGTATGCGAATATAATATACCTACTCTACTCGATAATTATTCAATTAAGAATTCAGATTGACAACTAGCTGTAAAGCAATGAAGGCGGTTCAAACGCGATTTAATTATTTTGAAAAAACTAATCATCGTTTTTCGATATACATAAAAAATATATATAAAGACGCAATAACAGAATAAAAATGTTTTTCGGAATTGTTAAAATACTAAACACAGTTTTGCATATTATAATGAATATTGCAGTGAATGACACATAAGCGTTTGGTGCGCATCATAATTAATACGATATATATGGTGGCGTCGAGAAAATCGTATATTATGTGGGTACACATCGTAATGAAAACGTGAGGATTCAGAGGCGATAGGCGCGGGATGTGGTAGTAGGCCGCGGTAGCGTAGAAACGCCGTCGATGTTTTCTTGCGGCTGTGAAGCGAGCAGAACCGCCACCGCCGCAGCAGCACACAGCGGCGGTGCAGTGTGTAATATAACTTCCGAGACAATTGACTGTGAGCGGGAAGTGAAGAAGTACAGCCACAGGGGCGGACGAGAAAGCTTTTACCGTATACTCGCAACGAGTGAAAACGAGGTAAAGTGAGGGCGGAAGAAGGCGCGCGCTCTACGAGGTTGTTGTCGACGACGGCGGTGGAACCGCGGTTCTCGGTTTAAACTTCATCGAGAACTAATCGGCCGTGTGTAACGCGCCTCCTCACCCGCCGGTTCAGACCAAGGGTAAACTTGCACAGCATCTCGCATATACGATATATATATATATATATATATACATAAGTATACGCACGCTATAGTGTGGGACGGAGGCGGCGGCTTTAATTCATTCATTTGCAAACTTGTAATCGGCTCACGTCGTCGTCGTCACACTGACATTATATATATATATATTTAGGCACCAGCAGCGGCGGCGTCGGTAGCAGAAGAGTTTTGTGGGTCGGAGAGAGAGAGAGAAAGCGAGACAGACAGACAGACAGACAGACAATGACAGAGTGCCAGAGACTGAAAATAAGGGGAGTTTTGCCGCTACTGCACGTGGAGCTATATTATATATTGCTTCAAATGGTGTTGTGTGTGTTCTTTCTCGTGTATATATATATATACGCATCGGAGGGTAAGGACGAGCCGTGAGGGCGGAATATAGGCAACAAAAACCCCCCTCACCCCGCAGACGCTCCCGCCACAGCCACGTGATGAATTCGCCGGCTGGGATTTTCGCGTATTTCGCCCGGGGATTAATAACACGCCCCTCCGGAATCCAATCACGTCTCCCGCCGCACCACCGCGGCCTCGGCATCGCGTCTCCTCGCGCGGCTGCTGTTTTGATAACGATCTCCTCCGCTTTTTCTCCGCCTCCTATTCATCACCCGCTTTTCCGCGTAAGACTCGCACACACACACACACACATACACGCAGCAGTCTGACAGATGATATCGCGGTCTCTCTCCCTCCCGGTTTATATATACCTTCATTGTTGTCGTCGTCGTGTTCCGTAATAATAATAATAAAGCAAAAAGAGGGCGAAAAAAGACGTCGTTTTCGGAAAAGGTTTGAGCGCGATAACAATAAAAACGCGATAGAGAGAGTGAGAGAAGAATAGCGCGGGTTTATATTATACGGCAAACACGACCGCAAAATTCCGCTCGGACCCCTCGTTGGAAGAATAAGCCGAATTTATCAATTGACCCGACTCGTTAAGATCTTTACAGGCGGTGATTTTTTTCCGTCCGAAATAAAACCGAGGGGACTGCGACGACGTTTCTGCAGCCATAATAATAAAGAACGTACGATTGCACGACGTGTATAATGACGCGTACAATGAACATATTAAATAAATAAGGGATGAGAGGAGTACGCGTGGCGGAAAGGGCAGATACAACAACACGATCAGTTCTTGTCCATGTAAACAACAAATAATAAAATTATTGTTTATTCAGTGCAGATTAGGTTTAAATAAAACAAAACTAGGTATATTATTATTATAATATAATCTATATCGAAATGTGCGTCTCGGTTGCTATATGTTGCTAATTTTGAAATAATAAACGACAAATGGTTCTCTATATTATATAGGTGAAAAAAACGAAGAAAATATTCTATTAAAACACGACTTCCGCTCAAGACTTATTATTATGCGTGTTGTATGATAATATGTTCACGAAACGTCAACGTTGATCGTCGCGTACCGTAAACATTAACTTACTAACGTATAGTGTGGGTGTGTGTTTGTATATATATACGCGCGAGCGCCCGCGAACAGGACGACGTTTTGTATACCTAATTAATTCACACGCGATAGTTTATAATATATATTATGCCAAACGCTGCCGCCGACCGACGACCGCGGCGGGTTTCCGATTCCACTTGTGTATCGTGTCGTAATATTAGTTATAATAGTATAGGTACCTACAACAAACGTTTAATTAAACATCAAACGACCCGACAACGGAGCAACAACGCTATTTATTCGGTTTTACTTGTTACACGCGCAGGGAAATCGACCGTCAGCGCCCGAATACAAACGAGACAGCGGCGTGCAGGGACAATATACGTATATTATAAACATTAAACAGATTACAGTGTGATTCTCCAAACATGCTCAACACTATTTTTTTTTAATGCATTTATTCAAATTTAGATAACTTACTAAAACCTACGTTTTCAAATATTTCCTTAGATTTTTTATACCATATGTAATAAGTGTCCAGTAGCGATAAAAACTTCGTTTTTACATATGAGACTCCCCCCCTTTTTTACTGTAAATTATTAAGCCAATAATATTTTTAAAATTGTTAATGCATATTATATAAATAGAAATTCGAACAAGCAGTTTTTAAGTTATAAAATGTGTGTACTAAGGACAATAGCAATGCTAATTATAATAATAGTTTATAATTATTATAATTATTAGGTTAGAAAGATGTGGCGACTATGATGATGATTAATAAATATAGTAGCTAATTAATAGGAAATTTGGATTATTATCCTTAGTAATTATATAAACATATAAATAATTATAATATAGGTATACAAATAATTTATATACATTTGAATAACTATCAGAAACAACTAATTGTTCAAATTTAGATTTAGATATATCAACAATTTAAAAAAATCATCGGCTTAACAATTTACAGTAAAAAAAGACGGTTTTCAAAAAAAAATTAGAAGTTGGTATCGCCATGGAAGGTATATAACAATCTAAATATTTGAAAATGTGGTCCTTAAGTAGGTATATTTAAAAATTCCATACATAAGAGTTTGAAGAAATACATTATATTATTAAAGGATACCTATAAAAGATAAGGGTGAATATACTAAGTGAATCAGAATCACCCTAACCATATTTTAGTCACGGTGTGTCTACACTAACAATAAACACGTTACGCATGTTAGATAAACCCGTGTCTTAATAATTATATACTAAATTATACACACATATAATAAAGGTACGGTATATAACTATTACAAGGAGCACATACTACATTTAATAATTTATCGATATTTACCTGTGCAGACGAAAACGTATACGGCTGAGGCTAAATGATACGTGACTTAAGAAATTTAAGAAATGTTGTTTAGGGGGGGGGAGGGGTAGAACGATGTTTTAAAACAATTGACAAAAAACCAAGGCGCCAAAGGATAATATTGATAATAACTTTCAAATCGATACATTATACAGTTCTTTCTTTTTTTTTCAGACGAATACGTAATTTGTTTCGACGGGTAAACGGGAAAAAAAAATTAAAAGCTAATACCAAGGTACATAGCGTCACGCGCTGTTCGACATAACCCCCCACCGACCTGTATCAACGAATTTATAGTAACTGTGGGTAAGCAATAACCGTATAATCGAGAGATAATATATATATTATAAGCGTTGTAAAAAAAATTGTTTTGAAATCGTTCGTCGGCGGGCAAACGCGAATAAATTATGCGCGTTTATGTGTGCAAAAAAAAATATAAACAAACGTAAACGCGCGAAAATAATTTTAATTTAACGCGACTACCACTCGCGTACAGTGTTGAGATTAAATACAGCCATAAATACATATAATATATTGGTACCTGAAATACACTCAGTCTTTGTTACAGCGCCATTTATGAGTGATTTGTTGTACACGAGTACATAGTACTTTTGTCCTATATAATATTAGTATGTATATTACTACACACAACTAAAATTATATTATGATAATATATATTATTATGGTGCATAATAATAATAATATGTTATATCAAACGGTATACGTTCGCGCAGACAAATGTCTAAAATAACGTTATCGTCATGACAAGGTAAATACTAAATAGGTATATGTCAGCAACTTTGTGAGACGCACCGTGTTCGCCGATCACTCCACATGCCATCTATAAACCTGGTTCGCTTCTTCTCATTGGTAGAATATATCAAGATAATATATAATAATGTATTGTATTTTGACGGGTAATTTAACAACCAATGAAATGAGATGAACCTTGCCGATAGCTGAGGAGGGTGGGAATAAGTGAGATACGTAGTCAGCCGCACCAAAACTCGTAATGTTGCTGACATAAGTACCTATTTATTTTTTCAGGATTATAGCCGTATTCGTTAATTATTTATATGATTTCAATTAGACGGTATGGTTCATCAGGTCCAATATTGGCGGTTTTTGACGATACAGACCCTTCGGGGTGTTCACGTGTTTTAATAAAACATTCGCACTCGCGTCGTTACACACACCCGCGTTTGTTTATGGCGGCGAAGGGATAACGCGATATATATACACTGAACGCCAAACGCGCAATAATATAGTTGTTGTTTTCGGAAAACTCAATTTCTCTTCCGCACGCGTGGTGGTATAAGATGTATGTACTATGTATATATATAATATATGGTCCGTTGCGGTTTATCGATTCGGCCGCGGGTGTGGAGGAGATGGCGGAATGAACGCAAGTATAGGGTCGGCGGCGGAAAGTGGTATCCCCTATAGTAATACCGCGGAGATTAGTCGTTGCGTCTCTGAAATTAACCCTTTCGGCCGCCGCCCTTGTGTTAATGGTTCCGATTACAATAATTATTACACGCCTAGCCCCTTTGAACCCCTGCCACCACCAATCCGTTATTAATTATAAGAATATCGACCGCGGTAAAAATATTACCTCTCACCGACAATACTTCCGAAACATGGGACATTTATGTCATTCGCATATTGTGTAAACGACGCGCAACACTTTTGCACGGCACATGGAATATAGTCAGGTACTAGGAATATTTAATTTTTGATATATTAATGGGATAGAAAAAAAATAATCATCAGACTGATACTGATTATCGTAGATGTATAAGAAAATATTTTATGTAAATCCCAGTGTACAATGGGGCTTATCTGAGCACCAGATCGGTCGAGTTAATCGCGTCCCCTATAAACATTATTATATTATAATATATAACGTCCGTGTCTCGTTATCCGTATAGTATTATTATAATTATTATTATATAGTCTCTGTATACCGGTAAATCAGGTACGTAAACGAGCTATCTCTCCCAACAACCAGATGCTCACGTCAAAAACCGAATAAACCACGCTCGTTTGGTGTGCTATTAGAATTTATAATATAACTACATGGCTACATACGTGTGTCATGCGTGTATCGCAACCGGTCACTTATATGTGTAAGATCCATAATATTAAGTATGACAGTAATGACGTAGAAAAACGTATATTGCAGCTTCAATCATGTCGATTTATTTATTCGGTCTATGGCGTACAGCATTTTCCATAACACGTTTTTTTTTCGATACAATTCCGCAAATTTAAACAGACGAGAAAAAAGAAACAATCAAAATACACACATATATTTGTTTCAGATAATATTAGTCGAACGTTTAAAATAAAAACTACTACTTTATTAATGATGTGCAATCATACGCTCAATATAAATTATGATGTGACGCTGTTGTAATCTGTGTTTGCGGTACCTATATAAATGAATAATAATACTCGTAATACATTTTGTATAGCGCTTTAAAAACAACTAGAAATAAAACGAAATGTTTTAAACATCTGTATAATATTTATATTATTTGTAACTTAAATTGGATAACTATAAAATGAGTTTTATGCTGTGTAATCTTTACAAAAATCAACGGGATAATTACGAAGTATTTATCGCAGCAGTATAATATACAACCATAGTCCATACAATATTCATAAAAGCTTGTAACATATACAATTATCGTACTCGCTGAATTGGGAAAATAAGAAATAAAATGGATATTATTTTGTAACTTGTAAGCTCCGAACACTTATCACATAACAGGTAGCTTAATCGAACTCAAACAACAGCGCAGGTAATTACAAAAGGAAAAAACCAAATATTATAGTGGCCGTTCGCTTTAAAAGAAACGATTCATAGTAACCATAATAATAATAACGTGTAGCTAATGACTTTTTTTGTCGTGGTCAGCCAAGGTCAAAGGCAATCGAAAAATCCCATTAAGACTTGGCAGTCACATACAGGAGGACATGTTCGTATAACGTTGTCGTGAAAATGTCTTCGACCAAACCGCAGCCCGGTGAAGTAGATAGGTAGGGTTTTACGACGCCCTCGTTCGGTCAGTATACGACATGATTTAGCACGAATACCGTCCGAAAGCTGTTTATAAGAGTGTTATGTTTATCGTATATATATAGTAAAAATTGTCCGATGACTTATCCTCGATTGAAACGTCACTAACACAATATGTATATACAATATAATATAATACATAAGTACATATAAGTATATATAATATATATGTACATACGCATATAATATCGATCACATTTCAATTTCAAACGATTAGATTCGTCGAAATTTAACGTTTTCCCCCGTTCGTTTCCGTGTACGGGGTGCACACATAAAAACGTCAGTAGTACGGAAAAAAACAGTCTTGAGGGATTTTTTATATATTTTTTTTTATTACTATGTCGACCTCGTAATCCGTTTCTTCGAAGTCTTGTTTTATACCATTATTTGATTTTTTTTCCACCCCATCCGTCGGTACAACTATACGCAAGGGTATTTTATGTACGTGTATACGTATACACACGCACACACATCACATAAAGCCTGCGGGGTTATTCCCTAGAAAGGGCCGACTGGTTGATGAAACGGACCGGAAAATAACGTTACCGCATCGGCTGCACAGCTCTTCCTCCCTACTTTATCGTTACGCCCTTAAACGAGTTTACCCTCTTGTTACACCGCTCTGCCGTTCAAGGGTTCATGTATATATATATAACACAAGCGGAGGAAAAAAAGAAAAGAAAGGAAAAAGAAATAACCTCGATTTTTCCACGTTTCCCATCCCCACGGGGGATCGTCGTCGTTGTCGTAGTAGTAGTAGTAGTCGTCGAAAAAGGGCCGTCCGTCCAAGAAAACGGATTGTTGGCAAGAAGAAATATCTCGAGCGAAAAAAAACTAATCCTCGATTACGGGGGATTTCCACGGATTTTCTCTCTGCCGTTTTTTCTTTTTTTCATCCCCCAAGTTTTCTACACAAATAAATATACAATTTGACGACGATGACGACGACGATGATATATATTGTGTAGTAGTCCACCCACCATTCAATAACTATACACACTATATATATATATTCGCTTTCGGCGTTTATTATTTTATTTATACTATTCGATACTTAACAGGAAAAAAACATACAAATAATTCCACAATATACAGGACAGTCGACTTTGAGGTGATTTTATACCACGATCGAGAGCGAGTAGGTTTCATCGAGTGTTAAGGTACCTGTGGCCGCGATAGAAATGCATATGCGGTTCGCGAGTGTAATCGGAAACTATATAATATTATAGTTGAAGAGCCCTTCGACTGTAGACCCGTATTAGATTACGACATGTATATAATATATAAATAATATATCCGACGAATTGGCGCGGACGGACTACAAGATGAAAATAATATAAATAAACAGCACACGTATTATATTTTGTACATACGGGTGTAAATAAAATATTAGAGTACACGTCGAAAAATTAATAACTGTTGAAAATCACGGGCGGCAGTGTCAAAAACGGGCCACGGGGTGTGGCGACGGAATAATAATAATAATAATAATAAAATGGGACGCGGCGGCGGTCGGTTCTTTTGTGAGAGGAAATAGAGGGTGAAAGCAGGACCGATCCCTATCGAATTTGACACGCATTTAAATTCGTGGGGAGTGCGACCAGATGACATATACATATGGATGAGGTTCGTTCCGATATTACACACGCGGGGCGGCAGCCAACCCTTATTCTGCGACGGTGGCAAGGGTGCGTTGGAGGGTAGGCGACCCCTACATTATACACACTGCTATAGCTGTTTGTTTGATGGCACGGGGAAACTACCACGAGGGGATCGAGGACGAGAGCGACCGGAGACGGCGGCAACCGGAGTAACAAGGCGTCCCTTCATTAAGTGCTATCCTGGGTGCATTAATTTAATTTTAACCCCCTTTCTGCTGACGCTGTTGCCCTGACGGGAAATTTGTTATGGTTGGCGGCTCAAAGATTTATCCCTGGAAAGTGGCTGTATAGTGAATGCGGCGGCGACAACGGCGAAACCAGTGGATTACACACGAAAACCTCACTCATTTTAGTACAACAACAAGAATACGAATAATGTGTATATATTATATACATAATAACTATGAACGTATGTATATGTAATATCATTTTCAGTACAAATAATGATCAATATAACATATACTATGCACTTTGTTTAATACTACTATAGGAACTCCTAATCACGTAAGTGTTGTATATACTTACATGTCTTTCTTCAGCTGAACTTAGTCCTGAAATCATAAAAAAAAAAATTAACAATGCAATATTATAATAAATAAACAATATGAAATAACTAAAGCTATTTAGTTTTTCGATACGAGGAGCGATCGGGATTAGGACTTATAACATAACTTTAAGCTGTACTATTTATTTAAAAGTAGAAAGAAACAATAACAGACGTGTAGGAAAAAAAAGATAATATATATATTATATCGAAACAATGTATAATATAATGATGTGTCTGTGATGTGGAAAGGGAGACGGCGATAGAAAATTACAACAATGTTCCAGCCGATCGGTAACAATGCGTAACTGTATACATATTAAATCGTGTCAAATCGGGAATTTTTATTATAATAATGTCGAATTCGGGTGAAACATGTGTGAAAGAAAATGCGCCCTTGACCTGAAAACAACTACGTAAAAGAGAAAAAAATTGCACTCTTAACGCATTCGAATCGTTCGATACAGAAAATTTGTATGTTTTTATTTTCCTAAATCGCGCAGCCGTCTACATGACCCTGTGCACGTGAGACAACGGCCAATTTATTGCACACACGCAGCGGCCCCGTATACGATTATAATATTATATTCATGTATTATATGTTTACGTGTGCGTGGCGTTTATATTGCTCGACGGGGACACGGCCCGCCGCTGTCGATTATGGGTAAGTGGCTCGGAAAAAAAAAAAGAGGGATACGCGAGTATAACAATGGTCCAACCAATCTCAATGTATATAATACATATATAATGCATGTATATACCAAGTAACTTTATTTCGAGTGGTATATATATTTACATTATACGAGGCTAACCGATGTGTATGTGTATACGACTACAATGCAGACGACGAAGAGAGGTTCGGCGGCGAGGTAAAGGATTCTGCGGAAATTATAAAAACCCTTTTTCACAGTATATATAGGCCACTCGAGAGAACAGCGTACCGAATACGGGCGTAGCACCCCCTATCTCACTCGTCTATATAATATAGTCTACAACGCTCTACAGCCCGATGCTTTCCTACCTCCCTCTCACCACTAGCGAGTGCACTCCATCCGTATACACTCGCCGTATCCCTTTGACGACGACAACGAATATTAGTCTCGAGCACTTGGGTATACATTAGCATATTAACACTTCAGGCTGCAGCACGGTCATTTAAAAAAAAAAAACTTCTTTGTCAAAAAAGATCATTTTTGATGCTGCGTATATATAGTGTACCTATATATATATAGTGTACCTTTTATATATATGGCGCATAGTATGTGCTGAATTGCATAGTGACCGCACACAAACCCACGAGTAGGTTGTCGGGATGGAGTATACAGTGTGCCAGCGATGAGCTGTGCGTCGTTCAAAATAAACGTCGATAAATGTAACGATAACAATATACGGTGTTGATATAATAATCACTTACCGATGGCGGACGAAGGCTTGTCAGAATCGGCACCCCTGTGCATATCAGTCGGTTTGGCGCCCAGCATGGACAGCGGATGAGACGCAGAACCGGCAGCGCCGGCCAAGCCCAGCAGGCTAGCGGACGCGGTTACCGGCGGTCCCGGAAGTCCGGGATGAGGCATCATTGGTATGGGTGGCGCATGGCCTGCGTGCGGTAACTGCTGAGCATGCATTTGTTGCTGAAACAGAAACGGACGTCCGACGTATGTACTTAAATGCTCGTGTGTGTTCAGGGGTGGTTTTGATGGGAGGAGGGTAGAGGAGTGTTTGTAATGGACGTCAAGAGATAGTGGGTCGTAGATATATAGTTATCAGAGGGCCTTCAAAACGTTCATTCGAGGGATGAAGAAGAAAAAGATGACTATATAAAAAAGAATAGTAAAACCTATTCAGTATTAATAAAATTAAAAATCGTATATGTATAACACATGTACATTTTACTTTTTCTCCTTTTTACATTTTACGTGTTTTGTCACGATAATATACATATATATATACATAGCTAATATATAGCTAATATATTTTATAAATCTGAATGTGATTCTTACCAATAACCTGGGCAGATCTGGACGTTGTTGCTAAAAAAAAAAAAAAAAACGACATGTAATAAACGTTTTGGGCCTATATATAGTATTTAAACAGATAGGTAAACGATATCCCCCATGCATGCTAATAAGTATAAATAATATCATAAGATATTTGATGTCTATTTAAAATATAATCAACGAAGAACCTTCGTGTATATAATAAAGTCGATATAGTTTGGCCTAATTATGGCATATTGGTTTTTTTTTCATATAGTCTCGTATTCTTGTCATATATTCAAACAAAACCGTACCCATTCATTTATTGTGAATAATTATCGCGAGGGAATAAAAAAAATACCCGAGTTTGCGTTCGAATGCATCATTAATGGACTTTTATATGCAGCAATAGTTGTTTTGACAAAACGGCAGTATAGACGCCTTTTTCACCCTACCCTAAAGCTGTTTAGACCATATATATTATAATGGTGGAGGCGGCGAATATATTCCCCAAACAAACCGCTTTGTTCAAACACTCGAAAAAAACCGCTCAAGTGGCATTAACACCGGAGGGGGGTTTTCTTTTCGAGTGCGGAAACAGAAAACCTTTCCCACCACCCTGCGTCGTCCAATATACACACAACGGAAGTCTTTTGACGGACGCGAGAAATAACAGCGACGGTGCGGTGGCGACGACTGCAGAGAGACCGAACAACAATAGACTTGACTGTGTGAACGAAATTTCTTTGCGTCAAGCACTGCACAGCAAAGGAATGAAAAAAAAAATCAAGATAGGTTATTTTCTTTTCATAATTATTATTTAAACGTTTGCGTACGTGTGAGATTAAAAACGTAGTGTTGTTCCCGGCAATTTCAAAACCTACACACTAATAAACAACATGAGTAGATATAGATTAAAAAAAACCGTCGGAATACCACACGAATAACAATGTAAAAATGGATACATATAAAGGTTAGGTAATACAATTTAAATAACTAAAATGATAAATCAACGTCCAATTACCGTTTTACGTCGATTAAGTCTTCAAAAAAACTGTATAATATACCAGACATATACGTATACATATTATATAACAGTATAATAATCGATATCACAAAAAAGCAGCATGTACCTAGTCTATTGATATGACGTGTTCAAATCGATTTGTTTTATTCAAATAAGCTGTTTTGTACGCACGCATGATTTGCACCCGCTCTCAAGACGATAACTCTGCGAATCGATATAAGTGCTTAAGGCGCGATGATTTATACGCTTATATAGGCGAAGAATTTGTACATATAATGGGGGAACACAATTATAATAAACATAAGCGATAAACAGTATAAAAAAAATCATTGATGTGTATTTAAGTGTTAGCGGCGCGAAGATCGTTTTGTGTTCTGATCATGCAATTATAAGAGACGTACGGATAAAAAGTCTGTTTTGCTTAACATATACAAACAACTCCGGAAGTAATGAAAGAAAACGCATTCGGCAAAATGTAAAATTTGAAGACTGAAGGGTAGTCAAAAATTGAAATTCCACCGAGGTCCTAGTGAGAAAATACCGATGGCCATCATTAGTGCACGCATAGTATAACTGTATAAGTACTTTTTTCTAAAATATACACTTTTTAAGCACATTCAATTAGTTTTGTTTTTGAATACAGTTATAAATAGGTACATAAAAATGTGTGGCCAAATTTGTAATTAGTGTGAAGGATCCATGTGTGCTCTTAGCTATCAATATAATAATATAGCTAAGGGAAGACGTGATCCTCCATCGTATGTAGACGCGGAATAGTATATAAATAAGCCTATACGACGACGACGCAAGTCGGTGTGTCGAAGCTAATATTATAATATAATATATTATGTATGTGTGTATAGGAACTTCGTAGTCGGCGATGACTGCGATGGCATGTAACGATATCAATACAATATATAGATAGGTTATGTAGTACCTATGCATTGTATATTAAAATAAATAAATATAAAACATGAAAAGTACCTACACTGTTTTTAATAACAGTAAAATGTATATTTCTTTTTTCCCATCGTCCGGACGGCGAACAACAACAATTATTGTTGTACAGCAAACGAGTGGTAGCTGTATATACATTACAATAATGGTGTGCGGTAAAACTTTCACAACCCTCTTCGGGACAGGCCACGCGCGAAAGTATAAACGCGTATACATTATGTATATACATAAGAAAACGAGACCGGAAGCTGTATAGTGTATATATATATGTGTGTGTGTAGGAGGAGAGACTTTGGGGGTGAATGGCGCGGCGGCGATAATAATTACCGGCTGCCGACTAACGAAGTGCGTTGAGAAAAACCGCACGTCCGGAACATTTGTAGTGCAGTACGGTTGTGCGGCGGGCAAGGCGAGGACGTAGCGAGGAGAGCGCAATTAGCGGAAGCTTCTCTCCGTCGACAGAAGGGCCGCCGTCGTAGTCGCGTCGTTCATAACCGCTGCCACCAGCCCACGACCGACCCCGTGGTATACTCGCAGCCGCCGTCATTATTAAACGTTGAAAGGTTCGCCTCTCTCTGGCAGACGCGACGCGCGGAGAACATTAATCGAAAATATCTCTCTATCTCTCGCCCTTCGTCTCCCCGTCATTCGACCTCTTTCTCTTCCCATATCCCACTATGCTTGTGCGTATACACCTGGTAGAGTAAACACGATAATTATGATCTACGCCACCGCGACTAAATCGTCTCGAGAACGTTCTCGCGTGTAATGATACGCCGCCGTTGTTTCAGAAATGTGTGAATTGGGCTCGGGGCTGAATCTATTATTATTATTATTATTATTATTATTATTATTATTATTATACGGTTTATTTTTTCTTGTAGAGATTAATTACGCCCATCTCAGCTGAATCGTGGTACACCGGAACAAATCAAACGGCAAACAATAATAATAGTGAAAAAAAATAATACCTACCCGGGGCGTCGCGATATAATAATATTGTATTATAAACTCAAAATCATATAGCCGAGAGCGTGGCGGGATGAAGGGTGAAATCGACAGACTCACGTAGTTCGGGGACGACAATATCGAGCCCTAGCTCGTTACATGCGCACACCTCTTTCCTTACTGTATATATATAGCAGCGACGATCTCGCACCTTCACCCCCGTATCGCGCCATCCCTTAATACCACTACCCCATATGCCCACGTAGACGACGACGTTTTATTCGCGACGCGCCTCCGAAATAGGTTCATACAATATTCAACACGCGTTACCGCCGACGCCGCCGCCACGTCCTGAACTTCCAACGCGGACGTGACCGGACTGGCTAACTAGATTTTGGCCCGACGGATCCCACCACCGTCGTAGTCATCGTCATTGCCGCCATCGCGCGAGACGACCGCACTGCACGCGTGGTATACGTTTTTCTAAAAACCAACAACTATTGCTGCTGCCGCACGATGCGCCGTTTAATTGCTTCTGGGACGACGCGACGAGGGTACAATATTATTATCGAGAGACGGAGAAGAAAAAAATCGAAAAGTCAGTGTTTCCTCCCCCCCCGCTCCCCCACATCACCTATATTCATTTTTACGGCCCTACCACGTTAAAATGACTTCTATTACACGTTATATCGTATACGTTGATTAAACTCTTAAATTATATAATTTATATTGTATAATATCTTACCCCTATGATGGCGTTGAGTTCGGTCATCGTCACTTGTTTCGCTCTTTCTACAGCTGTGGCTACTTGCTGTTGGTGCTGTAACAATACGCAAAACAAACGCATTACTAACCTGTGTAGGTGTGTATATATGTATATGATGTCATATTTCGTACTCGTTTCGTGAACATAATATTTATTAGAAAAAAAAATCAACAGATTTCACGAAATCACTCACCTCTTGCGAGAGAAAAGGCATTATCTGTGCAATGATGGCGTTCAAACGCTTCGCAATTTCCGTCTAAACAAAATAAAAATAATATTATCGTTAGGCATTAATATTTTGTACACACATATAAATATATATATATTATTAAGCGTAACGAGATTTCCTCCTCCATCTCCGGGAGTTAACGCGCATCGCCGCAACACGTCGTTAACGACATTACGCGCAGGAAATTAATTAGAGTCAGTCAGTGATGGGTGATGAGAGGGTAAGAGGGTTGACCGTTTTTATTTTCAATGTATATAATATGCGTGTGCTTGAGGGGGACGGTGACGACGACAAACAGCCCGTTTATGTAATATATATTATAAATGCCGTGGAATAACAGCTTATATATACTGATTGCTACTGCAGTGGCGTCGTTGCCGGGGTGAAACGGTTTCGTGTTATCGCCCTCCGGTATTACGTGAGCGAGCTACCCTCTTTTTGCCGCCACCCTCGTCGTTCGTCACCACCGCTACCGGTGCATGGTCTTGTATACAGTGGCGGCGGCGGCTCTGAACAGGTCGGGTCGGATAGAGGAGAACGGGAAACCGTCAAGGCTCGAGTGTTTCGCGGGTATAATGTTTTCCTTCGGGCTTTGCCACTCGACACGAGTAGTGCGGGGCAGCCGCCGCCGCTACCACCACCACCGCACTACCGCCCCTGCACGCAGAACGCGCAAACGACCCTTGTAATATGTGCCAACTCTCTGAGTTTTAATAGCTATGAGGGAGGAAAAACCCTACCCTGGTTATATAAATAAGCCGCTTCCCAGTCTGCGCTCTCCTTTTGACAGAAGGGTTTTATATATATACTTTTCCCTCTTTTTTACCCTTCTCTTCTCTATCGCACTTTTGTTCCGTATTTCCCCCTTAACCCTCGAATCTCGTCATTCCTCTATATATTTCTTTTCTACTTTTTCGACTTCAACTTTCCTATTGCTGCAGCTACTCGTAAAGTACACACCGCACCACATCTCCACTAAACATCATATGTTCGTATATACATATTACATACTTTCAGCGTGAATCTACGCCGATCGGCCGCCGTTAAACAGTGCGTCTCTTAAAGTACGCGTATCTCAAACACTAGAATGGCATAGATATATGCAACATTATATTTACGTATATACTGCAGTATTACAGTGCACATAAACTTCGATAGATCAATACATATATCTTTATACTCGCGCTGAAATATACACAACAATATCACCGTTACAATGTATTTATGGTCATAATTCGTTCGAAAAACTGTATAATAGTGCAGTATTATAATGGTCGTAATAATAGAGGTACCTATAGTAGTTTATTATACTTTAAGTATAGTTTGCAATGTTTAGCAGCCAAATACCACTACGATTAATTTCACACCACTAGTATTACAGTCGCTGTCACGTTGAGCAATCTCTTTCCTTTCTGCCTCTCATTCTTCTTCTTCTTTCCCACCCCCTCCAACCAACCACCGAGGCGGAATCTGAAATGTATTTCGACGACGGGAAATATACCTCCGGGGCACTTATTGTTATTATTATACGGGAGCGCGCTGCGATATTTCGGGCAGCCGAGTTAATCGCAGACTCGTTAAAAAACCGGAGGGGCTGGGAAGATTACGTTGTGTTGAAAAAAAAAGTACTAGGGTGGAAAACAGTCCGGGCGATTACTTCGCCGAAATGAATTTACAGCGGATGACAGCAGGGGTAGAGTGAAAAAAATAAGAGAGAAATCCTCCGCTCCATTTTACTGTTGCGTTATATATATAGCAAACAGCTCTCTCCCCCACGTATGTCCGCCTTTGCCATATTTCTCCCCCGGCGTTTTGTACAAAACGAAATATTAATTCGGTGGGATGACGGTTTTAACGACCCTTTGCCAGAAATTTGCACTGCAGTCGTAACGGGATTAAAAAAAAACATGGAGTCGAGGGCTGGAATTGGGAGGTGAAATGTTTGAGATTTCTTGACGTTATTATACGCGACACAAGGTGAAAAGACAAAATATAAAGGTATATAAAAAAATGTTATAATTAAAAACTCGCCTGTTTGTGCATTTCCACGTTGAGGCCGTAGGACATCTCGTAGTACTGTAAATATACCAAAAACAATTTGATTAGAATACTGCAGATACACTCAACAAGATATTATTATGTATCAACAATCAATTGACGTTTATGGTGGAGACGCGACAGTCTCCCGAAATACCGTTAAGCCAATCGAAAGACAAGCGTTGAGACGATGAGAATCTTTTTTTTTCAATAAAATAATATAAAGTCAACACGCGTTTTTATATGAAGTTAATAGAAAACGTTAATAGCATTTCGAAACGCGTATTCCATCGGAGAGAAACAACGAAACTTGAATAGAAAAAAATCCAAATAATTGAATTTTAATTTGTCCAAATAAAGTATGTATGCATATTATATATTATATACAGTATGATCGACATCTTGTAAAATCGGAGTGAATAATATATTATTTTATACAGCAGAGAAATGTGCAACGTTTAACATAATATTATCTTAATTAAACATTTAAACTACTCGAATTCTAACAAGTCGTCTAACTATTTGTTCGAGAAGGAAACATTCGGGATACATAAATAATAAACACGCTGCTCATCAAAGCTAAATATGTTTAATATACTTGAAATGAAAATAAGTTTTCGATTATAATTATGCGAAGATAAGTTCAGCTCACTTTGGGTAATCATAACATGAACTTAGCGGTATATCGAGTGGACAAACTTGTTATTTCCATCTACTAAAATCAATGTTTTTGTTTTAAGTAAACGAGCATCATCGAGTTAAATAATATTTATGTATAATAAAAAAATCGTGTTTTTGTGCAACAACAACGACGACAAAATTACGCATGCAAAAGCCATGACTGAAAGCTACACAATAATATAAGCATCTAGTGAACACTATTTATAGTGATCTGTACTCACCATCACGTAATGCCTTTGCATTTCGGTTTTCTCTTGGACGATTTTTTCGACTTCCATTTTGGTACTGTTTTGATGGCGAGGGACAAACAAAAACAAACCCAAAAAATAAACAAGCAATGTTAGTATAATGTAAAAAAACATTAAACAAAACAAAAATTAAACAATACAGACAAAACAAATATAAGGGATGTTCAGATGTAAATATCGAATTCATCGTCCAAAAACCTTTCTTTCTCTCTGTATATTATATACCTTTATCGCCTGCACCCTTTATGTTTATAGCCATACAAATATTTATTTTAAACAAAATACCTCGTTGTACTGCTGGAGTGATTCGTATTAACTATTAACTAACTTATGATGTTTTTTAAAAGTTATTATACTTATCGCAAAACACGACACACATATAACATGGGTATGGTTTGTTAGTTTATGGTGTCGACTGAGTGCATTACGTACATACAATATATTATACGAAACGTTTTTAATATGTATAAACAACACAACACCACCCAAATAATGGTTATAATATAAATAGAGGGCGATCTATTTAAATAGCTTTCAAATAAATGTATAAGTATTTATATAAGTAGCTCAAAGTACCAAATTATAACAGTATATTTTTTATCATAGTGTTTTTTTAGGATTTTATAGTAACAATCTATTTATATTATTGATTTCATATTCAGAATATTATACTTTGCTAAAAAAAATGTTGATGTATGAATAACAAATAAGGAATGAATAAGCACCAGTTGGTTTTTTAAGCAATTATTTACTAAACTTTAACTAAAAGGAATGGACCACAAGATTATTAAATTATTTAAAAAACACCTATAATTCAATATTTATACATAAACGTTTTTACAAAAGTACCCTGCTTCACGTTAAGATTTAAAAAATAATAACCTAAGAAACTACAATGAAAAAAAATATAATTTTCTTGTAAAATTGAAGTGCTTTAAATACTTAAAATATAAAAACTTTTTTAAAAAAAATACAAAAATCGAATTGGAAAATGAGTGTAGTTTTTTCGAACAGATCAACCCGTGTAAATATATATATATGCGAGTAAGATGGTGACAACAAATATTAAAATAATGAAAGGAAAAAATTAATTGTATACTATGGCATTATTTAATAGGTGTGTACCTAATGTATACATATGCGATATGCCCATAAGGCCGTGATAGCAAGAACATTTTGAGGGACTTCACAGGCATTAAGGGGTGTTTGTTGTCGTTGTTGTTGTTAATGCCGACGGCAATATCAATGGCTCTTAAGCATTGCGTACAGCGGTTGTTCATGCTACATAATTAATTGTCCGGGACCTTCACGCTCACTCACCATTACGTAATGCCTTTGTATTTCGATTTTCTCGCTGGCCAATTTTTCGCATTCCATTTTCAGGCTGAAAACCAAACCGTACGTGATACATATACGTGTGCAACTCGATTATCCGTATTCCGTAGGTATATACGTCGTGGGTACGCCGAGGAAAAAATAAATTATATTATACCGAATATCGGTCATCCCCACCTACCCACCCATCACCCTCACCACCAATAACGGAAGAATTAATATCCGAACAATAATAAAAATATATTATTCTATTTATATGCCAATACGAAACAACATAGGATATAGATATAGGTATATACGAGATTTTTCAACTTTTGTAGAGGACAATTATTTACTCATGATGTAAATTTTCATTGTCATTTTAAGCATTTCCTAAATATTATAAATGTTTTGTACTGTAAAAATATTGTTCTTGTTATATATTATATAGATCTGTACGAAGTGGAGCTTATGTCATATAACACTTACGTGTGATACTGAGCTTGCAGAAAATTGAATTCTTCCTTGATCCGGTCGCATGATTCACCAATAGTAAACTTGAACGGCTGTCCCGGCTGTGGTGGGCCCTGTAGATCACGCGAAAAAAAACAAAACTACATTAGTCATTTTATTATTATGCGATCTAAGTATAAACACACCGACGGTGCGGCGATAGGCACCCCTGCGAGGGGGGGACATGTGTAGATAATAATATATTATATTATTATTATGTTGGATTTCGTAAGATGCAATTGAGCGTGCTACGTGCGTGCAGCGTATACTACACTCGGGGGAGTCTGAGGGAAAATAATTTGGAAAATCATTATTCGACACAGAAATTACGGACGGCAATGTACAGCAATACAAGGCTAAACGGTCCAATAAGCCCACGTCGTGTTATCATTGGGTTAGTGCAGCGTTGTACTGTATACAGACGGGGTAAACATGAGGTTCGTGGAAAGATAAACACTATTTAGTCTTTCGCGCGTTATACATAATATATATTGTAGGTACCCGCCGTTGCAGTTACATAAAAGCTATGTTTTTATGACTTACTGTGGTGGCTTACGAATATATATTATATTATATTATAGTAGTATTATAATAACTGCGGTGAAATGTGTGAGCGTTTATGTACAATGATATGGATAAACACGTTTTTGTACGTATATATTATGTTATATATTATACATTGTATTTTTTTTATCACCGTCACGTGATAAAGGCACGACAATTGGGCGCGTATAATGTTATTATTTATTATATATTATTATTATAACGTTGGTACAGTATAGAGACGTATAGATAGAGAGATGGATTTAGTATATTAAAGTAAACGAGTTAATGTATCAAACGCGCGCAAGCCGAGATTCGCGGCGGTCCAGAACTCGAGATGAAGAACAAACAATTCATATAACCAATAATAACATTTTAATATAACAAAACAACTTGACATTGGTAACAATAATAAAACATTACAATATTGTATACGTAAATATGTACCTATACGATAAAATACAATGTTTATATAATATAACAGTAAGAACCGGAAGCTACACCGCCAATTTTGATTAGTCTATCCTAAACTGAAATAACATATTATTATAGAATAGTACTAATATATACGTATAAAAGACCCAATTACAACGATAAGTAGTAATAAAAATAAATCATTACAAATGAGCACTTAAAATTATCACAGAACAAATATATAAGTTATACAAGTAGTAACAACAGTTCATACATTACTGTAATTAGGAATGCCAAAATTAGAGTAGAGAAGGTACTTGCAGTGACAACAACAGCAACACTGACGGTGGTGGTGTCAGTTATAATAGACAACCGCGGGAACATCTGATGCTGCCGACGAAATAGGGAGAGATATTTAAGTGAAAGAAACACAATAGAGTTGAGTTATAGCAATACTGGGAAAGATAAGACAGAGCTGGGAAATTTTGGAAACGAGTAATCGAAGAACCCGAAAACCTTTACCGTATTCATAAAGTCAATACCAAATGCAGCGGGGTGGATGATGGGGACAGGGGTTGCAGACGAGTGCCGACTTCGTCACCTTCGTCCTCGCGGAGCTGTTTATACGGCAATATGAGGCGACTAGTGATCGCTGTCGTCTTCGTCGGGAAGCGAGTGACTTAGTATTAGACGGTGTGCTTGTGGTGGTGTTTGGAATGACCGGCGTGGTGGTGACCGTGAGCGGCCTTACCATGGTGTTGGTGAGCGTGTTCGGCGCTACCACCGTGCTTGTGTCCGTGTCCGAACTTGCCGCCGTGGTGGTGCTTGTGATCAGCGCTACCGTGGTGTTGGTGTCCATGACCGAATTTGCCGCCGTGGTGGTGTCCGTGTCCGAACTCGCCGCCGTGGTGATGTGCGTGCTCTGCGCTTCCGTGGTGTTCATGTCCGTGTCCGAATTCTCCGCCGTGGTGATGCTTGTGCGCGGCACTGCCGTGGTGTTGATGCTTGTGATCAGCGCTACCGTGGTGTTGGTGTCCATGACCGAATTTGCCGCCGTGGTGGTGTCCGTGTCCGAACTCGCCGCCGTGGTGATGTTTGTGTTCCGCGCTACCATGGTGTTGGTGCCCGTGACCGAACTCACCACCGTGGCTATGTTTGTGTGCGGCGCTTCCGTGGTGCTCGTGTCCGTGTCCGAATTTGCCGCCGTGGTGGTGTCCGTGTCCGAACTCACCGCCATGGTGATGTTTGTGTGCGGCGCTTCCGTGGTGCTCGTGTCCGTGACCGAATTCGCCGCCGTGTTGGTGTCCGTGTCCGAAGTCTCCGCCGTGGTGGTGCTTGTGCTCGGCGCTTCCGTGGTGTTCGTGTCCGTGTCCGAATTCTCCGCCGTGGTGGTGCTTGTGCGCGGCACTTCCGTGGTGTTGATGTTTGTGGTCAGCGCTACCGTGGTGTTGGTGTCCATGACCGAATTTGCCGCCGTGGTGGTGTCCGTGTCCGAACTCGCCGCCGTGGTGATGTTTGTGTTCCGCGCTTCCGTGATGCTTGTGTCCGTGACCGAACTCGCCGCCGTGGTGATGCTTGTGATCAGCACTACCGTGGTGTTGGTGTCCATGACCGAATTCGCCGCCGTGGTGGTGTCCATGCCCGAATTCACCACCATGGTGGTGGGCGTGCTCGGCGCTTCCCTTGTGGTGGTGCTCATGATGCGCCTCACCATCGTGTTTGTGCGCGTGTTCAACGTCACCGGTATGGTAGTGCGTGTGCTTTATGACTCTATATATAATATTACACAGAAAAAAAATTAAACTTATTATTATTACCTATACACACGACGAACGTGGTACAAATATAACACTATGTGACGGTTAAATAGATATATGCTTTACGGTATACACGAATGCGTGCGTGGTTAACAACAGAATAATATATAAATAGTGTACCGCAATCGACGACTCTTACCCTTCTGCTACTTCGTTATCGCTCAATTTGGCAGCACCAAAAGACGTCAAGCCGACCAAACACGCGATAGTTATCTGTAAAACATTTTTAAACTATGTGTTTTTATTATATATTATATTAAATATACGTGTCGTCGTACAGTCGTTTCCGGGTAATATATATATATATATGTGTGTGTGTGTGTGTGTGTGTGGTGTGCCGGTAGCGGTTAAAGAACGTATACGCGAATCACCAAGTGGGTGGTAGTGGTGATGGTGGTGGTTTTTGCGTGAGGGGGTTGTTCGGGGAAGCTAGCTGCAGCGATAAAAATCCACTGCCGAAAAGCCGTAAAACCTCGAACAAATTATTTCAAAAACATTAAAAAGCCAACTCTACTTATGTTTCATAAAACTTTACGACTAGTTTTGTACTTTTTCTCCGCCACACGTATATCACGTATACAGTGTGTGTGTGTGTGTGTGTAGGGTTTTTTCTTTTCTTTTTACGATCGCGACGTAGACCGCCAGTACTTTACGATCCGTAACGAAGCGGCGCGTCCCTTATACTGAGTTTATACGTTGTTCCCCCTAGGAGGTTTTTATGGAACACTGAACGAAAAAAAAATAAGAGCAAAAAACTTGGTTGTTTACACGGAACGCCGTCCACGCTGTGGGTCGTCGTCGGGTGAATACGGGAGCGGGTTTTTACGGTCGCAGACTAATAAAAATTTATTGGAATTGTAATAAAAACCCGAACGGCGTTTACATGTACCTATATATATACACGTACACACTGTTTTCATATACAAGGTACTGCCATGGGATGTACGAGTTGCGGCGAGGTATATTCACTTAAAAGTGCGATTTAACTCGTAAAAAAATTGTCCTTCAATGTACGTACCTCATATACTACGGTATAGAGATATAGAAAAAGTACGACGACATGCGTGTATGACACGTGTATAATGTATTATTTTTTTATAATACTGTGTGTAGAGAATAAAAATGTTTTAAAGTATAGGTATGGAAAATTCACATTTGAGTATGAAATTACTGTGTACACGTATTTTAATTAGTAATAGCAAAGAGACAAAAAAATATAATAAGAAAAGTTGTACTTACCAGATGAGTTATGGAACCCATGTTTGTTTGAATATATATATTTGTATTGGCACGATATTGTTAGTCAAACGAAGGAAAGACTGAATGTGGTACTGTTACTGCGGTCGTCTGGAGTTTATATATGAAACCTAAAACCCGTGGTGGTGGGAAAATCGGCCCGGAAAAGCGAGTAACACACCACCACCACCGTCATCGTCGTCAACCACTACCACTATACCACGGTAACAATAACCCGCCGCACATAGGCTGTAGTATGCACCTTTCACGGCGGCGGTAGTTTCGAAACACGCACTCACTTGCTGCAGCAATGGAGCCGCGGCCTCGAACGGCCTCGCGCGGGCGGAAAATCATTTTTCACATATATACATACATTTTCATTTTTTTTCTCTCTATCAGCGTAAGGTTACGATAATAATGGCCGACCTCCTAGTACATAGCGTACGTACATATACGGTACGCCCGCACCGTCGTCCGCGATTCGTCACAAGTCGGTAGAAAAAAAATGTATATAAAATTCACCAAACGCGTGTATAACGCGCGTATATGTACATAATATACATGGTCGTCACACAATAGAAATACGCGACACGTTCGAAATACGACACATACCGCGCAAATAGCCCGTGAAGCTGTTTTCGCAACCCCCGACGACGTCCACGACGACGGCGACGACCTGCACCTGCATGTACGCGACCGTGGTATATTTGCCTATGTAATATAATATGTATAATATACGCTCACCCCACGTCGCATATAAGGACCGTGTAAAAACGGTATACGGCGTCGGCGATAAGGAAAAGATATTTGCAAGGTCGACGGCGGCGCGGCGGACACGCGGTAAACGTCATATATTATACGAAATAATAGAAAAAATTTTCAACGCCCGTGTGCGCGCATTGCCCCATACGCGCTTTGTCGTGTTGTATATTATGTGTTTTGTACAATATGACCGTAACGACAATAAACTCGACGATAGCGACGACGTTTGCTTTACGCTGTGGCACGTGTCTGTGACTTTGGGCTTTCAGTTTTCAGTTTTCTTTATCGTGTATTTAGATTAACATGAAGAGACTTTCGTACTTTACGATCATCGATAGCTACGATATCGAAAATCTCTGCTCGCTATATAACATTAATGATATGTTCTTTAAGACGCATTTATTTGTTTGATATATTTTTATGTCAGCGTATAAAAAACGTATGACAGCGAAATATGTTATACTATCAATTGCCGACTGCATAACATTCCGAGTGGCGTTTTAAAAACTTCCGAAATAATCACGTTCGTTTTTGATATCTATATTCTGTATTGTTACAATAAAATATGACGAAAATATATTCCAGAACTACCTATACTTCGAGAAAATAGACTGCTACAATTCTACCTAAAACCCAAACCACTGAATATGATGTCGACATCGAATATAACAATTAAATACTTTTTGAAAGATAAAGTGAATGTTAGATACACACTAAAAAAATTATTTTAGCTTAGTTGTTAATTTTAGAATATATAGATATACTATTACAGTATTACCTATATATAAGTACCTACCTATAATCTACATAATATAACATTGTTTTTTATAAAACGAAATATGTAGGTATTCCCAAAACGTTTTATTTGATCAGATAAAACTTAATTAAATAGTATTTATATACGATATAGGTACTACTACAGTATATTATAATAATCACGACATACACCGAATAGGAACTTTAGTTTAATCACCCGTCATAGTATCTCGTGTTGTTAAATAGTAAATATAGTACTTATTGAACTGATTAAAATGCGCACAATGCCTAATTTGATAGTTTAGTAATTATATGAAATAAGTTTTTATATAGGTAATTTATGCGTTGTAGGTATTGTCCAATAGCTGGTAGGTACTCGATAATTAGTCGTAAATAATTTACAAAATTAATTTACATAGATGAGTCTCCCTGCAGTAGTTACGCACTTGACTTATCGAGGCGAGGGATTTTTATTTTATTATGCATGTTTTATTTTATTGATAAAACATCTTTGAGATTTAGGAATTGTTAACATATTTCTACAAGTCTATATTATGTAGGTGTCATGACTACGTTTTATACTTTTTTTAAAATGTTTTAATAAAACACAAACATGACGTTATATGTATAACGCTGCATGCTGTACCTATACACTACCAGAAAAAGTTGATTTATGTATAATTTTTCATTAATATATATAAGTATAAAGCCAATTTACAAATAGGTATTTTCAAACAATTTACAATTATTTCACTAAACGTATCGATAAAATGGAAAACCACGTTAAATATTGACTTATCGTGCTTAATCAAATGACATTACAACTATAATATAGTTCGTTTTCGTAAAAATTAAAACATATGATTTAAACCGTAATTATAAATTGGGAAAAATAAGTAATAACTATTATCAGAATCTTGAAAATACTCAACATTCATAAATCATAATAGGACTACTTATGTTTATGATAGTTGGGATGCATGAAATACATGTGATATAATATGTGCATAATGCAGTGAAAAATTCGTATATAAGTTCTGGAATTGCCGGTTAATCTTACGTAAAGTGACTTATTACCTTGTTATCTTATCTTTTTTTTTAAGGTGTTTCAATTTGTTTTTGCATTGTCGTTAAATTTCTAAATAGAATGCAAAAAAAACTTACATAATTTTATTTTTCAAGTCAGGAAAATGTATAACATTTAAAATTACATGGTCTTCGACGTGTCATATCAATATATGAAAAATGTCACTCAGACACAATATTTACCGTCAAATTGATTATATAGGACGACTTGTCTAGCTAAACTGGAACACGATATACCTGCATAACCTACATATTACCTATACATATTCGTTGAAAAAACCATCGTCATAATAGGAGGCTCAGAATTGATTGATTTTTGCGTATTTTAAACAGTAGTTTTTATACAGTCCCATTTTAATATACATTTTAAAAAAGAAAAAATGACTTAATATTCTGTTTTCGGTTAAGGCTGTAGGTAAAATTTAAGAAAAATGTTCGGTATAAATCGTTAAACATACAAGGTAGAAATACATACGATGGAGAAGATACATATTATGTTATTGGTAAAAAGCTGAGTACCTACACTGCACTACCTATATACTTTACATAACAAATCTAGATATATATTATTAGACAACACTAAAAACGGATCAATGTGTAATTCGTGTTGCCGAATGGACTTGGCGTGTAAAAAAAATGACACGTAGTCTAAGTATACCTAGAGTATATATATAATATTAACTATAAGTATTATAGGGTATATAGACACTTCAAATCATGAAAAAAACGATTATGAAGTTGAGATAGTAAAATTGACTTGCTATTTATTTGATACTTTATATTCGTGAAAGAAACTTTTTCAAAAGCAATGTTTTTACAACTATATACCTACCTAGTTGGTAAAACTGGTTAAGAAACAAAATATATAGTATATATATTTCAAAATATACGCTGCAAAAGCCGCAACAACGTAAATATATTATAAAAAGAAACCGGTTAGCTGGTTAGCACGCATACAAGTTTCCATTGGACGCATTCATAAATTATGAAAATAAAAAAAAAGGATTTTTTGAGTGAACAGAATGGCGACATAGGATTTAAGACAAATTAATACCGTTCAAACTGTACAAGTATGTAATGATATCGAGCATGTTTAGGTATATAAAGTTGTGCTTACACGCGATCGCCAGAAACGTCATGTAATAAAATACGATTACAAACGTAAAACACCATTTAATCCTTGATCGAAAACCTGCAGTTATTAGAGAATGTATGCTAATTATAATGCAGGATTGGAAAGTTATAAAGTATAGTTACTCAATTAGAGTCAACATAATCGACAAGTTGCATGTCAGTTAATATTTTTATGGTCACATATAATTTATTGATGCACGGCGGTCCATTAACCACAAAACGCACAACACTTTTTACTTTTATCTGAAGACTTTTATTTTCAGAGCATTTAACAAGAACCGCATTCAAAATATATCTTAATATATCTTAATATATCTTATACACAGGCGAACGCTGAAAAAAGAGGGCAAACCAATGTATACCCTGCCGGTTTTACGACTATTTATCTTTCTCCAGGGACACTGTTTTTTTTTTTTTACAAAAACATAGCGTCATGGACATATTGTGCGATATATCACGTTGTACTTTATATAATATATAGGGACACTTTTTAGAGCTCATTAAACCATCGTCGCCATCGTAAATTATATTCGTTTTTTTCTGCTGTACTGCAGTACCTATATAGTATAACTATACATACAAATATACAATATGGTCAAACAAAAATACAACAATATATTGTTATATTATCACAGTAATGTGTGCAAAAACAAAATATTTGACTTCGTGTTCCGGTCGCGTCGACGGCATCGGCAGCAGCAGTAGCCGCGTGTCATCCGGCGCGCAGAATCCCGGACCGAGTGTAACCGCCACGCCGCCGTCGTGTATAGTCGCGGCGCTAATTGCCGCTTAAAACTGCCCCCGGGGTCCCACCGCCACGAAATTGTTGTGCGGTGGCGTTGGCGGGGAATGTTGTGGCGGCGGAGGGGAGAGACGCCGAGACCGCAACAGGCGCGACCGAATAGCTCCCACCGATCTCCCCCGAGAAGAAACTTCCCCGTTTTTCACTATACGCGTATTTATACATAGTATGTTCGTACGTGTGCGTGGTACACAATAATTTATATATATTATATATCAACGCGGTGTGGACGCACACGCACATTGACCGTCACGACCGTTAGCTCAGTCACGAAACCCGACGCCAACGGACACGAACTGATCTCGTCCTGTGCGCGGCGGCGATGTTAGAATTTTCTTTTTCCCACAAGTGCAATAAAATCTTTCTATGTATTAATATTAAATATTGTTATGCACCACCGATTGGCGTGAATGAACAGCGGTGACGACGGACGAGGCCGGCGACAGACGAACAACACACTTACACGACGACACCTCGTATATGTTATTCGGGTATTCGGCCCGGACCGGTGACGATAATATATAACACTTGGAATGAAGAAGACGACATGTTGCTGGCGACCAAAAATGAAACGAAACCATCACTTCACCCATAACACTGCTGCTGGCCGCGATAATAATAAATATTATGTTATAAACGTATACCGGCAGAAGAGTTGTAAATGCGAAGCGTCGCTTGTAAATAAACGATGCGACTGCGGTACATATAATAATATAAACTATTTTATTTAATGTTGGTACAGGCATTGTGTTTTGTAAAATATATATTATATAAACCGACGAGGGGCTAAGAACGATGGTAAATGATGGCGGGTGAATCAGAGGGTCGTCGTCGCGCGAGCGATTTTCTACTGTTTTTTTTCCACGTTTTCGAGTAGGTCCTTGACAAACGCCGTGGGCGCAGTGCTTAATCGAGTAAGTACCTATTATAATATATATCATTATATACATAGGTATATACGGAACGACGGGCGTGGGGCATGTGCGATAATATTTTATGTCGGTGTGCGTGTTTGTGTGTATTTATTTTATACGAAGCAAATAAAAAAAAGTGTGCACAAATCAGTCACGGATTTTTTACGGGAAAATTTATCACCGAAAAGAAAAACATTCATGCGCGTCGACCCTCCCCGCACATAAAATAAAAAAACCAACCGACGTACAATTTATTTATAATGCGCGCGTAACGTTTATAATATAATATATAATACGCAAACACGTCTGCAGCTGGTTGCCGCCGTAATAATGATCTTGCGAACATGAAAACCGACGTTACGTTTAAATATAAATCTTATTCGGCTCGTTCAGACAAATTGGTTTTCTTTGGAAACGTTATAAGTTATAACGTTTAGTCGATCAGTGCGAAACGCGCGGTCTATACCCGATTTTAAATGCCCATAACTCGTGCGGTTAACAATCCCCATATGGAAGAGAGAAAAAATGCACGTCGTGGTGTACCTGCAAGTATATAACATATACCCGGTAAATGACATTATATTATATAGGTACAGAATAATATAAGCGTATATATACACTCGTCGTCGTCGAACAAAGAGGAAGCAATCGACAGAGAATTTCTCTCCAAATATGTACAAGACGTATAAAAAAAAATACAGTATAACGTCGTCGACGGGCCCGCGGGAGGAACGTGTACGGCGGGACGAGTTTTTTCTCCTCTCCGTTTTATACGTTATTATTATTACTGAATAGGTATATTATGCACGCGTATATAATATTATAATATGTAAAGACTTCGCGCGCGCTCGAGCACACACACACTATACACGTCACACACACTACACACACTACACACACAGTAGCTGCTGGCCCGAAGGCCGACGACCGGCGTTATTTTTTATTTTTTTTCATACATTTTCCGTATATGCCTCTCGATAATAATAATTATTACTATCGCGCGATGGTTATTATACTTCCACGGACCGGTTTCTCGTTGGCAGTTTATAAACGCGTATGTCTGCGGGCACACCTGTAAAGTCCCCTTAGGTTTTTTTCTTCTTCTTCGTCTCTTCACCATTGCGCGTGCGTGTGGAAAAATTTACGGGTACGCGTGTATGCATGTGTGGTTTTTTATCGAGTTTAAAACGCGCCCGTGTAGATTTAGTTGCCTATTACTACCGGGATATTACCTGTCGATATCTGCTAGCGTGAAACACGAGTCGCACGCACGCACGCACGCACAACAGCGTTCATTATTCCCTATATAGTCGTTAATAAAAAAAAAACTTTGGCTGATTGTATGTTGTGTATTGTGTGTGTGTGTGTGTGTGTATACCTATAATCTATATGCCTTGTAATTGTAAAGACCGATATAGGATAATAACAAGTGACGTGACTTAATGATACCTCGCGAGTAAAAAACCAAAATAATTATACAAACGCACAATACATTATATAATATAATATATAATGACTAATCCGGACATGTATATCCTCTTTCATAGGGATTGTTATTTTCGCATCAGGCAGGTGGGACGCGTTTTTCTAGAATACGCACTGAGCACAATACGAACCATATAATATTATATTATATATTATATATGTATACCGCCGGATAAGGGAGTACAGAAAAACGACGGTCGACAACGACTTCTTTCGGGACTATTATATTATATATAAATAAATACCACGATCCACCGTCATTACAAGGGTCCTGTTTCTTTCCTTTTCATAGATTTTACATGCCGCCGATTATATTCCCTTCTTCTTAGTTATTGTCTATATCCGTGTTCCGTGCGTTTACACAATAGCGTTGTATAAAAAGGGGCTTATATATCACGCCACGTGGGTTCGTATATTATATTTTGTTCTCAAACATTACATCTACCACCGAACCGTTATTGTCGCAGTCGAGTGATGGGACTCGACTCGCTCGTTTGTCACGACGTCGGCGTGAAAAGCGATTCGTGAAAAAGCGTTTGGTCCGTCACTCTGTATACATAATTATTATATTATAATATACATTACGGAACAACTCAGGTGCACTAACGATGCCCGCCCAATTCCTAATTGGACGTAGTCCACGCGAGACACGGTCGAGTCGTCGTCGTCAGTGCGTGTGGTCTGCGAGGCCGACCGGAGCCGATCTCAAAGAAGACACGTTAAGATTTCGTTGTGGCGGCGGCGGGTAAAAAAAATAAATAATAATAATAATAATAATTGGAGATATCCCGGACAGATATTATCTGCTGTACGTAATTTATTGTACATGGAAAAATTCCGAGCTGTTCGCGTGACGAACAACACCGATGCGTGACGGCACCGGCGGCGGCGGGACAGGTGATGGGTAGTGCAAGGGGGGGCGTTAAAGACTGCACGAGGACCCCCACCCACTACTCTGCCTGTGTATGTATAATAATATTATAATAATATACACGTTATAATAACACACGCGTATATATACAAAGGTATAAGTATAATATATAGATACGCACACGCGGTCCGGTAATGTATATAATGTTATACGCAGCCCCACGGTCGAAGGTCTTGGCGGGGGTGCAGCGTGCCGGTCGACCATGTGCCGGACGGGGTGGCGGGGGTGTGCGTGTGCGTGAAGGAAGGGGAGGATTTACGATTGATTTATTTTGCCCGTCCGTGTAACCGAACATACGTCGGTTAGCGCGCGATTTGACACACGAAACGTCGATCAGACGTGCCGCTGCACAGACTGAAACAACAATAGTGCAAGTATCGCATCGTCGGGAATACTCTGCAACACCGCCCGCCGAGTTTATTGTACTCTCTTCCGGTATATATATTTTTTTGCCCGTGTTCCGTTAACCGTGACAATCCTCACCAGAAACAAAAATCTTCTATTGGAAGGCCTGCAGCCGATAAATTATACCGTGAGAAATGTTTACAAACATAAATATATATATAGGTATACACATTTAAGACGCCGTTTACACACCGTGGAAAGGTGATGGGAAAAGGAGAGAGGGAGCGGCTCAATCATTAATTTCGATAATGAATTTAAGGAGAAAAGTAAAAAAAAACTAAAACAAGAACGGACGCAACTCTGTCACGGTGTTCCGAGACCGATGGATCGAAACGATGACGGGATCCACGGTATAATTACCCAGAAGTTCACGACCCGTAACCACCGCACGATAGACGAGGGGGTTTTTTTGTTCATCGCCGTAGCCGACTACGACACATGGTCGACAACATCACCACATAGACAACGAGTAACGACAATGACTGAATGACGATGATGACGACAACAACAACAACAACAACAAACACATTGATACGTCGCGGTCTCACACATAATATCGTCACTGTGGCACACAATCGACCATCATTGGACGCGGTCGCGCGCATTGTGTGCGGACGAGATTCGCATCAGTAACACGCGCGCGATTTCGTCGTCGTGAGAACCGTCTGTGGCGGGGCGGACCGAAGGAACCACCGCACGCACGCGCCCGTCATCGCCGTCACCGCTTTCACCGACCGAGACACCATACGACGTGCGAGAAATTAAAAACAATACAAACACGATGTGTCGGCGGCGGTTATAATGCTGCGGTTAACCACTCCGAATATGCGCGTAATGAACACCCGTGGGTGGAACTGCTTTTTGTGGGTCATTCCGCGCTCGTGTGTGTGAATTCCATCGACGTCACCCTCTCGCTATACCGAAGCGCCACCTCGCCAATATAGCTCGCTCGGAGAGGAGACGACGGCGGGCGGCTCGCAAATCGTGTTCGACCAGATTAATTATCGCGACCGCCACTACCGCTAAGTCCATCGTTAAATCAAGTATACGCTGTATATCATTTAATTTATAATAATACATTATACTGTGTGCACAGTGAGAACATGCTACCGTCGAATTATACCACAGCGATTCATCTCTGCAGATTTCGACGCACAAAATTCCGAAATAATCAGTAAACGGTTTACGATCGCTAGTCTGAAACGCAACCGTAAAATGCAAACGCTTATAATATAAAATAAAAACGATAGAAACGGTCGCAGACGACGATCACGTCCTCGTCGTGACCTCGCGCGCGCTGCAGTGGTCTGCCTGTAGTCGCCGTAATGTACGTCGTCCAACGCGCGTAATTTTATCGAAGACCAACCGAAACACTGCCGTCGCCCGTCTTGTCATGGTTATAATTATTATTAGCAGCCGCGGCGACGAAACCCCAAGAGGCAACAACTCGAACCACTCGCACAAAGATTATACGCGACGAGAACACACCGCGTCGTTTAACTCCCCTCCACCCCACCACGAAAGCAATATCGCCGTCGTCGAGTGCCATTAAAATATATTTATAAAGCGCGCCGAAATAAACCTCTTTTATTACGACTACTACAACATTCGAAAATGTCAATTTTCCGTTTAGCCCTCCTCTCCCCAGATTTTATTTTTATTATTGTATTATTATATTATCGTTATTCACGAGCGCGCGCGCAGGATACAGAGCGCGTCATTATATATATTATCGTCGTACAGCACAACGGTCGTATATACGTGTATACGGACACGTTTTTATTACAAATTCAACCAATGCACCTCCGGGGGGTGCCCATTGTGTGCAGCACGCCGGGTTCGCACGAGAAACCGGTGTGGGGTCCCGAGGGTTAGCGGGCGGTCTATGCCGGCACCAGTGGTGCCCAAATTTTTGGCGACCACGTTCACGGGACGGTTAGGAATTGGTTCGTTGGAAGAGAAAAAGAAAACCTACACAATGAAATAATATATTATGCGCACGTCGTCGTCGTCGTCGTGTAACTAACTGCCGACCGTGTATTATAACGAGCCAGGACGCGCATATACACCGTTGTTATCTAAATAGTCGTGGAAATGTGCCAATGGTTCAAAGGTACAGTGGCGATTCGATCGTTTTTCGCGTGAATACGATTTATGTGTGTGTGTGTGTGTGTGTGTAAATGTGTATATATATTTATACACTATAATATATACATCACCGAATCACACACGCGTCGTTTTTAAATGCCGCCGTCTAAATCTGTTCCCGATAAGAACACACGCGTTGCGTAATGTACACGACAACCGAGAGTGGGTTTGGCGCTTTTTAAGACAATAAATCTTCTACAGTATTACCTATACGTCTCTACACTCGTACAACTGATACAAACTAATTATGTTTTGTTCTGATAATTTCATATAATAAGGTTAAAAACGCTTACCGGGTGCCGGGCAGCGGCCGCTACAGCTGCTGCGTTCATCGTGGCTGCGGCGTACATGACGTGTTAGCAGCTCATGGCCGCAAAATCAAATATCACTCTGTTTAATCGACGGCCAACGGACGGACGGAATCGTATACACACGACGCGCGCACACGTTGTCGAACAAAATAAACAAAAACGGTCGTAGTAATTGAAAAAAGTAACGAGCACGCACAAACACACAATCACTGGGGCGATCGAAAAAATACCGCGATATCCGCGGATATATTATCGCACCGAACCCAATACAAATACACGTAAACCGCACGCAAACGATTCGATATGGCGCGCACACCGACGAAAGAATATTAATCGACGAAACGATCAGACACACCTCGCGATACTCGTCAAACGCAAGTGACTGTTATTTCGGCGGAGAAGCACGGTTAGAATATTTTAAAAACAAAAAATCTAAACCAAAAAATTTATCTATACACCAAAAATATTGCGGGAGAACTGCCGTAAGTGCGGCGCGTGTAATATAAATACGTAGTACGGCGCGCATAAACACTGTACGAAGACCAACGGAGCACTGAAGAGGAGCCGTCGACTGAGCCGGTGTGTGAACACGGACGCCCCGCCGCGCCCCGCGCGCCCGACGCACACGTACACTCACACACACGCGCGCACACACAAGGCTGATGGTCCACCGCTCCCCGCCGCGCCGGCAGTAAACAAAACGATCGCCCGGACGGTGCGGAGTGCGACGGTGCGGCGGGGCGGCGTCAGTGTCGGTGGTGACGGCGGGGTCGAGCAGGGGTCCAGAAAAAATCGAACCTAAAACCCATGGAAGACGTGTAGCGAGGCGTGTGCGTGTGTGCGTCGGTTCATGTGTATGTGTGTGTACAGTGGGGACGGGGAACATTGAAAAAAGACCTTTTCACAAAATGGCCGCCCACTCTTTACACTAGAGCGAAAACCCTCTTGCTTCTTTTTCCAATAACACAAAAGGTCTCTTCAATTTTATTCTTTTTTTTTTCTCTCCTCTTTCTCCGTCATTCTCTCTCGTACACGCGCGCACACAACACCGTCCCGTCCCGGCGCGTCACCCGTCCGCCGGCCCCGCCGCCCGCCCGGCGGATCAGAAGGGTTTGAAAAGTTCCCCCGCACGACAGACCCACCCTTGCCGCCGCCGCATCGTCGCCGTCACTCCACTGATTTCATCGTTCCCCGACTACCCGCCGCCGACGACGCTCACTCACACTCTCTCGCGCGCGCGGCGCAAAGCTCTCCGGTAGTTTGCACAAATATGGCAGCCGCATTCGAGCCATCCCTCCACCACCACCGCCACCCCTTCGAGACCCTTCGCCACCCCGCCGGCCAGACCGCATCGGCTGTTTGGTCCCTTCTGATTACCAGTATCGCTCCGCCGGCCCCGAGCCTCGAGCAAAACCCCAACACGCAAGCGGGCCCGTACGGTTTTTTTCACGTTTACCAGCCGCGGCTCCACGTGGAGCCCGCCGTGACGGCAGCCAATGCAAGGCCGCCGGGGCGTCGGTTCGCAATGAGCCGTCGACCAGTCGCGTCGCGCCGTCGGCCAACCGGAGACCGTCTACCACACCGTTGTCGCGTAGCAACCGGTCGGCTCCACGTGGAGCCTCTCGCAAACACGGATCCCGGGGAATATTAAAAATTTAAAAGGAAAAATGTTTTTTTCGCTCTCTCTCTCTCTCTCTTTGTGCCTCACCGTGTGTCTACCCTCACTACCACTCTGTCCGTCTCGCTCGTTCTTTCTCTCTCATTCTCTCTCTCTCACTCTCTCTCTCTCTCTCTTTTTCCACTGTGACCGAGTGAGTGGCGTCGACGACGACCGGTCGGCGGGTGAGGTGGCGGTATAGTAGTAGTAGTTGTATGGTAGTAGTAGTAGTATAGTAGTTTTACTGGTACTATAGTGGTAGTAGAGTGGCGGCGAAGGGCAAAAAATAACAAAAAAACTTTTACCTGGTTTTTTTTTCCAATCGACCATTTCAACCTTTTTTTTTGTTGTTTTGTTTTTTTGTTCTGGACACACAATTGGATTATCTTCTATCTATAGGACGACGCTACCACCACCACCACCACTGCCGCCGTCGCCGCGTGGAGTGTGACAAACCGTGTTTTATTTCGAATAATAATATATATAAATTTCAAAATAATAAAACGCGTAATATAAATGTAAAATAATATTATACATAATATATTACGAACGCCGAACGCGTGTATTATTATAACAGACTGGCCATCGTTGAACGAAACAGAGATACACATATTTTTACACGGTCCCGGAGTCGTCGTTTGATTAAAAACAATAACGTAGGAATAAATACCACCAACACTATATAAATACATTGATATTGTTATTATTATTATTCTTGTGCCCTCGGCCGATACCGCTTTTGTTGTTACTGTTTTTTTTCTCTCTCGCCGCCCACCGCCGGGTTATTACGAAATTGATGACAATACTCCCATTTAATGGGAGCCTTGGACTGTGTTTAATTTTTCGTGTTTTTTCATTGCTTCATGGTACGACGATAATGTTATTATCACAATATCGTCGGTCCGTCGTGGCGGAACGACGACGACGATTATGATGGCTCGGTCGACCAAAATCATAGTTTTTTTATAATATGTATATTATTATTATACAATTTATTTCGAGCGAATTAAACGGAAGAGCGTGTGTGATGCAAAACGTCACTGATATATTATTATATACAGTATTCATAATATATTATTCATGATGTAGGATATTATATTATACGAGTTTTAAATTACCTACCGTTTATCAAAACGGAAAGCAGAAGTAGAAGTATTCGAAATTCGGATTATATATGCGTACATCAGCAAAATTTGAAAATATTTTGATAATATTATTTTTGCTCACAATTCTTTTTTTATCGATTTATTGATTTTTATTATAATTATTTATTAAAAATTGTTTCCTCAGCTTTTTCTTTCCCCTCACGCATTGTCTTTTGTTTATAATATTATTAATTATTATGTTGTACCTTGTACACACACGCGCGTCCGACCTAATATTATATATCTATATTATAATATATAATGTACCTACCTATACGATACGAAAAAATAATGTCGCGTCGACTCGTTTACACAATGCCTGCAGCTCAAACACCCGGGTGCGGGGAATAACACACAAATAATAGTAGTTATCGGCTAAGCAAATACGCGACAAAACAGCAAACAATGTGGAACCGGCTAATTGTGTGCTTTATATATACGCGAGCGCGTGCGTGTGCGCGCACACACTGCAACAGCAAACGGGTCATAAATCCTTTACAATATTGACGAGTTGCAAAGGCTAAAACACATGCGGGCGTTATACACACGATAAGCAATAACAATACATATTATTATATGTAATTATCATGCAATATAATATAATATTTAATTATTGCTATTATTACCTAATTATTACCTACATAGTATGTACATGGATATATAATATATGCTCAGGACCAATTCGTTTATATTATACATTATGTAGCTATAACATTTAAACAGTATTATTAAACGCTATAAATAGGTGCATATTATAGCCATATATATAGGTAGATAATATGCTGCGCGATTGATCGGCAGGAAACAAATCGACCGGGCGCCACTTGCAGCGCTACGCAACCGCCATATATACGTATTAAAGCGTAATGAGGGGTTTTATTTTATATTTAAATTTTATCACGCGCATGAGAGCGGCGGAGGTCTCTCATTATTTTTTTATTGCGACGATTTCGGTCGGGGAGAGCAAAAAAATACACAAAAAAAAAACGAAAGAAAATAATGTAATAAAACAACAAACACGCACGTCGCGCGCCGTCAACGACCCTTAATACTCGACTATATATATGCGCATTTCCCTCGGTCGCGTATTGTATATAACGTACGTATATTATATATGTGCAGTATGTATGTATAACGTTTGCGCGCGCCGTGTTAAATAAAGCCATACGACCGCACCCCACGGGATCATCCGGAGACACGTGTATAATGTTCAAAACGACGCGGCGGAGGCCAACTCACTCGTCGTCGTCGTAGACGTCGCCGTCCCCTTCGTTATAATGACCCGCGGGTAAAGTGGCACCCTCCACGTCATTATATCATAAACTGACGCCCACGAAACATTCGCCTCCACCGACCCCCGTCTCGCGCGACCAATCGATATCTCTCGACGACCGTAAGTATACATACATAATATTTTATACTATATATAATATAATATACGCTTGTAATGTGAATGTACGTCGCTGTATATATATATACAGACTTTAGTGCGTACACACTATACACATTACACAGTACACGGAACAGCGCCGACGGCGTATTGTATGTATAGTACATGACGGTGACACGCTTCGAGCTTTTGTATCGCGCGTATATATATATTATATAATAATAATATATATTATATATATTAGTATAAATAGGCCCCAGGGGTTTTTGACTCCGCGTAATCGGATTGTCGAAGCGAATTTCAATATAGTTTTCTTCTTTATTTTCGCACAGCCCCGTCCGTCCGGTTTGCGGCGCGCACACACCGGATATATATGGCAGCAGGCGACTGATGGTGACTGCAGCGGCGTGGGTACGCGAGCGCGTGTATGTCTGTGTATATATATATTATAAATAGCCCGTCGGCCGCGCCGCGACGACGATAATTGCGTTTGCCAATCTCGTTACGGCCGATAAATTTCCGTTAGCGTCAAACTTTTGTTTTAATTTCCGCAACGTGTGTATATATTCGTATATACATGTTCGCGTACGTTATATGCGCGCAGGGGATAATGGATTAGATCGATTCGCGTTCAACGGGCCGCCGCGTTTATGCCCGAATTTTTTTTCTCGCGATCCCCGCTATTTCCTTCGTCCGAAAAGTCGTTTATTAGATAAATTATGAGAAAGCGAGTATACGACGCGCAGTACGCACACACGCGCACTTCCATTTTGGAGAGAACTTTTGCGATATGAACACAAGAACTTTATTGCACCGGAGGTCCGGAGGGGTTGTGCGCGGCGCTAACACCACTCTCTCGTCGCCACCGTATATATAATAATATATATATGTATATAGGTAGTGTATATAGCGTGTATATATACGCCGCGGTGATGCTTGTATATTGAATTCGACCCTCTCTCTTTTCACGACATCGCGCACGAGAGAAAAGAGCCGAACGAAGGGGAAAGAAAAAAAGCAAGAGACAGCAGCGACAATATATATATACATAGAAGGAGAAAGAAAAGCGAAGACGTCTAAAGCTCCGGGCGTCGCCCAATTACTTTCAACTTTACACTCAGCCCCACAACGCAGCCGCCTCACCCTGCCTTTCGCTCCCCTTTTTCACACAAAGAACGCGCGCTTTAACGACTCGGAAAGCGAAATAATTAAAACGAAAACGCGTTCGGTAATGGACTTAATGAATTTTACAATCTGGAAGTCGTATAAAAAAAAATGTATACACTTATATATATATAAACAAAAAAATCGTGTACAGCACGAAACGAAAAAAAAAAAAAAATGAATCGTGTTATTTTTAACGATATCACGTGTGCGTGTGTATGTGCCGTGTGGTGTGGTTCGTGTGTACATCGATATGGGTCTAACCGTTTTTTATTTTTTTATTTTATCTTCAACACATAACCGCCTCTGCGTGCAGTGTATATATATATATTTGTGCGCGCGCGCGTACCCCTCTTCGGCAAACCACACTCGTCGTCATATATACAATGTATATATATATATATATATATACAGTAATATATATAGTAATATTTATGTATACAGTATACGTACTTACATACTACACACATACACATATATATGTTATATAATATATACTCGGCATCTGCTACAGCTACTCGTCTTCGTGCAGCGCACAGACGTCGCACACGATTTACGACACAAGTCCTTTTATCGGCGTATATATATAATACACACACACACACGTAGGTATATATACAATCAAGTAACCCCGCGTCAGTGTGACGGGCAAATGGTGGAGTTAGGGGGAAAAAAGGGATACTTCGTGATTTATCTCCGGACGGGAATCGTCCGAGGAGAAATACCGTATGTGTTGTGGTAATGTGGTGTATATATATACATATATATAGAATAGTGCGGGGGTTGTTTAAACAAAATATCGACATCATCCCGCAGCGTGCAACGTTTTCGACGCTCGTCGTTCTCACCCGATCTCGTTACAAACGTCATGACGTATAAATGTATACACATATATGTATATTGTAATACCTATATAGGCTATAGGTATAAAACAGCTATATATATATACGTGTGTGTGTGTGTTATTATCCGCTGTAATTGTAAAAAAAAACCGCAACTCTGTGGCCCTCGCGTCACATACGCCGATTCTTGGCGTTATTATTATTATAATATAATATACTACCTATAGACTATATAGTATAATCTACCTATATCATTATATTATACCGCGGTATTATTATTAACCACGTGATGATAATACGCGCATGCCACGTGATATTTGAATGGGAATGTTAGGAACGAACGACCAACGACCGACGACGATGACGATGATGATAATAATAAATAAAAATAATAATAGTAATAATAATATATAATAACACAATAATAAAAGGAACAATAAGTCGTCGGGATGTGTAATTTATATCTGGAAACGCGTATAGAAGTATATATGCTTGTATACGGTATATGTTATGTGTATAATATAATATATATACGATATAATATACAACACGACTAGGCGGCAGCGGCTGCGGCAACAGCTATATGTAGTTGTGTAAGAGGTGCCCGCGGGCGTCGGCGGCAGACGGGCGTTGGGTCGGAGATTACTCTCACGCCCACACGTTGCCACTTAACTCTGTCGGATAATTAGTGTAAGGACGGCTGTAAAACCGACCCAAACCTCTACCACCTCTCTCCCAGTCCACCAGCCTCCCCGCGCCCGACACCTTGTATATATATATACATATATATATATACCTACATTCCCGCGACCCGTCCGCTGGCTCTTTATATACGTGTGTACAGCATACCTACATAGGTATATATATATATTATAATATGTACACCTCCATAGTCCTATACCTCGCTCCCGGCCCACTGCAGAAGACCGTCAGTGCCGCCGTCGGATTGGCAATGCCCGTGACCGTTTTTACGTCCGACACCCTATTACTCATCTCGTGGTGAATACGTTTTTAACGTCCACAGCCGTCGACCGTTCGATTAGTAACAATAATAATAATAATAATAATAAATATAGGTAATCGTATTTATCTATATTATATATAATATGTATATGTGTGTACTGAGGAGAGGAGTAGGAGGAAGAAAATAAAAAACACTGTACCGAGCGTGACGTGCGTGTGAACTTGACGACCCCACGCCGTGTCCGAATATATAATATATACACAATGTTTTAAACACGGAAAATCCATCGGGGTATATTTTTTTCTTTCAGAAAAACGACCTCAGCGCATATATTGTATGTTATGTACATGCATATGTATGATATACGTATCGAAAATATATGTGCAATAATATATATATGTACATCGTAAATGTATCGTATACCTATATGGTAAACCAGCTAGTAGCTACTGACAGTATGTATAAATAAGTAAAAGTACATATAGCAGCGGTGTAGTTTTACATTATACACTCGTAATATAGATAAAATCTAAACGAAAATCTCTTGTATAATATGTATCATAATAATATGTTAACATATTATATTTTATATACGTTTATTATACCAATTTTTTAGTCGCGTATTTATGATTTTTTTTTTTTATTGTATAGGGTGTAATTATAAGGAGCAATTGTATAAGCCCCTATAAAATGTTAAAAATTAATTGATGATTAAACTAACCGCTATTACAAATATACAACTTCACAACGCCCAAGTAAAATCACCCGAGTATAATATGAATACCAAAGATATGGAATATTGACGAAAACCACAGACTGGAGTTATTGAAAATTGAAGTGCGCTATTATTATATTTAGTAGCTATATAATATTATCACGTAAAATATCATTTTATTTTTTTTGATAAACTGATATATTTATTCTCAACATATTAATATTTATTCTTTTTATAAGTTTAAGAAAATATAATGAATTCTCAGGGGGGTATACGATACTCACTACACCCCCACTCAATCACACATAAATATGCCACTGGTTTAAAGTATTTACTCATCGACGATGGATTTATTAACATTGCTGCAGCTGCTGTTATTCGCTTGTTAAAAATTTGGTTTTAAATCAAGGCTAAATAATAAATTAAATAACACTGCACACTGCACATTATATCGCTTATATATATGGTACTGCAGAACCAGAAAATGTTTCGACAAACACGATGATACTGTTTCGTGGATTTTCGTTTTGTATACATAGGTACGCGATAATAATTTTATAATATTACACATTTTACCTTTATTAGTGTGTATTAATGATTAATGGCCCATATTGTACCTATTTATCAAATAAGCGATAACGTTATTCTTGAAGCTAAAATATTATTATAAACATATATAGTCATATTATATACGTATAGAGTCAAAAACAATATGTAATTGAAGAATAATATACCGCAAACTACAACCAATAATTTAATGAATGATACGTGTTCATGCCGCGCTCACAGCCTTGAGACCAATTGGCAATTATATTATACATTATATTAGGTACCTTATATATATAGTAGTAATAATTTTTTTTTATAAACTGTGTATAATAGAACTATTAAATTATTGTTATCTATCTATAAATGAATACAAGGATTTTGATGTGTTTATTATTATGGTTTTCTTTTATAATTACCGTAAAAAAAGCTCGTTAAGTATATAATTATCATTCTGAAATGTTAACCAAAATGTTTTTCAAGTATAACAGGTATTCATGTTTAAAAATTTAAATCATTACCGATTTACGAGTACTTGTGTATACATTATTAATATTTATCAATTGTGAAAATTGTGAATCATGACTGCGGTGTATCTTTATTAGCAATCTCACATACCCATACATTATAAATTTATAAATTATAATAAATAATAATATACGAGTATAATTTGATATGACCTCTTATTTTACATATATTCGAATGAAATATTCAGGACGATCAAGACGCACTATTGTTTTTGGATCCATGTCGATACATCCATATAATCAATCCTTATAGTTTAAACAATTTCCGAGGTAGGTACGATTATTATTGGTTTGCTGAGTTACAATAATATGTAATATTATATTATAATAGAGTGCAGCGTATTCCACAAGGTCTGCAGCGGAAAATACGTTTACAAATATATCGAAGAATTGAAACCCCACTTACTGCGGTGGGTGATGTATATTATATTATATAGTATAACAAGACATGCGGGCACACTTTGGAGAAAAAAATGGATTCACTTCCAGTTCAATCTCTCTCTCTCTCTACATATATATGACGTTCCTTAATGGACAACAATAAGATCGAAATGCGCCTTTAAACTGCTGCACGCCTGCACCAGATGAATACATGTACACGTATACCACAATAATGGTTTCTTTTTGAGAAAAAAAATCAACCTTCCGCCAACAAAAGAACGCAACAAGAGTAGGTATCTGGTATACAGAAAAAAAACAAATTTGTCGTAGGTATTCATCATTACGATTCAGGAATGTTGAACATTATTTAGCCGAGTTATTTCTTCGCCACTAACTCGGCGCGTACATGGCGCGTTGATGATGGCTTTCTGATGATTAAAAACTAAACGTGCATTATACTATAATAGCGGCCGGTATCACATAGCTATGTAGGTACCTAACTAGTGGCGCAACCAGGAGAAGGGGTGAGAGTTACGCTATAAATATGTAAATAAAAAATTAAGATTTTCTCGGAATTCAAATAATCTGCAGGATCAGAATGAAGAAGACGAAGACTTATTGACATTTAAACATATAATAAAGATCCATTTGCATTTCACAACGACGAGTCTTGTATATATATAGCGTGTATACTCTGAGGTTTTGTGGTTTATGACGCAAAGTACGCGATGCGAAAAAATATGCATAATATTACAAAGTAATTGGTATTAATATACATATTTATGTTTCGCGTTTTAATATAGTAATTTTTTTTTACTTATTCGTTATTATTAAGTGTTTTAAACATCAAATACTATATATAGATTATAGATACGATAAAATTTGTTAATTTGAATAAGTACTTAAAAGGTAACGAAGGTATTGTTTTTGTTATTATTATTTTATTTTTTCTCTCTTGAATTTATTATATAACTTTCTCGGCCCTATAATTAACGAGGAATTTTGAAAGTAAGAATATAATTACCGTTTCCCTAGTCGTCGTCATCACTGACGAATACACACACGTATTATATTATTATTATATTATGATGATGATATGCACACACATATACAACAGACAATATACACACAATTTAACGGCCCGTTGAACTATTATTGTTGTTATTATTAAAACATTCATTATTTGCTCGTTGTATACACAACCCCACCTTCTGTAGTTCTGTTGAAGTTAAGTCGACTAGTCGACACAAAAGATATACGGTTTCGTGGTTTCGTCGATGCGTATCGCACACATAATTATTCTTATTACTATGTGATTATTATTTATTATTGGTCCGTGCGAAGGCGCGTAAGTTTGCCCGGTATAATACTATACTATATTATTATCATTATCATCATTACATGTTAGGTAACCGAGTGGTATTATGAGATACACTGATACTTTCCGCTATTCTTTACACGTAATAATATTATTAAATCATTTATTTATCATTATTGTATTATTAATATTATTATTATTGTAATAGACGGTAAGACCGCAGTTAATAAAGATCGCCTTCGTCTTACGGGTTTGCCGATAATTGGTATGGCTAACGGTTATCTATAGTTTAACCACGGTTTAAGATCTAGTAGTAGATCCGTAGTTAAAGTAGATTAAACAATTATTATTATTGTTATTATTATTATTCTTTGAAGAATAGAACGCGCTTATTGACATTACACTTTATTGCAGTCTCCGTGTGCAGTGCAGTGCGGCGGGGGCCGTTGTTTGCCGTACTGTATGTAAATTTTCCCGCTTGGCCATACCTAATCTAGTGTGTGGTTAACAATGTGTTTTTATACACCAATCATCAATATACATATAGAATTATGTGCGTGTGTGTGTATGTATGTGGCCTAAAATTATTAATGTATTCGTTGGTGCGTTGTTTCATATTTTTTTCCAAACAGCGCACGCATTAGCATAATATTCAAATCAAGTATTTATTTTTCGGTACTTAAGCGAGATTATTATTATAATATAATATATTATGTAGGTATGTATAGAGTAGGTGTATACCCGTGGTGTTGTGTTTTTTCACGATCGAATAATTATAATAGTAATGACTACGCGTCGTGCGACAAAGAGCAACACGGTCGAGGCCCGTGTTTTTGTTTTTCGTTTAAAAAACAGTTTTTATTTGTTCCCCCCTGCCCTGCAGGATGTTCGTCAACCGTGAAAATTTTGACATACGGTGGCCGACGATGACATAAAACTGTCGGGCGCGCGCGAGATCACATGTGCTTTTGTATGTGTGTGTGTGTGAGCATCAAAAAACGCGTTCCACAACTGTTTATGGTTAAACGCGACCTTAAAACAACTGTTTGTCCGTCCGACCGTGAACGACTACGACGACGACGTCGGCGGTGACGCGCTCTCAGATGGGGGAGAATGAGAGGAGGAGGCTCTCCAACGACGTGACCGGAGGAGACGAGGAGGAGGAGGAAATGTTTAGTGTAATTGAACCGGTCCGTGGAATGTCTACAGTGAAATTTATATCGTACAATATAATATTTTATGTTCGTGTGTGATTTTTACACATACACACACAGCATGAGACTCCACAAACACACACGCCGTTGACGACGACTACCTGACGAACCTATTATAACGCATTACGATTTTGCACGACCAGCAGCAGCAGATGCTCGTTTTCGCGTATACGGAGAAACACAATAAAATCGATTCCGAGTGCTCTTCTGTTGTGCTCTTCCCTTTTTTTTTCTATATTTTTTTCCCTGCACGTTTCCCATTATATATGTACATAATATTATTCAGGTTATAAACAGCGGGCGACGGCGGCCATGCCGGTTGTTTATCGAGGGTAAAAATCGTGTTTATCCGTTCAGTTTCACAGCCCAATGCACCCGGAGGAGATTATGTCCGACGTTATTATTATAACTCCGTGGACCGTAGTACAGTGAGAGGGAGAGAGAGAGTGTGAGAGCACGAAGAAGGGAGAAGGCCAAAAGGGAAACGTGATAATGTGCCTAATGAGATATATGTATAATATATACACAGTTTTTTTTTATTATGTGCAACTGTTTTGTTTATACTGAATAAAAAAAGACGTATAATAATAATAATAAACTAACGACTAAAAATATAAACCTCGGCGTGCGGTGTCGGTTGTGTGTGTGTTTGTGTGGTGTGTGTTATATTACTATTATTATATGGGAGACCGCCAGATTCTAATTTTTCGTTGCGTGTGAATCTCCTACAGACTACAGTCTACTACAGAGGTGCAGAATGTTGCCACGTAATTAATTAACTACGCAACGACACGATGTACGCGCATATACACGTCATTATAAATAGCTTCTTATTTTAGATTGTATTATGAGCTTAGCGAGGAGCTATATTATTGGATTTACAATGATGTTTTTTTATGTTAAATTTAGTATGTGTGTATTCATCATTGTAATAATGTGCCCGCTCGGCGCGCGCTTATAATATTATTATACACTTATTATTATAATATATTCGGGTCGAAGGAGTGCATTTTGTTTAATGATATATAATGGACGCGTCCAAAACGTTTATATTCTTATCGGATGGGCTTTCCCAACACACCTCTTCCTATATAATTTACATATTATATCATAACGAATTATTTTATATTTGTATTATAATCCGTGCCATATAACACACATAAATATTATAATATTATAATAATAACCGAACAAAGACTACCCACTGTAATAATATCGTTGTTGTTAATTTGTTACCAAAATTAAGAAAAAATGTCTACATGTACTGAATAAATATAATAGCCTTTAATACGAACAAAAAATAACTAATTGTTTTTGTTTTTTTTTGTGATATGCAATTAATTTTGAGGGAATGGAATTTAGTTGTGACTTTAGCTAGAGAAACGCCCATACCAATTTCTAAAACTTGATATTTGATTTAAAAATCTATGTATTTTATTATAATATAAAAAAAAACACGCCCGACATAATTATAATGTTGTTTACATATAAATACACCACAACTCAATGTTTCTTAACACTAATTAATACCACGGACTGTAGAATTTTTTTTGTATACTCGAAATCTTTTTAATATTTATTTACTCGTGTTTATATTTCATCATAAATTCATAACTCATTGTCCATCATTGATGATCAATGACCATTGATAACTTTTTAACATAATATTATGTTCTATGTACAATTATGTACTTAATATCTAGGTGTATTTATTAAATATATTCTAAATACCTACCTATATTATTTATTAGTACCTAATTGAACGAAAAAAATCTTCCGTTTTTAAATTTTTTTTGTATGAGATTGAGTTATAAATTAAAAAATGTTCTAATAGCGGTAACGTCGGTAACGATAAAATAAAATTGAAAATCATATAATATATGACGTTATAGCCGTTGTAAGGTGATAGGTATAGACGCATATTATACAGAGTCATAGTATTGATTTTCTGTACAAGATTGTTTGTATTTAAAAATGTTCAAGAGTACCTATACAGATTTAACGGTTGGATAGATATTTAAAAATAACGAAATGTACATCAACGACATCCTCTAGGCGATCAACACACCATAATAATAATAATAACATGACTGCGCGTTTTTTTGACAGCGTTCGTATACGCGCGATGTATAATATATATTGTATATTAAGTGAGCATCTCGACTGTCGAGTGTGTTGGAAAATAATCGTCGGCCGATGTGTTGGATCGGATTCAAGAAAACAACCCGGTGTGGCGGTGCTGTTATATATACATTGTTGCACTGACGAAGCGATTATAAAGCTAGAAATCTATTTTTCGACGCCATCGTCGTTTGCCACACGTAAACCGTAAAATATAATAATATTATGTAGATATTACACAAAACATAATAAAAAAAAAAGAATATACGTCTTTCGAATGAATGCTGTTGTAAACCCGGCTCGTCTGAAACATAAAAATATTATAATAATATATTGGTGCGTACTACGCGAGTGGATTAAAATACAAAAAGGACGACACGGCAAAACTGTACTGCCGCAGCCCGCAGGGAACAATAAAAAACTCGCAATATCACAGTCACAATAATACATAATTATCCTACATCATAATGCGTGTGTGTTTGTGTACTAATGACTGTGAACATAAAATCCGTGAGTCGTGTAGGCGCAATTACGACCTAAAATGTTGGTGGTGCTGTAAATCGTGGATGACTTACCAAGACATTATAATATATTATAGCGAGTTGTATACTTGATATACTATATAGGTACATCGTACATGTAACGATATAGTATTATATACTTTATAGACATATACACAATATGTCTACCTATATTATTGTATTAGTAAACTCACACTCGTTTTATGATCTAATCGGATTATGATCGATCTAGACCATATACCTACTAAAACTGCAAGTATAAACTGCTGTAGGTATATCCTATGATGCTATAGCAAAAAAATGCTATCCGCTCCTATGAGCACAGTTATAACATTTACCGGACAGAAATCAAACGCATTTCAAAACGAGAGAGTGTGGAGCAGCAACTACCTAATTGTTGAAGAATTAAATCGAGGTCTGGATTTTCGGAGTTACTAAAGTACCTACCCCTATAACGGCTATAACATTCGCAATCCTCCAAGTGCGGCGTGCAAGATAATATAATATTATTATTGTTATAACACGTCGTCCCCTCTCGCAGCTCCGACCGAAGGGATTACTTTCCGGTTGAAAATTAAGAAACCTTGACTCGCACAGCAGCTATATATAAACCCGCGTGGCGTATGTGTAGCAGTTTGTATTTGTCAGCCGCGTGTTATATTTGTCTATATTATTATATAATAATATGATGAACCCTTTCAGACATTCGGTAATACAAGAAAAAAATAAAACCGTTTCCGGCGAGTAGAAAAAATAATATAAAAAAATAAAAAATGTAGTTTTGGGTTAGGGGGCGGCAATGCGGCGGCGTCAGCGAGCCGTAGATGGAATACATGTTGGCGGAGGGGTGGCGAGGGCAGCCATATGGGTTGCTGTCGTCAAATATTTGCCGACACTCGAAAAGGGTATTGTAAATTTAAACCCGTTTTGTGTTCCACCCGCTCGCTCACACACAAACACGTGTGTGTGATAGAGTAAATGTGTGTGTTTGTGTGAGTGTGTGGGTAAACGTTTCCACGCGCCTATGTACATACACATATTATATATATATTATAATTATATATACATAAACTCGTATGTATAATGTATATCATATTATATATGCGTTCGCCATACACACCACAACCTCGGCCAATAATGATATTTATTTTATTATTACTATTATTGTGTGTACACATAAATGCAGATTATCGGTTGGCGGTCGGGCGAATGCGTGCGTGCGTGTGCGCGCGCGTGTAAACAAGGCTGTCGTCGGTCGCGTTCGCCCTTCGCCTGCCGTCGCCGTCGCCTCCGTTGTCGGCCGATCGACTCTACCCACTATAGGTAATATAAATACTACTGCGACAAGAAACAAAACAAAAATACAAAATATATTATAATAAATGTATACAGAAACACGATAAAAACAAAATAAAAACCGGTAAATGGAATGCGGTCAGAACGCGATATCCGACCGGAATGAAAATGTAATTTTTTCTCGGTCCGCTTGTACGTATAGAATATACAGGGAAAAAAATAGGATATTATTAACTCCCTGGGTTATTGGTGAAATTAAAGGGCGCATTAAGCGGACGTGATCGGAATTCGCAAGGTCGGTCGGGCGCGTATGCGCCTCACGTTCGCGAGCGTATATGCAAATCCGGACGTGCTGTGCTCGCACTCACTGTATACGAAACGCGTGAGCGTGAAACGGCGGCGCTCGGGAGTGTTGGGGATTCGCTGCATCACGGTGGTCGGCGGCGGGGAGACCGGTGTGATCCGGCACCGGGGAATTTGCGATTCAGATCGGTTCTGGCGGCGTCGTTGTCGTTGTCGACTTTGGCGGTGGTGGCTGCCGCCTGCCGCAGCGTGTGTACAATATCGATCCCTCAGAAATCGGCCGATAAAGACTGAAAAGGTCATGCGGGTGTCTCCCCTCTGAAACCGCTGCCACCGCTTGTCCGACGCGCTATACTACACGCACACACACACACACACGCACCGCGGCGCCGTGAGGTGCATACGTGTGCGTGTATACCACCTGGCAAACGGCCAGAGCGCTTCCGTACGACGATCGCCATAGGTTTTCTTTTCTCCGTCTGTCTCTCTTTCTCTCTTTCTCCGTCGGACACACTACAGTGGTCGGTCAGTGGTAGCGGCTTTCTCGGTCGTGCACACAATAATATTATATTGTATATACTACATATACACATTATAATATACGTGCGAGGCGCACGTTCCGTCCGCCGTCGTTTGTCGTCGCACAGTGATTGCCAAAGTATATATTATTATTATTATGTACGCACGCGCGTATAATATATTATAGTCATACAATCGCGCGATTACGTCGACCTTTCTGCTTCTCCGTTTCCCCGGTGTATACATTTGTGTGTGTGTCTACCACGTACACTCGTGTTCTTTTCGACAACCGTGATGCGCAACCGAATACCGAACACGTATATTATATATCAATATGAATATATATGATATATTTGAGCCTCATAAAATAAATAAAGAGAGAAAGATCCAGAGGGAGGGATGTAAATGGCGTGAAAGAGTGATGCGAGAAGTGAATAAGAGTGTGTGTGAATCGGAAAGAGAAGCTTAAACGATGTTCAGAGTGATTCCGAAAACTTATAATCGTTATACATACACGCGTAGTATACCGTATACGTATACCAAGTAGGACTACTGTATTTAGTATATACACAATAGTAGTATTATATGTGTATACAGTTTATTATATATAAAATAAACCGTCTCGTCTAGTAGGTACCTACTGTTTGCACATTTTTATACACAGTCGTCTCGCTGGCTGAGACCCGTGAGTCGTGTGTCGTCGATACGAGAGTTTTCTCTTATTTTTTTTCCTCTCCGCGTTTGTCACTTGTTATTTTATTTCAATCCCGTCGATCCGTGTCAAACGCTGTTTTGCCCATCCGTAAACTTCACACTCCATTACGACGTCTGCACGGTATTGATTAGTACCTATATACAGCATTTATAGCTATAGCGTTGTTTCACCGATGTCGTCGGTTTTTATGTGTTCTCGCTGTGTGTGCACATAATCGAGAATAATAATAATAATAATAAAAAAAAAAAAACATATTTAACGAGTGCCCGCGGTAAACAACAATAACTAAATAAATAAAACTGGTGACGGTTTGCACGCTTTGTCGGGTCCTAACACGCATACCTGCGTATAAACCTATACTATATAACAATATTATAACACCAAACTCCGAACAACGATCAATCGGCGGAACGGCTGTCGTGACAATATAATAACGTATAAAAGTATAAAAGCGGAAACTATGATAAGCCGAGAAAAATAAAAATAAAATCGTCAGTAATCTCGAAACACGGTATCGCACGTAGGTGCGCTGTACGCGAGCGATTCGCGCCATTCGCTGACGTTGTATTAATAACGTTTTAACGAGAGAAACCAAAACGGGCGAATTCCTCGCGTACCTTTAACCCGCACAAGCCCTCCGCCCAACAACACCGTCCTAATTGCGGTCAATTATAGTAATTATTTTTTTTTCCCAGAAATAATATAATAACGACCCGGCGCTCGGTGTGGAAATTAAAAACAGTTTAATAATTACACGTTGCGGAATGTGAGTCTTAAAAAACCGAAATTAAAATCCATGTCAAATCAACATTTTCATACTACAATATTATATCGTTGTAAATACACAGTTTTCGGGTACATGTTATGATGCACTTGACACGCGACCAAGACTTGTACATAATTTTAATGCAGAGTGTATATAATAATGTAATAATATTATTATCAACGGTAGTGAACACGAGTTATAATATTATCGCCGTTGCGGCCCGCGGCGGAGCTGCCGTTCTGTATTTATACCGTATAGGTATAATACCTCTGTATAATATTATAATACTACACTTAATTACGCGTTAATTTGTTCGTCGGTGTTATTATTATTATTAATATTATAATTTAAAATATTATGTAGGTACGAGACGACGTAAAAGGAGAAAACACGAAAACGACATGATAATTATCATCATCCTCCGTTGATGGAATATTATTTTTTCGTAACGTCTTTACGACACAAAAATAATATTGTGGATAAAAGGAGGACCGACGACGGATTTATTCACCAATTCATTATGCTACGGGTTTGCCCAGGCCGCTGTAATGACATGCAGGAATTTCTCGTCCGAAGCGACCAGCGGCGTGCAAGAGCGTCGTTTTCGCTTTTCCTGTTTTGGCCTTTTGCGTCGACCGACGCTCGTGTAGGGTGAGGGGGTGCAAGGCGGCGGTCACGGGCTCGTCTGCGATATTCTCGCGGTGGCACGCTCGCTTTTGGGTGGGTAGGGCTGACGGGAAAAACCGTGACCGACAAATTATATGGCTCCGCCGCCGCCGTAGCGTCCGTCATTATACACGGCGGCCCCCACGACCATTATCGGTACGCACGGTTTTATTATTATCATTACGAGTATTATTATCATCGTCGTCATTATTATTATTACTATTATTATTACCACACCGAGTCTGCATGGTATACGCTTGTATATACACGTTGTCGGACGACGCCCACGGTATGTGTACTGCTATTACCCCCTCCCCTTAATTGGGTCTCGATTTATTACTTTGTCGTTGCGGTCGCCCGTTTCCTCGTTCACCCCTCTCTCACTCTATGTCATTCGCCAACCGATAAATGTACACGCACACGTATAGCAAAACCGATTGCGAACACCATGCGGTACACGACGACAACAAGTCAACAACAATAATATTATACCACGTTATACGTGCCGACCGACCGACGACGGATTTATTTATTTTCCCCATTTTTTGGGAATCATTGGACGCGAGAGTATCTTATTCAATTTCATGTCTATCGGCTCTATTTATCACCGCCGTCGCCGCCACCATTCCGCTTCATCAGATAAACCGCCATCGTAGCGTAGAGTCGTTGTGTATAGTCGGCGGCGGCGGTAGAAGATTACGTGCATTCCACTCGCAGACCTCCCGGGCGGGAAGTGATCGGTGGCGGGGTGGAAGAAGGACCGGCGGCGGCGGAGGCGACGTGGAACTAGTGGCCGTCATGGTGGTGCGGTGAGGAACGACGGTACACGACTGTCGGATGGCGGAACGGGTCGGAGTCTCGGAGGGAATTGATGGGCGGGCGGGCGGGAAGACGGTCGATATTTCGTATATATGGCGGTCGGCGGCGGCGGCGGCGGTGGTTAAGTGGGCTCCACGTGGAGCCGGCTGTAGCAGATGTCCGACAACCAATCGCTGTCGACTCGGGTTTTTATAAACTTTTTAACGTCCCGTAGACCGCCGCCGCCGTCCCGCCACACTACACCGTCGGCGCTCACGTCGCAGTGTGTACCCGCCGCCGTCACCGCCGCCCCACGGCCCACGTCCCACTTCTGGGGACCCCGGCGTTATAATTAAAGTATTCCGGGAACCACCGACCCGAAATTGTCGGCCGCCGACCACCACTCCTCCGTTCGTCGAGATGACGGTCGGCGGTTTTTATTTTCCGTTTCTCGCGCTCGCACACGCACTCCGCCGTGTTTTCTTCTTCTTATTATTATTATTATTCTCGTCTTCTCGTTCTTCCATAGTACCTATAATAATAATAATAATAATAATAATATTCTTCTTCTAATAAGCGTTTATTACATACGTTGTAAGTATATTATGTTTTATATTTTTATAAGATAAATAACGGCCCTTCCGCCCCCTCCATGAGTAGATTTTAGATCGATTTCACACACACACACCCAGAGTGTACTGCGTCTAATTGGCACCACTGGCGGCGGCGGCGGCGGCGAAAAGAATGTGCTGAGATTGTTGGCGGATGTGCGCGCGCGAGCATGTGTGTGTGTGTGTGTTTGTACGCAGTCTGTAATGATTTGTGTGCGCGTGTGTGTGCTCGCGCGTATGCATTCGAGTCACGATTCGCGCACGACTCTTCACGGAACACGACAAAAAACAACAGTTTTAACGGGCTAATGGCCGGCCTGTCATGTCGGACAAATGCGACCGGTATACCGTCGTCGCCGCCGCCGCCGCCGCCGCCGCAAAAATAAATAATCGAAGAGAAGTAAAAAATGAAAGGAACAAAAAACAAGTAATAAAGTAAAAAAAAAAATACTCGCTCCTTCGTCGTTATATAGGAATAATATTACCCGTTTAACAACGTGCAAAAAAAACTCCGTCTTAACATTCACACGGCACGCCGCCGTCATTAAAGAAATTATTGCCATTTGCGGAGTTCAGAAAAAACATTTTAAATTAAAATGTGCGCATTCCCCGGTCGACTCCGTAAACCAGATTAGGTATACGATATAAAATATAAATAAAAAAGGATCACATGACGGCGGGTTATAGCCATCCCGGGCGTAAAATAATAATAATATTATTATTATGTGTTCAACGAGGTCCATAACGCACGGTCATTGGGTTCGAGTTGCGGGGGGAAACGATCGACACATAATACTATAAGTTTATAACTTATATCCATTATAATAGTCCCCCATCCAACACTGCCGCACGGACGAAATGATTTATTTTTCTCATCGTTCGAGCGAGCGTTTATGATAATATAATAAAATAATAATTAATTTCTCAAAAATTCGCCGTGACGGTGCCAAACAATATAATATTATGTGCTATGAATATTATGATAATAATATGTTGTAGCGAGCAAATAATCTGACGTGAATTAAAAAAAGAAAGAAAAAAAGTGATTATATTATTTCGATTGTTGTTTTACTATCTTTTGTATTCGTGGTAGACACTGAGAAGAAAAAACTATTCTCTAAGCTCAGCGATTGTTAAAAGAATATAAAGCATCGTGAAGCAACAGCAAAGAAAAAAGAATTGTATGTGTATAAAAAAAAAAAAACACTTGTGAAATTATAAAATACGCAGTAAACTGATCACTGTGCGCACAGCGTACTACTTGATAACTACTCAATAACTGAATAACGTATAATAAATAAAATGAGTAATGAGCGTACTTTCAATTGGTACGTCACTTATACCAGCAAATACTAAATAAACAATACTTATAACTTATAAGTTATAAGACAACGTTTATAGTCCAATTTCAATGGCCCGTTATTAGTTATTACTTCAAAGCCATAAAGTAACGAAAACGTATTATATTTTAAGACAATAGATTTATAAATTGACCGTATCAATGATAACGACGACTTGATCTTGTTCGGTCCGAAATTAGATAAACATATTTTATTGACTAATCATACATTTATAAAAATGCATTTGTTCACCCTAGAATAAATTATATGATATCAACTTTAAAAAGTACAATAATTGCTTTTTATGACTTATGTAGTTATGTCCAATTTTAAAGAAAACGGCTAAACCTCAAAAAGATAACAAGAATATATATTATATTTTTTTTTTAGTATAATCACAATTAGGTAGGTATACTGTACGAGTTGATAATCAAATATTTTGATGAGTCTCAGAATAAAAAATATATCGTTATCATTGTCAATTTAATCGTATTAAAATCTTAATAAATAAAATGCGAAGACTTGAATTTTAATAAAAAAAATCATAATTTTATGGCGCCTCCACAATGGTTGCTCAATACTATATAATATATAATGTATTCGCGATGATGGGCCAAACGAAGATGGACGGATGTGTTTGAACATTTTAAACGCGTATACATATTTTTATAGTATGACTATTGATTATAGAATAGACTATTAGGTATAGTACCTATTATTATACAGTCTATTCTATAATAATATAATCAATGGTATATGACCTAATGAAAATCACAATAACGATATATTCATACATATTCACCATGAGGTTTACTTGGCGTGGTTAAACCGCCGTGACCGTCCCTCCGCTACCACTGAACCTTGTCGGCGGATCGCACCATCAAATCGATGGCACCATTATAATAATAATATGATTTTATTAATAATAACATCTCTCAAGTCTCAAATATAACGAAGTCTCTATATGCACGTGTCGCTTTCTCGCGCGATCCAAATAAACTCTAATTAAAGTATTGAACAGCATCAAACCTGTTGTATGATGTAAGTCCTATAAAGACTAACCACTATAATACACTATTATACACTGGACAGAGTAGTGGTTCACGTCTCACATACACCTCGCGGGCACCGATATTTAAACACATAACGAGTAATGATGACGATGATGATAATAATAATAATATTAATAATAATAATTATAATTATTATCATTTATTGGCACCGAGTTTTTCAACATCGCTCGACGCAGTTAATTATAATAATAATTCTTTCAATCGACCGGTTCGTCTATACCGTAAAAAATGCGTAGTAAATTATACACGCGATTATATTATTATTATTGCTACACGATCTGCAGCAGCACCGCCCTCGGGAGCTCTGACGCCGGATTGATAGCCGTAGCGGTAGTTTTGACTTAACGGACAATAATAATATTATATGATCATCATTTTGCCAGCTATGCGAAAAAAATGAGTGTTTTTTAGGCCGAGCTCACACCAAAGCAGCGTGCGAAACGGGCGGCCAGTGAGCCGTGACAGTTTTTTTGTCACTGCATTGGTGTGCCCCCGACCTTATACGCATCCGTCGGGTGGAAATGTGGAATCGACGACTGTGCTTAGGAAATGTTGCTATATATGTGTCACGTCATATTGTCATTGTGCGCGAAGATGACGGTCCCGCGAGATGCGTGTACGGGTTGTGCCCGGAGACGGCTGAGGAACACATTGTAATAATATATTTTATTTATTGATATGGTATATAGCTGCATCGACGGTCGTTGTAGGTACAATTATATGATATATTATACTTAGTATTATTGTGCAGGACTCTAACGCTACAGACTAAAATATTCTAGACATTACGCGGTTTGCAGTGTTTGCAGCCCAGCATTTGTTTCGCGTTATCTGGAAACTCGTTTCCAGCGACTGCCGCGCGTTGTTTTTGTCCAATTAAGGAATAATAATAATTGTGCGTGAATGCCGCCGCCGAAGTGTAAACCACCACTTCCACCGACGCATTTTGTCATATAATATAATGCTGTGCGCCGAGCAACAGATACAAAGTACACCAGCCATGCAACGCAATAAAATATAGGTAGGTAGTACCTATACGAAAGATATAATATTATATACCAATGAAACAGAGCCGGCGGCGGCATACACAACTGCATCGATATAATATATAGCTGTTGCGGCGTATATTAATTTGTAGTCGAGAAGAAATAAATATAAACAGCGTGCAATATTGCAGCCGTCGTCTTCGTCGGCGATGCGGCGAGTGTGCCTATGTTCTGTTAATGTATTATATACCTGTATATATTCACATTCTAATCTCATGCTCACTCGCTCTCTTTGTCTCTTTCTCTCTCTAGATTATAATAACATGATATATGCACGGGGTTGTAATTAAGAATTTTCGCACCCCTATTAAAAATACGGACCAGCATTCATAATAGTAGTATAATAGCGTTGAAAATAACTTCAAAGAACTATTATACTTAGCGATACTGTTTAATATAGTATATTATGTATATATTGGCATCATTATATACATCATTGCTGCCTGCTAATATAAAATGAGTGAAGACTGCGATGGCCGTCGTGGTGGCGTTGCCAAAAACTATTTAGACAATAATGATATTCCCCCTTTAATTTGTTCCGTTCCACAGCCAAACACACCGCAAGTCGCAACTGACTACTCACATTATATTCTACGCGGGACAGACCGCCAGTGGTATTCGAAAATCTTAATTCTCAGTAATTCCTACTTCGGGCCGGAAACAAATCAATTATTCCAACGATATTGCCTGCAGTACGGAGACGATGCGAATTTCACGTCTATTTCACTCGCGCGTAGTTGAAATAAATTATATACTCAAGTGTATAAACATAATGTATACACTAGATATACATTATATAAGTATAGCAATTAGCGGAAGACTTGAATACTTAATTAAAATTAGTATCTGATTACAATGTACTGCTTTATAGTATTTAGCAATAACGCTATGTAGTGTTTATCGGTGCCGTGCCTCGATCCGTATCTACAACATCAATATGGTTTAAGCATTTAGGAAACATTTATATTCGTTATTAAAATCAAGACGGTATAATATGTATTTACCTATGATACTGTACCGCTGCAGCACGTTTTATCGAAATTACCTTATCAGGTTCTAACCAAACGTATATTATAATCCCTTTATGGACAACATGTTGCCTACTCTGTTTATATATAATCTACTGCAGTACATCGACGATTATAGTAATGTTTAATATACCTACTCACACGTCCATAATATATAATGTAATACTAGTTTAGACTTCAGAATCTTGGCAGCCATCCAATATGATATATGTGTGTTGTGCACATGACAACATAATTATACGTTTTCTGATTGACTAACAGATTGAAATTAAAAATGCACTCAAATGAGATAATAAATTTGACTCGTATCAGTGATGTTATGCGATTTACGGTGGTGTAGAAATAATTAACAGATGTACGGTTACATCCAATTGAATCATTAAACAAGTAAATAAGCGCGTTCCGACTTTGGACTTTGGTTTGTTCACGCCTTTCACCTGTCGGCTGTCGGCTGTCACCCATTATAGGTATAGTTGGCAATAATATGACGTCGGCACGTGTGAAATATAGATCTTGTGGTGAATGATGATGGACAAGGTCACCTACAGTAAGTCACGAAGGGTGAATGTAGTTAAAATTAGTCTTGAAAGTTTATGTCAACCAAAACATCAACGTCAGCATCATGGGTTCTGCCTTCTGCAGTTTCATTATATGATAATATGAGTAAAATTGGAACGCCCGAAAAAGTAGTTATAAAATAATAATGCTATACCTATCATGATATACGAAATGAGCAAACTAATTTTATATTAAGTTTGAAAAATATTAATTTACTTATTCACAAATTAGTCATATCTTTGGTAACATTTACATTTTACGTAGGCGTATAGGTACTAATCTAATGTCTGATGTAGTGATATATTTGTTATATACTTATACACCTATAGTTTATGTATGCAAATATGCAATTTAAACGGTTGTTATAGAAGTCATTACAAATTATTGTAGAAGCAACCACCATAAAGTTTTTGTATGAATTGATTATGGATAACCTGCAAAATTGAAGTTGGTATAGTGTTTAAATAACCATAAATGGTAATTTATAATAAAGTTACCTGAATTGCTCAATTTTTAGAACTGTATATATAAGTCCCAATGTGCCGTAGAATAACCATGCATATTGTTTTTCCGTATATCTATAAACATTAAACACCTAATAAATAAACATTACTTACATTGGCAGTTTGTAAAAGAAAAAGAAAATGTTTGAATATTATAAGCAGATAAGTATAATAAGACATTAGACTGCAAGTAAATTAAGTAATAGATAACCATACGATAACCATACGTCCATACATCATAGATACATGATACATCATATTTATTCATTAGTAACCAATTTTGCTGCATAAATCTGTAAACAAAAAACATAAGTACATAGTGTTTATTATATTTTATAAAATTATTGTTGGCTTCAGATAACTGACAATTACCTATTGTACCATAGTATGCCAGCAAATAATATTGCACTGAGATTAGCTATTCTACATATTATAGTAAGTACATTTTATTTTATGATTTTGTAATTAAAATTTTTAAAATAAAGTATAAAAAAGTAAAATTAAAATTTGAACGATACTAGCAAATTTAATTTAACAACTTATATTAATTACCATTTAATTTAAACCATTGATCATTCATGCGCAGCAATTGTTTTGATACAAGTATATATAACTTGATTATAAAATGTTATCATTGTGTGTTATTGAAAATTATACACCATTATTATATACTTCACACTGTGTTTATCCCCCAGCAGTGTTAAAAATCAACAGTATTTTTTATAACCTTTATTATTAGTGATAACCATTAAATATGATTTATCATTTGTAACAATTAATATATTCCTAATTAATTAAGTAATTAAATTATTTTTATGTGATGTGTTTATTTTTAAACAATAGGTTTATTAATTATAAAACTAATACTTAATGTTCAGAACTTTTACATTTTTGGAAACTTTTAATTAGGATACTATATATACCTACATTTGAACATTTTTCTTTCACGATAAACGCTTGTTACAAAATTGATTATATATTTTATTTATTATAAATGTATTAGTAATTAATATAATAACTATAATCATTATACTCATTAGTCATTATTAGTAAAAACAATTTAGTGTAATATTGAGTTTAAGAATTAAAATATTAATTACCTACATAAAAGATATAAAAGATAAAGGTTTATTGCTCAATAGTTATAATCATTTTAAAATTGTATTTTTTTCGTAAATTTTAAAAATGCTCATAACATGCTTCAAATATAAAAATGAGGCTACTTGTGTGGGGAGGGAGGCTCTGGATAATAGCCTTACTTTATAATTTGAATATAGGTTAATTATTACCCTTTTACCCTATTATATAAAAATAAAAGAGTAAAATGGGTTATTCTGAACGAAAATTTGTTAAATTATAGGTAGCATTAGCTGTTGACGAAGTCAGTACATGCGAGTACAATGTCCTCTTAAAAAAATATCATAGATATAATATTTGAAATAAAATGAATGTTTGTGAAATTCCAAGTTTATAATAATTATAATTAATAATAAGAAAATATTAAATTAGCTGACCGTAAAAAAATGTGCTGTACGAAAAATCGGAAAAAATAGCCGCTGCTGTTTTATGCAATTTATTTACATTTGCAATAGGTGTAAATTGCAATGTATAATTTAAGTTTAAATTAAAAGTTTTTAAAGTGATGAATTAATTTGTTTGTCTATAAGATTAAATTATAGTATAGTACATTATGTACTACAAATAATATATATATATCTTATACTATATCATATATGATGAAGAAAATTAGTGTACTTGGATTTTATTATAGAAGTTTATTATATCATTAGGTAAATAATAGCATTTCATTCAAACATTTTAAACTGCATCTATTCAGTGGATGTATAATAATATTTGAACTCTTGGGAATTTGATACATATACCTAATATTACTTTGCAGTATGACATTAAAATAAACTAAAAAAAACCATGCACAACATAATTTTGGGCTTTGCATCACAGTAAAATATAAAGTAAATAAATAAATATGAAAAAATATGCAAATGTATTATACTTCAGGCTCTATTTACGATGAGCAAACATGCGAAGTTGTGCTATAAACAAGTTGGAAAGCAGAAAGTTTCAGTTTGGATAAAAAGTTAATACAATTAATGGCTGTTAATCTAAACCATAAAATATTTTTGGGTGATCAATCATGGTCTGTTCATGTTAAACAATAAGTTATTAAAATTATATATTTTAATTTTTTGTCTCGAACATGCCTGGTATTTGCTCTATATTTTGTTAATCACACGTCATGCTTGATAAGTAGTGGTAACCCGTTTCATAATCAACTATTTTACAATATCTAGAATATGATTAAATACTAATAAAGGATAATAAATCTGTTATCAGTCATAATAATGAAATCATATGAACAAAATTTAAACTATTTATTTATAATTTATATTTAGACAGATTTATCATTTATTTTATCGTTTTATTACTTATCGCATCGGTATTATGTAGTATATAATATATTTTATTGCTTAAAATTGTGTACCTAGCATCTATTATTATCTATAATTTTTTGACTTGGAAAAATGTAGTATGTTGATATGACAAGTATAAAATATTAGCGTTTCTTTAGTATGGCATTTGTATAGTATATTCTATATTTTTAACCGTCAAGGCCATAGATGGAAAATAAACGGATAAAGGACATTTTACATTACTATAACTTTTATCATGAGGGATTTATTTTTTAAATATTAACTTTGACTTTGGAGGTTTTATGGGGTGTGAATTGTTGAATTTGGAAACCAAAAATACTATATGTAATAATTAATTTAACTTTCATTAGAACGAATCTTCTTAAAAAAAAAATGCGACCCCATATTGTGGTATATCCGTTGACCGTTATTAATTTATTATTATCTTTTATTCCTTATACACCATAATGTGTAAACTTCGCTTATATATTCTGTGTATAGCCAAATACTGATATTGGTAACGTCATATGATGACAATGTTTTTGTAGTGTTTAGGTATAGTCTTTTCTAAGAAATTGCATCATATTTGAGTTTAATTTGCACAAGTACCACAATTATTGACTTATTGTAATAAATAATATGAGAAGTAATAATATATTTATTGAAAATTGTTTTCGAGTGTTAATGCTACGTATAGTGGTACTGTTTGTCAATTTTATTACCTACTCAAACGTGTTTATTGGTTGAGTATAATTAATAAAAAAATATTAGGTATTCAATCTTAATAAGTGGAAAATTATTTTCGCTCTTTAAGATATTATAGGTGCACAGGATTTGAAATGTTTGATAATGATTAAACTCTTCGATTTTGATGTTCAGTTCTGTCAATTATGTATTATGTATTTATGTATACCTATATAACATTTTAACCTATAGATGGTAAAACACTAAAACTTCAAATTCTTTACGGAGAGTTTAAGTTATTTATAATATGGAGTATAGACCACATACATGTAAGTTGAACATTATTTGTTATTAGTTATTATTTAGCATTTATTTTATATACATATCCAAATCCAATAACAATGACACACGGCAGTCACATATATTTGGTGACACATGAGGTAACACAAGAATATATATATAAGGAAAAGTTATAAAATTAAAATAACAAATAACAGTAAATTATCACTATACATTTATATAGAGAGCTTCAAGACACCTGTATACATACACAACTACACAAGATACAACTACTAAAAGGTAAAGCATCTACAAATTGTTGTGATTAATAATAAAGAGTTCTATAATACCTAACAAAACATAATCTTATTAATTGCACGAAACCTTTTCTTATACATAGATAAATAAATATAAATAGCATCGTAGATCCGTTTTGTGGTGTATGAATTTGTAGCTGACAATTTGACCTATGATGTAATTTAGGAACACCCGCGGAACGTATAATCTTCGGGAACGAGCGGCGCGTCTCGTAGAGCCGGAGATGACGTGTTTGCTCGTTTCGCTGAAATTACGTCGCACTGCACTTTTGCACATCTGCAGCAGCCATATTATACTCCTCCTATACAGTGATGTTTTCGTAATTTTTTTAGGGTAAATGCATCAGCACATATGCGTGAATGAGTGGCATAGCCTCTTCTCCCAAACATACTCCCGAAGACCCTAATTATATTCTAAATTAACCCTTACTTAACCTTATCCCCTGCCGATATGTGTATTATATATAATTGTATAATATATTGATATTGATAATTGATGTAAGATATGATGGTTGATTACCAATAAATACATGTGATAATGTTCCACTAAACTTTCAAACCTGCAGGTAAAGATATATACGTTTTTTTTAAAATAATTTATATATTATTTTTTCAATTATGTATTTGATTAATTTAACGTGCGTATATACCCATTACTGACGTATCTCTATAGTAATAAATGGTGTGGAATATTCGCTAATAAAGGCTAAATCATAATAAACTGGTGCTGGGGTATACGCCATATACCCTCGTTTACCCTCCAAAACATCACTGTTCCTATACATCGGTGTACCTATACTGGTATCTGGTCACTTCCCCGTCTACCATTTCCCCGTCGGTCGTTTCCCCGTGACCACTTCCCCGTAAGACATTTCCCTGTCCACTATGTTTCCCCGTACGACGTTTCCCCGTCCCCGTCCCCGTATTGTATTTCTATTTCTATTCTTGCAAGAACTTGTAGGTATATCAGTGTTAGACAATCTGACAATCACGTAAATATAATAATGAATTAGGAGTGAGGATGAAGTAATTATTAACAGACTTCGTATAGGTCACTCAAAGATGTCCCATGGACATCTTATGCGCAGAGAAGAAGCTGTAATATGTCAAACATGCGGAGAACCTCTCACAGTCAAGCACCTCCTCGTCTACTGTCGCAATCATGAAGATACAAGAATAAGTCTAGGACTACCCGACAACCTCTACGAAGCCCTCAACCTAACCCAGGACAACACAAACAAAATAATCTTATTTCTAAAACAAACAAACATGTACAACCTAATTTAAGGACCTATTTTACTTCTCACTGTAACCAAAAACAAACCAATGTACAAACTAATCTTAAGAATCTCTGTCTATAACACCACTTAATTCTGTACCTAGTATTTACCTAATTATTTGTTGTAAGCTAATAACCTTAGCAGTTGATGTTGTACCAAGAAAAAAAAAAAAAAATAATGAATTTAAAAAATATATAAAAATTAAATCTATAGTTCACGTGAATATAATAATATAAAATAAAATATAATTCATTTAAAAAATTCAATCTATAGATTACATAAATATCCACAATGTGTGTTGACTATTAGCTTATCGACGTATTATTTGGGTTTTACACCGATAACGAAAAATAGCTATATAACCATAAAATATCGAGATGTTGCTAGATGAGTACTTAATTGAAATTGCTCATAATATAGAACTACAACAATAAAATATTATTAAATACAACATGGACGGGGAAACGTCGTACGGGGAAACATATTGGACGGGGAAATATCTTACGGGGAAATGGTCACGGGGAAACGACCGACGGGGAAATGGTAGACGGGGAAGTGTCCATGAATCCCTATATTATATGTGTATAAACGATGGTGACACGAAAACGATTTGATCGAAAATCATCGTAAATCTGTCAGTGACGAAACGGATGCAAAGAATAAGGAAATTTTGATATGGATCATCGATGGCGGTTGTCCATAGTTGCCGGAGTACGAATAGGTCCGCATGCTTAATAGAGCCTTACTATGGAATTTTCAGACGGACATGTTCCAAAATTCTGGCAACCACGGCTTATATACCTATAGAAGGTCGCCAACCATATTGTTTACGGTCCGCATAGCGAACGGATACCTATATCTTATAATATTTTTCGTTAGTTATTGTTGTGAAAACTCTCTCTGCACATAATTTTCTCCCTGTTTACCTCCATCACCGTCTGATTATCGACTATTTTAACGATGACAATGTCGAGTAGTATAATTTGATCTTAAACGGATCCCTAAAATCTATCTAAATAACTTTAATGTACGTTGTACATAACATGTATGTTGTACTCGTATAGAAAATATACATTTTATAGTATTATACAGTAAATAGTAATCGGTAACATTCTCGCCTAAAATCACGTGACCGGAATGCCGCAACGATAATCGCATGACAATAATATTAGACATGCGGCGGTGGTTTTATGCGTACACGACAATAAACATAATAGGGATGAAGAAATCCATAAAAATACCTGTGCGCCTGGAGCGCATCACATAATATAATAATATAATGTATATATAATGCGTATACGAAGGGTACGGTACACGTATATATATTATATATATTATGTTATGCGAGTTATCGTTTTTCCATTGATCTTCGCTGACACTTGTATACATATAATAATTTATACAACCCCTGCACCGCCACTGCCGCCGGCCCAGGTGCACCGCGCGCCGAGATAATATCTGCCGCCGCCCGAAGAGGGTCGCATGTATTTTTAACAACAGCCGCCACCACCCTTATATAATAATATATTATAATAGCGCGTATAGGGTGTGTATTATAATAATACGCACCCCCACGTACACACGCGCACGCACGAACCTCGCGCCGCCGGCAAAGTCTTGACGAACCAATATAGACCTGTTAGTTACGCTTAACCGCGCCGCCGCCGCTTCTCGCTTCGCGCGCTCGGGATTAAAGGTGCGTATATTTTGTGCCGTTGATTTATTCGCCGTCGCCCTTTTGCACGGCGAGTATCTCGCGGGCGCGCACACACACACACACACACACACACACACACACACACACACACACACACACACATGCATACATACATACATACATATATATACATAATATATACGGCACGTCGGCAGCGAGGTTTACGCGCCGAGGTTAAAAGGGGTGACGGTCGATCGGGGTGGTGTCGTTGACGCGGGATGGTGGTGTGGGGGAGGAGGGGGTGGTATAGTCGTCGCGGAGTGTGAGTGGCGGTGTCGGAACAATGGCTTTTTCCATCATCCCGGCCGACGACGACAAGCGATAGGGCGACGGCGGCGGGCGCGTAGGCAGCTGTGTGTGTGTGCGTGTGTATGTCTGTGTGTGTCTGTGGGTCTGTGTGTGTCCGTGTGTCTGTCTACGTGCGTATGTATATATACGCGTCGGGGTTTTATAATATAAATTAATAAAGTTCTGAGCGGGAATTTAAATGCACCGACAGGCGTCCGCCGCCGCCACCGCCACTGCCATCGCCGCCGCCGCCACGGTTTGTCGACAAAACGTTTTTCCATTTATTAATCCTCGCCCGTCACCCTCCCCCTACTCGCGCTCTTTACACCACCGCCAGCCGCCGCGTGTGCCTCGTGAAAATTAGAAAGGCCGATTTAAAATGTAAATGTGGGGTCCGCGTGTTTTTGATTGGGTTTTATTGAAAAGTTTTATTTTTTTCCCTCTCCGTTTTCCGCCCGGAAAAACACGGCTCTCCGAACGGGTCAATATTTAACTTTTTGCACTCGGCGGTAATTGCTGCCGCCACCGCCACGGCCGCCGCGCCACCGGTGCAGCAGTGGGCAAAGTAGACGTGGGGTGCCATGATTGCTCGTTTAGCACGCCACCGTCGCCACCGCACGCTTTTTCGGTCGATTAATATGATATGAACAAAAATAAAAACATTTTATGTTCTATTAATATACACACACACGACACCACGTGTTACTCGTATAACGCAGGTGTATAAGATATGTCGAGGCGAATACGTCATATTATTACCTCCATCGAGGTATGATAATATATTAATATAATATTATTATAATATTGATTTCATGGTATCATAATATTGTAAATTAGAGAAATTAAACGACGCGATATCGCACACGGAGACAGATGACGAGCACACGTCCCTGTTCTACTTATACGTAAAGAAATATACAGGGTGGGGGGATAAGTGAGAATTGTCCTGTGTAGGTTTTTTTTGTTAATGTTGGGTTTGGGTTTGGGTTTCTGCTCTACGCCTCTTTGTGCCACACTTTCTAAGTTCTAATGTGGTTATAGGTGATTAAAACTGCTGATTTCTCTTAAAAGTTATATTTACTACTAAGTTCCAATGATTGAAGTAAATTAAAACATACTTATAGCTAGCTCATTTATTGAAAATAAAAAAAATATTTATTAAATATTAATTTTGCATCACTTTCCAAATTATGGATATTTAATATAAATATAATGACTTTTCAGTCGTATTTTTCAATTACAATTATTTATTTAAGTTTTTAAAAATCGTAAAATAATTTAATTTACCCATTATGTATATAATATAATATAAATTATTTAATTATTCATCGTTGGTTCTCTAATTTTTCAATCTGCAGTGATAGATCATAATCACTAGGTAATTAGTTAAATTCATACAGTAGGTCCCTACATTAATTGCTAACTATATTACTAACTGTATCATATTGTTGTTATTATATTGTGATTGCTTGTTTATATCAACACTTAAATTTGAAGTATTAACTACATAAAGTAATATTTTAAGTATTACCTACCTGTGACGAAAAATAATTTTCAGGTTACCTGCAGATCGTGAACCACGTAGATTTAGTACTTACTTCACCCAGATTTCATCGATGTATTTCCTATAGATATTAAAAATAGTTATTGTTCACATTGACATAGTTTAAATGTAAGCTATTGAGATAACTATTTGCATCCAATGATCCAATGCAGAAATCAAAATGTTCCCACCGTACACAATATATTTTGCCCGTGAAAATATTCCTGGATCACTGGTTATAACAACCCAAACAACTTCATAAAATAGTATGCTGTGTATAATGAATAATGATCAAATGTCTAAATCTATATCAGGTTAAGATTAAACATCGCGTGTACAGATTGTACAGGCCACTTTTGTGTTTTGTAGGTTCAGTCTTTGACTTTGCATTAATTGTAATAATTATTTTAAGTTATGAATCAATTCCTATTTATATATATAGGTATAATATACGTATATACCTATATATTACATTTATAAACACTCAAAGACTAAAGTTGATTACACTTGCAGGATATCTCGTACGGGTTATCGGTTTTAAATTTTAACACTTTTATTCTTTCAATAATTACACATATTCAAGTATGTATATAGTACATATTATATTATAATTATATAGGAAAATAACATTTGAGTTATAAGTACGTAGGTATACAGTAATTGATTTCAATACCTTCAATAATAAAAGTGTCATTAATAGTGTATTATTGTATATAGTAAATAATATTGTTATCAGCTTATACACTTAACGGCCCGGCGTCGTAGTTCAGCGTTATCGTCGAAAACCCAAGTAAAATAATTAAGTGAACATCTTAATCTTCATATAATATAATATTGTACGCATACCTATGTACATTATTCCTCCCACATCATACATGTTTTATACGTTTTCCTTCCACCGGTCTCTCTTCAACCGTTTACACGCCACAATCATAGCTATAGGTACACAGACAATTTAAAATAATTATAAGTACATGATTAATGAATCCGATTATATCGTCTTATATATGTGCAGGTACATCATTTATGAACTATGTATATACAATTTTATTACTTCGTCCCTGTGTTATAGCACATTTGTATAATATTTAACGTGTGATTATATTATTATTATTATTATTATTATTATATACCCATCGTCGAAATAGAGGAAGGAATGGTTTTTTTTACAGATGGTTCATGTGTGATTTATCGTTGTTAGAATCGAACATTAATTATTCCCGATTTTTTCACCAATGTTTTTTACACACAATTGTCTGGACTTGAACCGTATCAGATTTTATTGCACAAAGGGCGCGCAGACGAAACAATAGTATATAGCCGTATAGGTATTTCGTTCGACTTTTTTTTTATATGCATTATATGGTTATAAAATAAAATAAAACATTGTTCTATAATATGTATAGGATACCTATAACTGCATATTATTGTACTTGTATAACTGCCTACGCATGTGCTGAATGTTTTTTTTTTTTTTTATAAAGAAAAGACATGTTTGGTTATGAATTAATATTTGATTACGTGGCTGATATACGCGGTGATCGATCTTTATGTATACCTACGTGGAAAAACTACTACACGCGTGTACATAATTCATATAGATTTTTTTCGGTCTAAACAAGTGTTAAATAATGGGCGCTGTTTTATAAATATGTATATGGTGGGTGCATCTTTTACCGTCACTGGACCCTTTTAACACCTGCACAAATATTTAGACACACGCTAAACAACACCGGGTGGTTATGTTTATACACTGTCCAACCCTTTTTAGAATTATGGCACTCTACGGGTGAGAAACCTCGAAAAAAAAATTGTAAGTAAGCGTGGGCGGTTCAACAGAAGCGCGTAAACATGATTTACGGCCATCACTGCGATATTCACGCAGGGCGGGCGGGCGTTCGCGGCGCATTAAAATTATAAATCGCGCTATAACGAGGAGGTCGGAAAGTTTTGTGTAAATGAAAAAAAAAATTTATCATATTTTATGAAATACACAGTTTTATAAAACACTATAGTTCATTTTCACCAGCATGTAAAAAGATTAAATTTAATTTTTTTGCCAATAGTTTGTTGAAAGACCGGCAGATCATAATTATTATGTTATATGCATCAATATTATTGTATTATTCGGTAGTTCGGTACTATACATTTTGTTGTACTCGGCTATGTATTATTTTATAATAGTATAGATACTATTACGTAGTAAAACTATACTATTACTAGTAGATGAAAACAATTTTTTTTATGTATGGGTTTAAATGATTCATAGAAAAATAAAGAATTTAATGCCTGTGTACTTATGACATGAATGCTATCTTTATTTGAACTAATCACCGGTTTAAATACTTTTATTTGTGTACCTACTTTAAAATCGTTTACAATAATAGAGAAGATTAGACCATTTTTAACACTCGTGATAGATTTCACCGTTCTAGTATAATAATATAATAATCAAACAATACTTTTACGAATAACATATTTCACTGGTATATAGATAGTTGTAAAAAACTATTTCTTCGTTTCAATAATAATAGTACCTATGAATAGAAATAAATGTTTAATACCTTTTTACATTTAATATTAAATTAGCTATTTTTTTATGATATAATAATAATAATTCGTATGGTATTATGTTTATTATTCTGTCTGATATTAATACATTATAGAAAACGAGTATATGACTTTCATAAATTAGAACTCAGAAGGATGTGCATTATTAATACGCGACTATAAAAGCTATTTAAAATCGTTTACGATTATATACGTCATTATATATCTTTAATAGTTAATAGATATTTAATTTGCATTGATACAAATTTGAACCCGTTGAACGATGCATTTGATACGCCACCCAATGGATGGTATATTCTATATTATAGTATTATACTATTATATATTCAGGGCACAGGCAATTATGAATGACGGATAGCAAATGTTAACGATAGTAATTGTTATAGACAAAGGCAATCAATGGTGAAAAACATGATAATTTTCCATCTCACTAATCTTTTTATAACTAGCACTATCACATTGTATAGTATAATACTACAATATATTGTACATTAGTACATGAATATTTTAATTATGAAACTCGAAGGGTCCTAAATTGATATATTATTACATTCCAACTTCCAAGAATTAAAGAAAACAATATTATTCGTTAAATAATAGTAGGTACCTACCTATAATCAATATACTGTAATAATATCATTGCTTTTGTAAATGGATCTAAAGTCCTGAAATTAAATATCTTAGAACTGTGACTATTGTATGTTTGTTTACTCACGAAAATGACAAGTATATAATAATTAAATAATCGTGTTTATTGTAAACAATTAACTTGTCAATAAAAATAAAATACTATGATAAATAGAATAATTAAATTTATTTTTCACGTTTCATGATTTAATACACATAAATATAATAACAACTATGTATAATATGTATTATCAAGTATCAACTTTAACGATATAATTAGCCTGAAGAATTAAACAAATTGAGATAGATTTAATAAGTTTAGTTACAGAACAAAATACGTTAAATAACTTAAAATTTCAAGTTCATACTAAACGTTAACCAAATTAATAATTATCGATATTAATCGGTCTTTATAAGAATAATACACGTATGAAAAAATTGGATTTTTTTTATAAGTATGTACCTACCCATATTATAATTATCAAAATATATGGTCAATATACCTACTCATGATATAATATTATAATAATATATGTTATTTATGTATAGGTACCTACCTAGTAATTTTAACAGTTGCTATTATTATGAAAAACACTTTATTTAATATTTCTTCCGCGTGAATTTACTAATACGTTCATCACTTATTCTGATGTAGGACAAATAGTTTATCTGGGAATTTATATTTATAATTTAATTATGATATATAAATTAATTTTTTTACGTTCAAAAACTATATTCAGCTTGTTCGGAAATGTGTTATAGTGTTAAAGTGAAATGACTATACTATATATTGTATACATAAATGAATACATTAATTATGAGTATAATGACGTTATTGGATAGTATATAGTATCAGTGTATAATAAACAGACAGCGAGAGAGTAAAAGTGTCTATATAGTGTGTAATCAAAGGTATATTCACAATTTACAAACATAATATATATAGCGTAAGTAAAATATAATCGCCATGTACATGGAAGGACATAATATAACACACGTAGATAAAATATAAAGCATAATCACACCGCATATAAGCTGTAAAATGTAAATAGAGTAGATATACCCATTATACACTACACGGTATACACATAATACGGTACAGATTGAATTTACAAGAGCTATAAACTCGTACGAGGGCGCGTGCACGTGTAAAAATTATTTTACCTACACGATTTCTGCACGGACTCTGTTTAAACGAACCGAGTCGAGGCTATAATAATGTACTAAGGCACCCCACTCTATATATTTTTCAAATTTCGTGTACTGATACATATAATATATAGGGCATAGGCTATAGATATATTTTAAGGTACTAATTAACAGGTATACCATAGTGCCTACCTCAACTACCTTTTTGCTACCTAATGTAACTATTATTCTCATTTCTCACAAATCGCTGCACCTAAAACCTATATTTGCTATAACTAGGTCAATTTTATATATATTATATATATTGTATTTTTATATGTATATTGATTTTCCACAGAGATATATCTTGTGATACTTTGGACTTTTGGGGGAGACTGTATACAATAAGAAACCGATGGGTAATTTTCAGTTCAACTATATGTTTTCAATAACTGCAACCGTTTGATCTGTCCTCAAACCCGGTAAGCGACTGACGCTTTTATTGCACCTCACCGCCGTCATCGTGCCAAAGAGTGACCACAGTGAAGGTAAAAAAATAAAATGTATATGTACAAATAAGTTGATTAAAAACAAGATTCGGCGAGAAGTAAATAAAAAATCGATGCGGAACACCTGCTTCACATCGTACAGAGAACGCGTACATATATTTTTACCTCGTATATATAGGTTGTTGGTAATCTTAAAGCTCTCCGTCAAACGCCCGTCAATAATGGTAGCGCGCTCGTAAAGCGATCTATAGACGTCGACGGGCTTTTCGTTAGCAGAAGATGATGCGCTTTTGCAGGCAGTGGTCGTGAGTACATTATCGGAGCTAAACATATATAGGTATAAGGTATATACACCCGTATAATATCTATATGTATATTGTATTATATACGGTTTTAGTATATAAATAGGCATATAGCGAGTATATATAACGACCCCTGCGGCTTGGCCAGCGCTGCACACGACCCTCGTCCGACGAGGGAGAGGCCAGCAATGTTATATATTATACGCTATTTATAAATATATATATATATAATATATAATGGTGCCTGCAACAGCATTATATATATAATATAGGAGCGGTTGTGTATATTAGTGGCGACTGGCGACTGCAGTGCATAGCGGCGGCGGCTGCACAAGTATAATAGTAATAGCGTGTATATATAGTAGTCCACGGGGTGTAGCTTTTCGCGGTGCCAAGGGCGCGGAGAGGGTTTTTAATAATAGTCGGCTAATTCGGCGACGGACCCTATTGCCATTTATTTGCTAATCCACCAGACCGCCGCTGTTATATTGCCGTTATACGCATAAACCACGCACTTCTCTCCCACCCTCTCTCTTTACCCGCGAGTGTGTGTGCTTCCATCTCTCTCTCTCACTCTCTCTCTCTCTCTCTCTCCCTTTTGCAGCTCTCTCCAGTCCCGATCATGATCTCCCTTTTCGCGTATATATAACACGTATGTACTGCAAACGGGTATATATATCGGATGGCTGCGGCTACGCGTGCAAAACGAAAGGGTTATTATTATAATATATATATATACCATCACGCGTCATCACGATGCAATTAAAAGCATTTAGCGCGTTGCAGAATCCCTGCTCGGGCGGTGCATACGCATAATATATATGAGATATATACTGCACCGACGACCGCGTCAATCTTCAGGTTGTGTTTTATAACGCTATATATACCCCATCACTCACTGAATGATTTCCACCGTGACGTACGTATCTACAATAATAACGCGATTCTATACAATTTATATGTACATGTATATAATAGGTACTTCTCACGTATGAGATGATGTGGTATGGATTTTTATTTTCCGCGTGCGCATTATGAATTATAATTATAGTCTGCATTTGTTTACCGCGAGTTTCTCTAATTACTTTACACACAACGCATAATCACGTATAAACGGATTATATTATTATCATATTCACCCCGCTCTGGTGTCGGTTTTATTTGTTCCTCCCCACGCTGTTTATACTGCACCTGAATATACGTATACGCTATTTCGGAATTTATTATATTAAATATATTTTCACGCCTGCTTCTGGCACTCTCATACAGCGACACAGCCGTCGTCGCCGTTTTCAATATACTTGACTCGATGACACTTGACTAGTCGAGTTCATTAGGTTGCAAGAGCATTTTATTTATTTATTTTTTGCGATTTACCACCACAGCCATAGTTTTTATATTTTGAGATAATATACAAAATTAATTACCGAAAAGGTTATTATATAATATAATCACTTTATAACGATTAACAACTATAATATATATAGTTAGTAAAATACATAAACTTTGCCAGTTTCCCTCAATCACCGTGGTACTACCCAACACGATATGAAATATGAATATGACGTATATATGTGTAGCAGTAATTAGCATATGATGGTTAACATTTATAGTATTAACGAATAAAAATGAGATAAGCAACACAATTACAAACCATAACACAAATCACATTAATAGCATAAGCCATAACGTGTAAAAAAAAATACTTATTAAAATGATTGAACATTGTATAAAAATAAGTTTTTAATGATAATAGTTGTGCCTATATGGCTGTATGCACTTGCAATGGATTTTATTTAATTAATTTAATTAGGTTAAGCCACCTGCAATAAATTACCGTGTAATGTCGAAATTCAACCAAATACAAACAACGCAGTCGTAGTACTATATTAGTTATTAGTATATAAATATAGTTTGCTAACAGTAATGACGTTTTAAATTAAAATGTGTTTAAAAAACATGAGAAAACTTAAAATTAAAATTGTGTATGACATATTATATTAGGGATATAATTTATTATAAGCTATAATCACACGAACATTGTATCTGTAGTATATGTTTAAAATTTAAATGTTCAATTGATTTTAAATTATCATTATTAATTTCAAAATGAACAATACAATACTAGTAGACGACCCTGTCAGAGTATTATAAACATCAAAAATCAATAAGCCATTAACAAATAGTTTTATATTGCCGTGTAAAATACTATACATGTATATATGTACGATTACGTACTATATACTAGGTATATCTCGTATTTGAATGAAGTGCTTCACGAATTCACAATACCTCTTCATTTCGGGCCACGTATTCTGAAGGGGTGTGTAAGTGTTTAATGTAAACACTATATTATATTTTAATATTATACACGTATACGCCATACGGATTAAAATTATATGCGTATATAAAACCCCTTCACACATATATTACATAATGAAAACGGTATATCGTTATAATTATGAACAATAAAAAAAATATATATAATATTAATATACGTATGCGTACATATTATATTGTAATAATTTGTAGTACTAGTATAAGTAGTATAATGATTATTACTGAAGTATTGAACCATTGGTATTTTAATTAAATTAATTTAATCATAAATTATAGACTTAAAGTGTAAAACAGAACTGTACATAATAAATCGGGTATTTATACAACGAAATTATAATAATCCAGATTTGATTGATTTGTACGCAATTGACATATTAAGTAATTTACTTTAATGTTTGATAACGATTAATAAAAAAAAATACTTTTATGTTATTTAATTATCAAATATTAATTACCTAGTTATTACTTATTACGCTAAATAATTATATTAACGATATGAGTATGAGTTTGACTAGCATATTATATTATCTGCAGTTTTGTTGAAATGTATTTATTTTAATGTGTTATAGTTTTGTCTACAACGTCAGTAGCATACCACAGAAATTGTTTTATTTGAATATAAAATGTGATTAATATAACTGATGTCTGATAGTTGATACACAATAATATATACATAAGTGAGTATATTAAAACATATTTTTTAGGTATTGACTTTTGAAATAGAGTATATGTCAATCATAATTCAAAATAATATTAATACAACTTTGTTCATGTGCAACATTTAATCGTGAGATGATTTTTTTTAGCGTGATAAAATATGTCAACATCTCAACCCTACTTGTAAAGTCAGGAAGCCCCTTGTTAAGCAGTTGAAATTAACGGGAGGGTGGTAGAGCCAGGTGTGTGTACGGACGTTTGAATAACATAGTGAGTGTAACACATTTTGTAGTGTAAATTATTATACCACTATACAGTATTATAAAGCGCATACGGCTTTCGTCACCGTGGAAAAAAAATGTTAGGTACCATGCAGAGTATTTTTTATTTGTTTATTATAATTTATAACGTTCAAATAAATACGTTTGTATTATTATTATTTATTATACACTAGATTGGAGCGGGTTCGTTATTTAATTGATCAGTAATTAAACACTATATTATACAGTATATATAGCGTACTATTGAACATTTTAACACTGAATCGTATTCCCTCATCGCCTTTTTAATTATTATTATTATATTTTTTTATGCGCATTCATGAATAGGTATATTTGATATTATTTTGATATAACTGAACAAAAACAGTTTAAACAAAATATGGTCGTTTAGAATGATAATAGAATACATTACAGTAATAAAATGTATACAAAAACCCTGGGAAGTATCCACGAGATTAAATAATTTATTAGTGGCTGAGTGTTCCTACACGGTATTTACATAATTATAGGTACATGATTTTATAAAAAAAAACAACCGTGTTGTTACGCTAAATAACATACTTTTTAATTTTTAGCGCATAATATACATAATTGGTTTTATTTTTATAAAATCACAAATCCAGGAATTTTATTCGTCATGTTTAAATCGTTTATCGTATATATTATGATAAATAGATTTGTGTATTTCTCAATGTGAATAACAATACAATACTTGAAGCACGTCAATTAAAAATTATAAAGATATTAATTTAAATGAATCGGTTTAGACGTTTTAATTAGTGTTTTGTTTCAAGTGATTTTATTATATTTTCTTATTTCATGTTATTGCGATATCAGAAAGCTATATGTTATAGCTAAATGCCTAAATGCTTAGTCTTGACTGAGGGATGTAACTTACATGAGATCTACACTGTATTTTATGGGACGAGTCAACATATAGTTTTATATAATTGTATGCATACAATAAGTTAGATACTATATGATACTATTATTATAGAGATTAGAGGTATAAATCAACCAGCATACACACTATATGTTTTACGTTTTTTTGCATGACGACAGTACACAAGGTTAAACGAATTTTAATCGATTAGTAATATTACATAACCAATAACCATCCTATACATTTAAATTATACGGTTATTTAATATTTTAATGTATGCACATTTAATTGTCTTAATTTTACAAAAGTCGATTTTAAAATGATAAATGTCGGTAGAGTAGGTATACGTACTAGAGTCAATAGTTTGTTTATTGACATTACTGTCTTACTTATGAGTTTATGATACACATAATATATTTATATAAACAATTAACTACTTATTTAAAATTCGTTGATAACGTTTAAAATGTTAAACAAATATTGGAGATACTAAATTAAGTTGAAATAAATATGTATTTACATATATTACGTATTTTATTTAAAAATGTCGATGTGTCATTGCCATGCATCAACAATTAAAAACAGAATAAATAGGTACAATTTATATTTTTTTCGTACTATGTTTTTTATTTTCAGTAAAATTTTGTATAGACGTAAACGTAATACAATCTCATAATCATGTTTAAAGCTTTGAAAATAATTTCAGTTGATTAAGAAAAGTAAACAAAAGATAATATTTGTTCACGAATGTCCACGTAGTGATATAATCCTAAACACAATATTATGTAGATAGCTATAGTATGCTTGATATTTTGATAAATTAAGTAATTTTATTGAATGCAAAGATATGCGAAACAATCTACACTCTACGGTACCTACGGGCGGTATGACTTTTATAATATTTTATAGCTTTGTTCTTTAGGACTTCTTTAGAAATTAATTTTAGTGTTTAATATACATTTTTCAAAAATATAAATGTAACGTTTATGTTATTAATAGTTTTGAAACCAAATACGACAAATTGAATAAATTATGGAACAAATTTCCAATGAAAAACTTTGATGTTTCCATGAAAATCTATGGTATTAATGTATTATAAAACAGTCGAAAACGTACATGCTGCGAGTATAGTATCACCATGGTTATAAATAATATGCCAATATTATGGTAATTAACGTTTTACAGATTCACATTAAAAATGCACATTATAATATATAAATACACATGTATGTATAATACACAGTATTACATAGTATAACATACGTTTTAAACTTTAAACACGTTTTATTGCGTACCTATATTTTTCGATAATGGATTTGTAGACAACGTGTTAATTTATTTTGTAATTATTCATTTATGTATACAATGTACATAGTACATACGTAGGTGTAAACAAAAATGAAAATTACCGAGTTGAGTTGATTAGTTGTAGCGTTCGCGTGCGTCTAAAACACAATGGTTATTCATACACAATATATAGTTGAATAAAAGCATACGAAATGCCTTTAGGTGCTTCGAGTATATAATATAGTGTAATACTGCAATGTTTCCTATAGTTGTTCGATTAAGTATAATGTATATTATAAAAGCTGCTAAATTTATTTCTATAGATAACCTGATTAATTCAAAAGGTATAAATGTAAATTTATCATTGGATTGGATGTCAACTTGAAAATTGTTATATTTTAGAAATTAATCCAGGGAATTCGCGCTGCTGTCTATTATAGTATAAGTACTTCGTCAATGAGTTGGTCACTGTAATGAATGTGCTATGATGTATTTCTCGATTATTTTGAAAATTACTCAGATTTTTTAACTTTCAACACGCATCATTGTAAAACCAATACATTCATCGCTCCTCTCAGAATTTAATAACTAAAAAACGAAATTATTTTTATTTACAATGCATTAAAGAGAAAATTGCTAGTTGCGCCATACTTATGAGTAAATAATATTAATTATTTTATTATGTAGGTACTTTACTTTACAATTTATTAAAATTTACTTTGAATAGCTTAAACTAAAATATCATAAACTTATATTCCGAAAGGAAATTAGTATATAACCGTAAACCAATAACTTTTATAATGTATATCAGAGCCTATTTTTATGTATCTACTATGCATTAATTATAAAATAATTCAATTCGTATTATCAAAAAATAAATTATATACTTATGTATAATTGTATACTTAACATTTTAAACTATAATTATTTATTGCAGTTATATAAGTTAAAAGTATATAATATTATGTAATAAAAACATAGCGTATAAAGCAAATAGTAAATACCTACAGGCTACAATAACTACAAAACATGAACATTTGAATTGATTTAAATTTTGAAATATTTGTTTAAATTGTTTATATTTATTTTAGGTAAAACAGATGATGGTTAGAAGCAACTAAGCAAGTTAAACAAATGTATTTGTTTATGTCAGAATGTTATATAATTTAAAATTATATTGCTAAACAATGTAAAATATGATGTAGTGTACCTATTTTAGTATAGGAAGTTTCATTTTATTTAACTGTATATAGTTAAATCTGTAGAGAATAACGTTGGTATTCATTGCAATTAATATTAATAGTAAGGTACAATAGTAATATAGTATATACTATTAATGAATATAAATACTGAAATAATTTAGATTAGAAAAGTTTTAAATATTGAAACTCGGAAGTTAGAACGACCGATTAAATACAATTGATATATTATTTTATTAATATAATATCTAGTATTTATCTTATCTTTTTTAGATTTACTGACTAAACATACTAACTTCTAAACATATTAATAGTCTTGGAAACATAATTCAAGGTAATAATATATTGGTGAATTATTACCTTATTTTACCAATAATGCTCATTCCTATTTTTTTTCTTTAATAAGTTAAAAATGTCATTAGTCCTTAAAAAATAGTCTTACTAAAATAAAAAATAGATTTAATATTAGATCTAGTACTTATTATACTTTGACCATTTTTATAAATTTTAATTAATGTTGTTGGATTAATATTAATTACCAAATGTTCAGTTTAGCCCTTACATCTTCAAAGCCCATTATCATGGATCTATTATCAATTGTCCTTAGAAAGTAAAGTTAAATAACTCTAAAAGTAAGTGGTCGTTCAAATTTTGATTTTGATGCAATATTGTAAATATTTTTAGATAAATTATCTATTAAAAAATTTAAAGTAAGAAACTTAAAAGGGTGCTTTTATTTGATAAACAGAACATTTTATCTCCACAGGACTCTCCTTAAGTAGTGCTGCAAAAAATCTCAAGAATTTGAAACTATGGTCTTAAAGTATATTTGAAAATTCTAAAAATCAGATTTTGAATAATTGCATTATAGAAAAAAAGGAGGCTAGCATGCTTAGTGAATCACCCTGTTATGATATTTATTTCGATAATCTGATTTGAACTCTAACATATTTTATGTGTTATTTGCTAGGTACATGAGATATTATTTCTAATTATGTAATTTAAAAAATAGAGATAGTTAGTTTCTAACCGATTGAAGTACCAATTTATTATTAATGGCTTATACCATATTATATACTATAATTATAAGTTATAACTTACTATAGACTTAATAGTTTTTACGCAAGAAATTAGTATACGTAATTATTTATTTGTTTTATATTTATTGAACTCAGCAGCTATTTTAATGATCAATAGTTAAATAGCTTTATTTACATAAGACTTAATTAATTTCCGTGATTTAAAATATATTTAGGTATTTTAAAGATGTAAAATACAAAATGTCACGTTACAGAAACGTCCAATAGAGTTAAACGGATCATCAAATATTGAACAGTTCCTTAAACATCGAACAACGACCTATAATTGGGCCATTCAATTTAAACGAGCCGTTAAGCTTATCAAGTTTTGTGCAACTCAAAAAAGTAAATGAACTCGTTAAATATTTTTTTATTGGTTTTATTTCGAACATTGAGCGTCAACTAGTGGCTGTCACCATCGGTCTAACTGTCATAAATATCGTAATTGAACTGAAACAAAAAACGAGCAAAATTGTACATGAATTGACTTTTTTTTTCTACAGGTAACGAAAACACGAAAGCAAAAAATTGTACCTATTTATTAAACACAATCAAAAAGGAAAACCAAATTGTATTTAAAAAAAAAAAATCATATTTTATTTGAAATATTATGTATGATATCCTTGTTTGTTTGTTTTTCCAACATTATTGTTTGAAACTCTATTGATTTATATTGCATTTTACGTAATGATAAAATGTAATATACAAATCAAATAAAAATAATACGTGTCATACTGTCATATAGGACTTATAGTCTATCGGTAGGTACTCACCATATTATTACTAGTATTTATTTTATACGTATAGAATTAAAACAATTCTATTAGTTAGGTATTTCCATAAATTTTATTTTTTTTATCGTACCTACAGACGGAGGGCTTAATATGATGCCATATTGCATTATATTTAACATATTATTATAATTAATGTTCACATGCGTTGGTAAGTTTTTGATTTAGATATCTTAATTTTCTTTAAATAACAGTATAGTCGATGGCTATTGATAATCGATCACACTAAAAGTTAGTTTAAAATACAAAGTAGTAAGTAAGTACCTGTCTATAGTAAACAAAAAAAAAAAATGTCAATATTATCTTTGGCACGGAATCAATGTTAGTTATAGTGTCCGTTCTAAACATATGTTCTTGACACCTAAGCGTTCTTATACAGATAACTATCGGACATGATAGAGCAATTTGAAATAGTAACATTGCGATTGTATAATACTGTCGATGTGTATGAGACTAGTAGACTACCATGTAAATAGCTTCTTCTTTTAGGTTCGCACATTGATACGGTATTACTATGACTATATATCATATATCAACCCAATATAATATTATATATATTATACATAATTTATATTTATTAGTGAATAATCTCAAATTCACAATCAATATCATTGTTTTTATTTATTTTGTATAATTGCGAAATCCAAGAACTGATGAACCTAAACAGCTAATAGACTTATAAACTTTATTCGACCTCCATATCAATTATTTCGTTTATTTAATTGTATAACATAAACAGTATACAGTATACACGATAGAAAAATAGTGAAAAATAAACAAAATAAATCGATTTTAATTTAACATGATAGACAATATACCAATAGTGAGATTGTACAAATATTGAAGATTTCCCATCATTGTGCGTATGGCTTTTTATATTGTGATAGATGATTTATATAATATGCAGTCCATTTTACGCTTCAGCAAAAACTATTGATAGAAAATAAAATATTTCATTTATATTATATATTATATTGATACACTAATATAATATAAGATGTATATGTGTTTATTGAAAATGTATACGCCGATAAGACGTGTACACTGTACAGCACACAACAAAGTCATTTTTTATGTTAAGATAATATAATAATATTTTGGACAATCCTTATATTCTTTAATCCTCTCGGGGACTGCCCTATATAAAAATATGCTTTTTTTTGTATAGCGTGACATAACGCCGGTACATTCAGAAAAAAACACACTGACACGCACAAATATACATGATATCTATCCACAAAAATTGTATTTTATTTAAATAGGTTCGGGATTTGGGCACACTGAGGTAGGTAAATTGGTTCTGCAGTTAACCACATCGTATAGCACAAACCCTTTCTCTCATCACAAATGGAATGCCGTGTATTATATATTTTATATTTATATATGTGTGTATAGCCGTATATATATATATGTACCAAATAGTTTATCATCCACGGTCGGCGTACATAAGGTATTATTATAAAATATATAAATAAATATTAGGTTTTTTTTTGATCCAGGACTACTGCAGGTCAGCCGGGATCACTTTGTAAGGGTTCAGTATACACTTTGGGTCCATGGTGTTTTTCAGGCTCCGCATCAGGTCGACGGCCGGACGGCTCTTCGTGTGCTCCAAGTATTGGGTTTTCGACAAACCGATGCCGTGCTCGGCGCTGACGCTTCCGCCCTGCTTGGACGTCCATCCGTAAATGAACGGCTCCATCATCCGAGCCAGTTCTTCGTCACGTCCCGATGTCACCACGTTTAGGTGCAAATTACCGTCGCCTGTAACACGACGACAAGCACGATAAATAGGTAGGTGGTGATGATATAGCGGTGTCATGTATTTTATATGGTATAAAATGTATAGAAAATTGGTTCTAACGAATTATCAGTGGCGCGGCAAACATAATATATTTACACATTCCCTTTCTGCGTTTTGGTCGTAACCGATTTCCGCGCTGAACGTATATATAGGTAACTGACCGCTGCTGATGGGCGTGTATAAGTTTTATGCGTAACCGCGGCCCGAGGGCGTACCGTGTTATTATAATATACATACAGATGTACGCAGTATGATATAAATAAATTATATACATTGTAATACACCGCGGTCACGCCGGGTTGGCGAATAATTACTGAAAAGTCGATACGAATATTAAATTACGCACTTCTGTGAAGTATATAGCAGTCGATGAAAACGGCTTATAATATAATATGATGAGAAATCATTATTCATTTCCAAAACTGATAATGTATGAGAAATTAATATTGATACTACGATTTTTAAGTTTCGTGATAGTTTATTATGTTGCCTTAATTTTGTCTTGAAACTAAATTCCAAAACTTATTATTTTTCTGCCATAAATTAAATTAAAATTTTGCTTTTTTTTAAAAGTCAATAGGTGGTTTATATAGGTACTTACTACTTACTATCTCCTAGTTATAGGATTTAGCAGGTTTTCATTTTCTTAACTTATTATGTACACATTTAATTCCAAAATATATTATCTGCATTGAAAAACATAATATAACCGTTTGTCGAATCAATAGTTATTATTATCATAATGGTTTTTATATAATATATTTGGCGAGTCCGAGTTGGGTCCCTAACCCTAGGGGTTAATCACAGATTGTATACTAGTTGAGCCCAGGCTTAATTTAGGTAAGTAAGACAAAATATAAAATACAAACAATAAAATTTAAAAAATTTAAAAAATTGAATAATTAAAAAAAACATATTATAATAGGTACCTACCTACCTATAGGTAATATAAAATATGAAAAAAAAAATATATATTTTTGTGTAATTAAAAAATGAATTCAATCGTTCCCTCAATTATTTATATAATGATGTATAATCTAAACCAGGGATGGCCAACTTGAATAGACTTGTGATAGACCTCTGAGTTTGAATGAGGTGGAATGACACAATAATGGAGCTTAATAGTTAGATGATGGCACCCCGGATCCACTAATATTTTTGGTACTTAAGGTGTTGATTATTATTGATTATTCATTAAGACAACTATTATTTATTACTAAGACTATTGATTGGTTAACGTATTACAGCGTCTCTGAAGTTCTTTATATAAATATTATTTCTTTTTTTAATCTACAGGCCCTAAATAGTTAAACAACGCAGTAAAAAACAAACAGAATAGAATTCGCGCCCGCGAATGCCTGGTGTACGTCGTAATGCGGTTGACTCTTAATTCATTATATATTTATAGTATGTTGTTTGGGTGGATGAAATTAAACAAGTTTAAGCTGCAGGTATTCAGTCGGCGACCCCGTTGACATTTGTTCGTATTACTGCAGCAGTGGCACGGGGTGATGGAGTTGAGGAGGTGCCTACGACGTGAAAGCTCACGTAAACTCGGCGGGTATTGTTATACAGGGTTTTAGAATTGCCACCATAAGATCCAAGTCAAATATATGACTAACCTAGTTTCAGTTTAGCTTACACGCACTGTTGGTTTATCATCCACGTGCGGTTCCATTTGTTTACCGAAAACCAGATAATATCATGACTGACGTACATTTGTTGTGACCGATTGCGCAATAGTCGTACCTATTATATAAACATCGAAGCCCTTGATTTTTAACACGATGGTAAATGGTAATATGGTATAGAATATAAATAAACACATATATTGTAAATTTATTTATTGTTTTGCTTTCCACTATTGCTTGGAATTTTTGATTAGATAAACATTATTAATTCCAAAGATTCCAAATCGTATTATAGTAAATAATAATATATAAAAGCCTTTAATATTATTAGTTTCAAGGGTGTACGCATACACAGTCTACCATTATCAGGGGCATAAAAAAAAAATGTTTTTAGGAGTCATTCATACATTTTTTTTGTATTGACTAGCACCTACGAATTACCAATTTGTTTGAATTAACTATATCGTATTCCTCAACACTTGGTTTTCACTAAGAAATTATGTCCTTTACTTGTTCATATGTTAGATTTAAATCAATTATTTAATAGTTTTGTTCGTCCTTAAATACACACACATATACATTAAATATAGGTATATAAAAGTAAAAATACAAACAATCCAAAAATAGCTCTAAACACATACTCTGCTTAATTTAATTCTTCGATAACGGAACCGAGATTTAAATTATTTTACTTATATTTTAGAAGAATTATTATGACTAAAGAATAATAAATTGCTGTATTAAAATATCCTAACTTAAGCCTAAGGACTGAGGAGTGCCCTATTGCCCATAAAATAATAATAATGTATTGCTCCCTTGTACCCATCTGCATTAAATATATGTATAGAGACCCTCTGCATATTATATAGTAACATAGAATTAACTTTTATGTAATTAATTGAATTACTACAAATTAGTTTTTTGCATTTTTTTACATTTGATTTTAAACAAATCATGTTGTAAAATTCCTTAAATTCTAAAGAAAAATATTTATAAATATTTTTTTCTACAATTAAAATAATATATTTTGACTTAAATAATAATTATGAATATATAAATATTTGAATAGGTAATGTCTTGGTATTGAAATGGTATGTTTTAAAATTATAATAGTTTTATAATAGCTTAATACGAACATTTTTAATTTGTTGAAATTAATTGAACTGTTTATAAGAATATAGTATATTCTAAAAGAAAAATGTATCATCATATATATATATTTTTTAAATAAATATTGCATAGTAAAAAAAGCTAAAAATAATACATGATAAATAATAGCCACAATTATGTTAAGCACAATTTTTATCGGAGGATAAATATATAGATTTACTACTAATGTACATAATCTAAGGTTTATAACAATATAAACACTAGGTATAAACACTTTAATAGTGTTTTATGTTTTTTTTAATTATCTTTTGTCAATATCATATTTATTGTTCTATATCGAATACATTACAAGGCATTTAAGTACCTTAATCACTAATGATTGTGTTTTGAGAAATTCTATCTCAGTGATCCGATTGCAGTCACTATTATATGTAAACCTTATTGACCTGTACATGGACTTCAGAAATAATAATAATAATAATGATAGATCTAATAATAGATAACAATTTGGCGTCTAAAATAATTATTACTATTTATTTTTTTAACTCACCTATGTGACCAAATCCACAAACGGCTTTGACATCTGCAACGTCCTTAAGTTTTTCCCGGGTTAGCTCAACAATTTCATAAAATCTGCTCAGAGGGACCGATAAATCGAAGCTGTACACATAGCCCAACTTTAATAATGCTTCAATCACTGTTTCACGAACCTTCCATATTTTCTGAAAAATCAAGTGTATTGGGGTTTTATACCATTTCCATTTAATTAAAACCGAACTACAAGTATTATAATTTATATGTTCATGATATAAAGTAAACAGAACTATATAACTCAAGCGATCCACAGCACATAAATTATATGTAATTAATAATTATTATGTGTTAATCATTTCTAAATTAGGTTATACTCATTATGCATATGAAAATAAATATTGAAATATGTATAGTATTTTATAAATAGGTACCTACTGAATTGTATTAAAACGATTTCAAGTAAAAATCAAATAGTTACGTGTATGGTGGACATCTGATCGGTCGTCGTTGCGTCAGAGATCACCGAGTTACCGAGAGCTTTTTCCAGGACATTTTCCATGTGTTGGTCGATAGTAGGTTGACTGGAAGCGAGTTCGATGAGTACATAAAACGGATGGACGTTGGTGATCGGACACGGGAGATGGAGTTTGCTTTCCACGTACGTCACGGCCGTGTTGTCCATGAGTTCGAACGACGATAGGGTTTCTCCGAACTCGGCACGAGCAATCGAGAACAACTCGAGCACTTTATCGTAACTGTCCAACCCTGGTTGTAAAAAAATAACATAAAATTAAAGATATATATATATATTATACAAAAATAGAAGAATGATTGATAGCGAATGCGTTCCTGGCTGGAATGCATAAAGAAGATGCACGACTGTACAATGTGTACAGTGATGGCAATAAGTATATAATGAATAATATATAAATAGGGTGTTCCATATTATACTATGATGTACGAAAAACTACTTGATGTAGAAAATTGACGCCATTAAACTGAGGTAAATTATCAGAACATCGTTTTATTCGATCTCTTAATAAAAGTTCGAAGTTTGTTGCGTGCGGTCGTACAGACGTTTTACTCGTAGGTACGGATAAAAACAAAAAGGATGTGTAATTTATATCTATATATACTATAGGTAATATTAATGTATATAATGCACATATTGGGCTGAATATATATAATATATGTATACAGGGTGTTATTCCGTTTTCTCATTATACTTTCTCGGGCAAATCAGTAAAACACGTTGAACTAACCTGTATAATATATATATATAAACACGTATGTAATATAATATATTATATACATAATAGTTTTAACCGGCTACGTATACAAACAGAAAACACTTGCAAACAGGAAACCACCGACTTCCGCGACGGACTTGTTTACAGAAAAATTATTTTCAAAGCTTTTATAATTTGGCATTTGCTTGTGTAAAGGTTTAACTCATAGTATTTGTTACCACTTAAAACTTCTACGAAATGTCTTGCACATACGATGCATAATTTAAAAATTAAACTGTTAAACTATTTAACTTTTGTTTGTGTGTAGTAAACTATTTAGTATTATGATTATGGCTTTTAGGCTTTATGGGTGTTTAGTTTTTTGGGCCGAGGAAAGTATGAGGTAAACACTACATTTTTATCCACAATATTTGTATGTTGTTGCAGAATTTCTATCTTATTATCAATTAAAATAATTATAATCCTATAGTATATAGTAATACCTATATATTTGATACTTATTTATCCAGCTACAGTAATTCTGTGATTTTGAATTTTTGATACTGACGTAAAATAATTAAACTGTTCTATTTGTTCAGTAAATAAATTATAGATATTAAATATTAATAATACTGATATTTGACGTTATAATTTATACTTATTGTGCTGTTCGAATTTGAAAGTTATATTACCTATGACATTTGAAGTATTTTTATACAATTTATATTTTTTATTAAAGTAAAATATTAAAAAGTTAACATCCTCCTTTGTGCGATTTTTTCACATTTTCAATCTAATTATATTATATTATTTCAATATAATAATAAGTAATTATACGGAACAAATATCGTTCGTTAGGATATTAAAATGAGTGCATTCAGGCTTGAGTAATATAATATTGTATTCAATAATTGTAATATGTTATGTATGTTCAATACTTCAATTTTATATTTAATAATGCAATCGAGAAAAGACTTCTACACTACGCAGTCAGTAGTGGCATGCCGAAGAAGGTTTTGTTTAGGCAATATATTTGCTTAAGTTTAAAATTTTAAATTGTGCGGGTGTGTGATAAATGCTAAAAATAAAAAAATAAAAAAATATAATAATTTATAACAATGTTTTTTTGTTGAAAAAATGTCCATAAAAATTCATATTTTAAGTAGTTGCGGTCCTTAATTGTTTCTTTTGTCTCAAGTTAAAAATATGTTTTCAGCACGCCACTTCCAGACAAAACATACAAGAACAATAACATCAATCCGTAAGATGTGCAACACTTAAATTACTTTATAATAGGTTTAATAATTATGAAAGTATGTATGTATTATTTTTAATAAGGAAAAAATGTTTAGTGACAAAAAACATAAGTACAATTGCAAATTTATATTTGTACCTAATGAATATAATTAATAAATTAAATTAATTATTTCAATTTAATATATTTTTAAAACCACCTCCCTTTATTTTAAGAACAGATATTCACTATATAGGTATATATACTTACAAAGATGAATTAATTTTATACATTTTCTTAAATATTTGATACTTTTCGTAAAATTAATAAATATTAAATTTAATGTGAGAACAGTTCACATCGTTTTAATTTGCCAGTCATAATTTAAATAACAAGTAAACACTATTCGCACTTATCCTACTATCATAGTATTATCAACCCGACCATCATTGTCACATTGCAGTCTGCCACACGCGTAATCTCTGTGACCATATTTTGAACAAAGTACACAAATGCTTTCATTAATTGTCTTAAGTAAGCACTAAGCGTCTAGACGGAATAAGTATCGTTTAATTTTAGGAAAAATGCACAAGAATTGATGATATTCTTTGGGTTATAGCTATTATTCACGAAGAATTAGTTAAAAAAATTATTTGATTAAAACTTTATTGTTAATTAAATTGTTTGTTGCTTAAACTAGTCATAATTTAAAAAAAAAATTATTTACAGTGCGGGTGGCATATTTTATATCTACCACAAATAAATAGATTTTCATTATATTTTTGATTCTGAGCAGAGCAATGATTATATTGATTTTACAATTATGTGATTATTTTTTCTGTCTATTGTCACCTTTTGGGACAGTAAAAATGTTCCAAGTTTCGACTTGGAGTTGGTTTCTGATAGAAAATTAGATCTAGTATTGGCAATTTTTGTAAAAACTTTAACCCAAAAGTTAGAACGTCTTAGCTCAGAATCATTTTTTCATGATATACAATGATTTATCATTGTTTTAAAATTTAACGTATCAATTGCAGTGTATATATTTAACGACGAGATACACTCGACTCCTACTGTACAGCAGAGCGGTTATTTAATTTTCCTCCTTATTGTTAATTTAATGATAGAATTTTAGACTTCAGACAATTATTGATGATCTAAAATAATATTTAGTTATTAGAATATGCAAATGAGGGTTATTCTCTTACCGACAAATGCCACGTTAACGTGCTTCGGAAGATTTGGACACAATATCGCTACTTTGGTGACTATGCCTAGTGTGCCTTCTGAACCAATGAATAAATGCTTCAAATGGTATCCCGTGTTGTCTTTTCGCATTGTATTTAGACAGTCCAAAATCGTACCATCCGCGGTAACCTATACAATTAAATAAAATTATCTCATTGTTTTTTAAAATAAATATCAATAATATTTAATTATTATTTGGTAGAAATAGAAATATCAAGATATAATATGTCTGGATAAGAAAATAAATAACGTCTAATTAAAAACGATAATCGTTATTTTAACAGTATAACGCAATAACTACAGCGAAACACATATTATTAAATAGTAAATACCCAAACCATATTATTATAATAAAGGAGTTGTTAAGCCATCATTAAATAAGTGGCGTCAGTAATAAAATATATTTTGTTGTTCTCTATACGAACACTCGTTTCGGGCGCAGTTTACTCTTGGTATATAAATATTTAAAAATATTCGTCTCACCTCAGAGTATATAATATTTTACTATAATAATTACGGTGTACCTACATAATATAACGCAGTACAACACATATAACTACATAATATAGAAACGAGATTGCGTCTAATTAAAAAAAACTCGTTCACAGTCTTCCAGTAAAATTTAGTAAAAAGAAAAGGGAGAAAAAATAAATGGCTTTAATAAATAAAAAGAGGGTTGGCGTCGTGGGTATATTATAGTGAGCCTCGAGAGTTTCGGTGAATGTCTGGGCGATAAAAAAAAAAAGGAAAAGAACAACATGAAACACTGATTTGATTAAAAAAAAAGAAAAAGTGAAGTTAAAAGAAAAAACCGAACCCACTTAATTGAGCGTCGGGCCGATTGCTAAATCACCGGCGACGGCGGCAGACATACGCAATTACAAAAGTGGGGGTTGAGAGGGAACTGATGTCGTTTGGGAACCGACGGGGTGGCGTGGACGAGGGGAAAGAGGGAGGCTGTGGCATTCCGTGGAAACCGTATACGCACTGTGCATACCAATTCCGATTTCGGTGCCAATGAAAACACACGTAATTAAGGGAAAGTTTAGGGCCCCAAAGCCGCGTTTTCGACCGTTCAAACTCATTTTGCCACCGCCGCCGTGACGGCGTAGTTTATTATGTTGCGTTTTTACATCGTTGTTTTTATTCGTTTTTGACACAACGGAAAACACAGAGAGAGAGAGAGGAAATGAAAAACATTCCAATCCGTTTTCCGTCAATTATAGTTTGTATACCGAATACAGTTATAATGGGTTTGTTTATAATTTTACCATCAACGACCTCTCACATTTTGTACATTTTTAGATGGCCACTGGTTGTTACAAAAAATATAATATTTAATGGATTACATTACATTGGTTTTATTAAAATACGCCGTTACCTGAGGAATAACATTTTAAATTACGGTATAGGTATTGGGTATATAAGTTTTTAAATTAGAGTATTTTTGAGGAGCACCAATATGTTGGACATAGTGACAACGCAAGAATAGGAGAAATGTTGAATTTGATTCTGGCTTCAAGTGGTCTACAGTCTGACATGCGATATTATGGACAGTTATAGGAGCTCTCCTTAGTTGTGCAAACCATGTGGTTTGATATTTTCAGTATAGGAAAATTGAGAACTTGATCTGATTCTGCTGTGTGTGTTGTTTGCGCCAATGCATATGTCGTGTGAGAAGAGGTTGTTGATTGGTTTTTTGGTTTTTGGAGAGTAATGAAACGATTGAGTGTAGAAAAAGGAGCGACAAAATCTTGATTTACGTGAGTGTATTAATTATGTACGTATAATTTAGTATTTGTAGCATAATACAGAGGACCGTACATTTATCATATATTCACATCATATCGTCATAAGTATGTATAAGTGATACGCGCTTACACTGATCGGAGTACAACGAAGACCAACGGATACTTCGGACTGCGAGACTCGGACTTCCTAGTTAAATGACATGTACAAGTTGTCATAATAATTTACAAAAAAAAACCTATACCCTTTTAGTTTTAATAAGACGCCGAACGGCACTATATGTACTGTAATTATTTCAATCGATCCGTCGCGTTTATTTAGGCGTAAAGGGCATATTAACCACTACCTATTATTTTAAATTATTTTTTACACTTAGTTTAGGTTGACTCCCGTGTTTTAGAAAGCTTCGTGTCACGTGATCGCGTTTCGCGAGGCTTCGTCAGTGTTAAATACACACAGCTACAGCGATTTATAAATACAAATGCATATAATATAGGTGTATATTTAACTTCTGTCGACCCGTAGTGTATATAATATTATCGCCCGAAAACGAAATGATTGTAATCAGCTATATCGATGCAAAGCCGAAGGGGCTACCCTTCTCACCGCCCGCTCACTTAGCCAACGCGGCGCGGCGGTGTAGTGTATTAAATAAACAAACAGGTAATGTCTACGTATTATAGTAATTTTCCGTTTTGTGTTTCAACTTTTAATGATATACATTATTTTTCGTTTTGCGTGTTTACATTTTCTAACGTTATTATTTAAGCAGTTCAGTTCTCTCCGTTTCGGTTTTAGAATACATTATAGGCGTATAATAATAGCAATAATACGCACGTGAATGTTTTGTTAACCAAAACTCGGAAAACATGCAAAAAAAAAATAAATAAAAAAAAAATGCTTAAAAGCATTCAGATAGGCGATAGCGGCCATCGGGTACTCAATTCTGTGGTATAATAGGTATATAATATTACAGCTGATAGGCGTATTATCTTATAATGGATTACGAAAACATATTATTCATATACGTACGAAGTACCTATATCGAGTTTATGTGTATCGATAATGTTAGGGGGCCGCATTTACTTAAACGTATATGATGTATTATAATATTGTATATATTGTTATTACTTATTACGACAAATCGATCGTGAAAAAGACTTGTTGTACGCACATGGCACATGGCGGAGTGGGCAGTAGCCAGTAAGTTTGCTGACACGACTTGCAGCGGCTCTGCTGTGCACATAAAATTATAATAAAATATAATATACTATACAGCACGTAAATCGATCATTATTATAGTATTATTATCACGACGACGAGTAACAGTTACGGTATCAGAATATAGTCGTTTATTTTTCATTCCATCATCATATTTTCGAACTCAAACGACGAAATGGCCACCGCTCGCGTCTGTGCAACGAAATTTATGGTGATCTATCGTCGCACACAGACACACTGCAGTAGTCGTCGCATATGCATAGAGTGCATCACCGTATACAGTATACACCGTCACCGTGTCACCGCGATCATCGTCATCATCATCATCATCATCATCATCATTACCGGCGTTACCCTATGCACACATAATACCTACACGCGGCGAAGTAATAAGTACACACACACACAAATATATATATATATCGCAGCGGCGTGTGTACGAGTGGTGCACGAGCCCCACAGGGTTTTCCGGTCGGATGCACACACAAAACCCTCTCGGGGGTCGCACACGCACACACACACATACATATACATATACATATATATTATGATCCCATCAATCGAATAAAACCATACGATACAGTGATGGGGAGGGGGTGGCGAGTAAAACACACATATACATCGAGCACAGGACCTAACGAACCGTCGATCGGGGACGATATATATACCTATGTATACACGCGCCATCCGCAACCCCGTGGCCTGATCCTGTCGCGGAATTGCGATGGCGGCGATTCACGCGCGACTGTATACCCTCACCATCAGCCCTCTGTTTTTCTATATTTATCGACTTACGGCTTCTAGGCCCAAGACGCACCCCTGCAGCGTGCCGTACCGTATGACGCGTATGCCGCCGGCGTTGGTCGACACGTTGCCGCCGATCTGACAACTGCCCTTCGACCCCAAATCCAACGGCATCATGTACCCGTGACCATCCACGTGCTTCATCAACGACTCGAGCACGCATCCCGCCTCGCACACCAACACCCCTGTAAAACGGCACAGTGTACATTGTATTATTATTATTATTATATTGTATTGTTGTACATAATAAAACGATGCGTACGTGCATGAGTATATATTATAATATGTTGTAATATATAGTATACAAGTACCTACTCTATGTCACTATTAACTATATATTGTTATACTTGGTAATCATATAACTGCGGGTCTGCAGCAGCTGTTTATTTATAATTTATAAATAAATAAATATTGTATGTTGGCATTAAAAAAAAGGGTTCACGATGACGATCATATACTATGTTATATACACTTAGGTCTAAATAGTTAAATATGTTATACCTACCTAATTCTTATAAAGTTAAATGCTAATTAAATCTAAATCGAAAAGCATTAAAGTTTTTGAAAATATTTATTTACATAACTTAAAATCATTGCAAAACAACGGTTTCAAAAAAAAAAAAAAAAATAGGTCACAATTTAATATTCCTATGCAGAATATTTTTCTGAGAATTTCCCTACATATTTCGAGCGTAAAGCTACAGTTAGTTGGATCTAGAATTTAAGGTTTAGGTGTACCCCGGTGTGGTGGTGCTATCGCACAGGGGTACTTTTCCCACTATTCAATCACTTTCCCGTTGCCGTCCACAGGTGCATATATGGCATATTATATTATATTACGAAGTATATTTATAATATGCTGTGCAGTGCGATGATATGTTTAAATAGTGTATTAAATAATTAATAAACCTGCATTAAATTTATTTTTAAATTTTAATTCACTGTCGTGCATCAGAGTATGAGACTATTAGGTCTATTCAATAATATTCGAAATATTTTGATTATTATCGTTTATTTTCATTAATTCAGCAATAACTTAATAATAATATCAATAAGAATAACTAATTTTAAATAGTGATTTTGACTACGTAATAAATTATTGACAAGTTTTGTAATTCAAATGTTTTTAATACATCGTTTTGGTACTCTGTGATTTGGAGGCCACGTTGTGTTTGCTTTTCCATAAACTTACTGGTAGACAAATGGATGCTTTCGTGCGGACGACATATACGAATTGATATATGAAAATTCTTTTATTATACGCGTATAGTTCGTTTAATTTTATTTGTTATGCAAATATTTTAACTATTACGAGTATATATGTATTCAACTCATCCCTACATAATATAGAATCCTTAAATAATTATGACCTCAAAAGACATTTAAAAATGTAAAGGTACCTACTCTTAATTGATAGGAACACCAGCTTTTTAATAGTAATTAATTTAATTTATGTATTCGCATTTGGTAAGTTGTAGGTAATTTGATATTGCATTCAAACATTGTAATGTCTTCAGCCTTCACTTGCTTTTTATACTATCACTCTGATGTATGTATATATTGTATACGCTTATAGGTATATCGAACTTTTATACATATAGTACCTACCTATATATAATTAAACATCATAAATCATAAATTTAGGAAGTTTATCATTCTGTATATTTCCATGTATAATAATTGTTTGCATTGTATGAGTACATATATACTGTTTTTTATAGTATATACTATATAGAAACTAGAGATAGACACTGCTGTATACTCACATATGGTCGAATCATTGTGTATACGGTGTGTACGTACCACCTTATATAGTACGTAGGAATCTATACATAAACAATAAGCTAGTCAAACATTATGTCACCTATTAGGTAGCAAAATTGAGCAAATTATTTGCAAAATATATAATGTAGAAGCACATAATGTTTAAGCTAAAAATTAATTAAATCTTCATAAATGTTTTACATATATTTTATTAAAATTGTCCAGCTGGTTTGAGTAATTTGTATCGCATTTAACATTTCGTGAGAATATATTTTTCATTTTGTTTAAGCATGATTGGTGCCAATTTCACGCTGATGAGACCACAGCTATGATATTAGTAAAACATTTCAATCTTCCACAGGCATTTTAAACTTCACGGACGTCACGCCACGTGCTATACTGTTATAAATTTATAATATACTTATTATACTTTGATGTATATTATACGCAAAGGTGGACATTAACTAGTAAGCTAATTCTTTAATTAACTTAATAGCTTAACTAAATTAATTGTCCTTGTCCATTGTAATAACTAATAACAAAGCCTTTTTCAGTTAATTTAAAAAATAATAAGTACCTACCTACTTACGTTAAGTTAGATAACTGTGGTTAAAATTAAAAACTAACCTAAATATTTTTGTTTGCATGATGGTTATGCAGAAGGTACATAAAGATTTTCAATAAAATATTTATGAATTTAATTATTTTGCAGACAAATGCCATACACGTATGAAACTGTTATTATTGCCCAAACCATTACAGTCATAGGTGAAATTAGAAATTTTTACTAGGTTGGGCAAAAATATAATATCAAAATAAATTTTCCTCTACCCGAAATTTGTTTGTCTATTTTGGGGCGATTGAATAAGAGTAATATCAAGCCCGTATACATTACTCAGTAAGTATTACCCACTTTGTACCCATTTACAAATAATTTTTTTTTAAATAAAAATGTCCCTTTATTTTTTATCTTAGGTTTGTATTTTTTTTTAAAGTCAACGCTCTGTCGGAATTAGGTTATAGATCATGGCCTAATTCCCTCATTGGCCTAACCCGTAGTTTTGCCTATATGATGATAGTGTGAAATATTTTGGCAACATTTATTTACAACCTTCAATCATTTGAAGTTTGAAAAAGTCCAATATAATCGAAAATTGAACTATTTTTATTTGTGAGTTTATCCGAAAAGAAAATTGGCAATTGAGTATTTGTTTGGGGAAAAGTGTGTTGGGAGAGAGTGGTATTTAACCTAACTAAAATTTCGGCGGAGGAGCAGGATTGCATCTTTTTTTGTTGCTAAAAAATTTAATTACGTGGCCAAAAGACTGAAAAAAATTTGTTTACTTCCACCTCCACCACTTCATAATATGAATATTGAAAATTTCCCAGGCCAAAGTATTGGAGTTACACCACAGCGTATATAATATCATCCTGCACAAATATATTACCCTAAATAACACACGTTACGGTATAACATGATATTATAATGGTATATATTATACATATTATAATATGATATTGTGTGAAGTAAATAAGGTATTTCTATAATATATACTATCCAGAAATACAACACTATTGAGCATGTTTATAGGTAGGCGTGCACAACGCGGTCTATACCGCTGGTATATACAGGTACCGCATATTGTATATACCACAACAAATAACAACTGCTATAATATAATATACTGTATTATTACTATATAGGTTCCTACCTAGTTTTGGCGCAGCCGACCGCGCCCGAGAACCGCACGCATGCGAGAATATACAATACAGGGTGCTCATTACCGTCCCCATCAATGCAATTTTTTTTAACGGTATTGAAATATGGTTTTGGAAAACCGCCATCGCGACTATCGTTTATGTGTCGTAATTATACACCGTATAATATTATTATGCTATGACGTTATTTTATTGCTTATATTATATATTATATATTATGTATTATATACTATTATATAGCAACAGTTATGGTTTTAATACTTTTTACGCTTACTACGCTTACTTACCGGACACGGGATCGAAATTAATTATATTGTTCATCCGCTCCGTGGATAAGACCACCTCGTCGAAAAGCGCCACGCTACCGCTCGACATGCTCGTGTTGCCCGCCTGTGGGCACACCGCAATGCTCCTGTCGTTGCAGTACTTCAGTACGTCCGACACGTCTTTTGCGGTTTTCGGTCTTAACACCAGCCCGCTATCGCCTGCACACACGCACACATCAATCAAACACAATAAAAATAATGAAAATAATAATAATAACAACAACAACAACAACGATTTAGTTAATAGTAATGAAAACAATCATAAAAAATATAATATTTTATACTGTATCCATCAACACGCAAGACACTATTGAATTTGGCCCCTCTCAACTTTTTTTTAAATATTGTGTGTTATTAGGGAAATTAAGGGATATTATTATCAGTATATTTAGCACCAGTAATTTATAATTTAACATTGGTAAAATGTCTAAAATGTACTGCTAACAATGTACAGCATTTTAAGTAATTTTAAGTCATATAAAATTGAGTTGATTATATTTTATTTAGTTTTATTATTTGATCACGAACGATTTATTATATTATCAAGTACTTTATTATGCAATTACCACGAGTGAGATAGATATGGGAACATAATACATTTGTTTAGTTATAAGTTTATAATAATTTGTTTAAAAATGATGATGGGTTTGGAAGATATGGGCCATGTGGGCTATAATGATTTGAAATTTTTAGAAATTATTAAAATTTAGAAAATATTAAAATATCAACATTAATTTATAGTTTGTAAAATCTGACCTAGTATAACGAACACTATATCTATAATATTATACCTAAATATTTTTTGTTTTTTTCTATGTTGTACGTTTGTCAGACACGTGCAGGTGTGGCGTCCTCTTAAGTATACTTGAAAATTCTATAAACATTATGATTTGAATCAACTTATTATTAAAGGGAAAAAATTGGGGTCAGCATGCTTAGTGAATCGCCCTGTATATGGAGTGGCACGTAGCCTCTCATGCTTTATTTATTGTAGAACTACACAAAAATGTATGGTGAGAAAGAATGAGGCCCCATAAAATCTACGTGCCCCTGAACCGTGCCACCCAGGCCCTCGCTTAATCTGGGCTTGTATAGTTGCACACTATATACATTGTGTGCAGTGTGCGTGCGTTTAGTTCCGGACGTTTTATATAGCCATACAATTTCAGCGCGACCGTCGTTGTCCGGCTTTTGTGCCGCGGTCGTAATTTGTTGGCAGTTATAGGCGGCGAATCGGGTCATCCCACCATATATTATAAAAGAAAAGACTGCATCCGAGTTGGGTCTCCGACCATAATGGTATTTTTTTGGGATAGAAGTGCACTATAGTTTGTTCTCAGATTTGTATTGCCGTATTGGATAGTACGGTGCTAACTATAGACTCCGGATTTGTATAGAGATAAAACCATTTACGTATATTTGAGTTTAAATGTATACCTAAGATAACTAATATAACGACAAAAACTCACAACAGTGGCACTGAAGTGTTACATTATGTGGGATCATTTCTGCAGTAATCACAGTCATACACTCATTCACTACCCCTCCCAAAATATCTCTCGATATTATTTTTACTAGAATTTAACAAAAACTTCATACGCGGTGGGTATATTTTGTACTTAAAATCCTTCCTTGGGCCATACACGAGAATAAGCTGATTGTTAGCTGAGTATAAGCGAACTGCACGACCCGTGCTGTATATGAATATATGCGATCACATCGTTCGTCCATCGTTTTATTTCACATGATGCGAAAATAATTCAATTTTATTTTCAGCCGATTTTTGATGGGTTTCACCCTCCGTCAACCCTGCGAATTCGAAATTCCGTATCCACCCTATTACGTGCCTTAGAATAAATCTAATTGGAATTTAATGCATATTAAACACAAAACACACTCTCACACAACGGGCACACGCATTTCGTATATATATATATAGTAAATACATGCATATAATTATTATAAACGCATGTAATTTTTATTAACTTTGTTCTCAATAATTAACAGCAAACCAGATTTTTCATCACTTAATAATTATATACATTGCCCCGGCAATCGTTTACCAAGCTTTTATTTCGATTGGATTATTGGAATAATTTTCGTTTGTAATGTTTGTATATGAAAATGTGGTGCTGCGTGTACTACATGACTCGACCCGTAATTGATTTGTTTGAACACCGGAATTATTGATGTTCGTATTAAAAAGATATAATTTTAATGTGATCAACACCTATTATATAATATAAATTATAATACTGATGCAATTTACCGTGTAAATATTGTGCCACCTAAGTATACTTTAATGGACAGCGCGCATGTATTTATAATAATTAGTGCACGGAAGTTGTAGGATTTGCATATTTTTATAAATGTTTACAAACCATGTTATAAATTCGTTTCATTATAGCGACGAATTTAAAAATTAAATTACACCAAGTATTTTTCTGCATTCTTTGACATTTTTTTGTATCAAATAATATATTTTCAAAAGTAAATTATATAATAATATGTTAGTATCATTTTTCTTAAATTATCTTTGATTAGTTTTAAGGTCCCTCGACGATCTGTCCTAAATTCTGTCCCCTTTTCTATTTCACTATCCTCCACAAACTATATGTTAAATGAACCTATTAGGCACATAATGTGCCTTGCTACTGTAAACCCCTGCTTCACTTTTTAAATTATTAAATAATATTGTAAGTATAAATCTATATAAATCTTAGTATATTGTTAATTAGTATTTGTTCTTGTTGTTTATATAAATGTGTTATGCACTGTTACCTATTCAAAGGGCTCAGTCCATCAACTCTTAATAAATAAATAATTATAAAATAAAATCATAGATATGTTTATAATTTTTAGCCTTAGTTGGTATTTAATAGCGATTCAATTTATTTTATACCACGCTATGAAAACATAATATCTGTATATCTTAATTATATAATATTATGCACATTTTTGAATTTTCAACAACTTTTTATATAGTTTAATTAAAATAATTAAAATAACATTAAATAATTTTAATACAAAGTTAATAACATAATATATTAAAAAGCAAAAAATGTAATTCGGAATAAATATTTTGTATAATATTGGAATAATGGAATGGCAAATATCCTTTTATAAATCTCTACTACAATAATGTACAATATTATAATTGTTTATTAATTTATTATCCTGTAGGCAGTAATTTATATGAATTACCAATTAACTCTAAGTTTAAAAATATTTTTTTTTGCCTTCATTTCAAATTTTTCCAGCCAACTAACCATTTCAAATGTCTTGTTCTTATAAAATATTTTTGCATTTTTTATTTTCTCCGAATAATTATTTACGACGTCTCGTCTAATTATATTTGTTGGTATTAATATTTTATGGTGTTGAAATAATTGGTTTTAATGAACATCGTTAAAAACAATAAAATAACATATAATTGCCACGGTGAGTTCAATTTTTGTTATCGGCTCCTGCAGTATACTATGTATGGCTAAAACAGAGATAAACTGATTTTACACTAGCCTTGTCTTACTTTCGTGTGTTATAGAGAAGAAAATCGAGAGCGATGTGATAAAACGCTTATAGCAGAACGAGCGTGCGAATATATAATAATATGTAGGTACATCTGTGCGGGACAAAAACAATAATTCAGCAGCGGGATTTGAAATTAAACGGCGCGAGAGAAAACCCGAGAATGGCAATAGAAGAACACAAAGATAAATGGTGCGTATTTACGGCGCCCGAATATTGGAAGAAAAACGGATTGTGGCGAAAATCGATAATGACTATATATATATATATATATATATCATGTACGTGCTCTTGCACGACCACAAGAGTATATAGTTGTATTGTAAAGGTGTTGTATAAATAGCCACATAGGGAAGGTATTATCACTATTATATTATGTTTATGGTTGTCGGTTGATAATGGTTATTTGAACTCTGACCGGTCGAAAACAATCAGCAAACGACGGAGTATTTTTCTCGCTCCAAAACGTTATCATCTACATTACTATACATCAGGTGTATTATACAGTGCGGCTAAAAGCTAGAGTTAACACCAAACATTTTTGTTCAACGGCCGTGTCGATTTATTTCACTCGGAGGGTTGGTATAACACATTTTAGGAAACAAATCAAATCATATAATAGTATAGAAGCAAACATATAAAATAAGTGCAAACATATACAGTAGCTTAAATGTTGAGGATTTTATTCCAACTTCAAGTGATTCACTATTTGGCTAACTGAGATATTACTATTACCAAGTTCGATAAAAACGGATTGCGCGGGTAAAATATTCCCTTGGTAAGTTTTGAAATTTCATCAAAACTTGTCGCAAAAAATATTGATCAGAAAGTTATCAGCTGTAACAGAATGTGTTATCAAAATACAAAACTGCCATGAACAAATTGCACACATTTCGCGTAAGTGTTAAAAACTCAAATTATTCTCCTAAACGTCTATTAAGATGTCACAACCTCTTTATAAGAATCTCTCTCCAATATGAACTATGATTAAATAATAAATCATAACATTATATTTTACTAATCATAGTTCATGCAGCTCTCCACGAATCTACTGTCATTTCGCTGGAATTATTAATAATAGTGTCGTTATTGCTCCCGCATAGTACATAGAGGTTCTGTTTTTACATTCCGCTTATGTCTGATGCAGTTCAATGCCGAGGCCTCGTGGCCAATATAGATGCACAATATTAATAACTACTGTAAAAGTGCATTTGTTGTCTTTACCTGATGCGTGTTTCAAGTAGTCAACGTTGTACGGCCCGACGTTTTGGACGCCGGTCAGCACGTTCGGTTCGCCCAGCAGAGACCGGAAGTGACGGACGTCGGCGTCGGTCACGCGGCCGTACTCGCCCCGGACGTGGCGCACGTCGTTTACGACCTTTGAGTTCGATGCCGCTGCCGCCACTGTCGTCGTCGACGACCTCTTTCGCCGGCACTGAAGGGCTCGGTGCGAAAGCATCCGTCTGACATTGGTCACGGGTTTCGACGAAAACATAACGACGACGTATTGGCAATCACCGATCAAGGTGTATATAGGTAGGTATCTATATAATATCAAATGCTGACGATAGTGCGTGACCGCTGTCACGACGATAGGTGGTTGTATACGAACAAGTGTCGAAACTAGACGGAAGGACTTTGCGTTCGATGAATAAATAAAACGTGATTGATGATTGACGGCGAATAAAACGTAAGTACAGAAAATTCGTTGTTGTAAATATTTTTATTATTATTATTATTATATCGCGAACCGGCTAAAAGTAAGTAAGTAAATGTATACCCGTGGGTGTCTGTTCTTTGCAACGCACTGCCGAACCGTTGTTGAACGTATATACTCGTTGTTGTTACACTGATAACTGCGGTGTATAGATAACAAAATTATATTATGAACTCCGATTTGCGTCATGTACCTATAGTAAGTACGCTATATATAATTATAAGGTAATAAGTATACAGATAATTACTGTTTAAATAAATAATTTTAATTTTGACAAACATATAGGTACTCGTAATACATACTATTTAAAGTATTTTTTCCACTTATAATAATTATTCGAAAAATAATAATAAGTCACACAAAATATGCATTAATGATTAGTATTAGTTATCTAACTATTCAATTTAGCTGTTGTAACAAACAATAGTTATTATATTATTGAACCAATTGAATATCCGAACATAATATTATGGAAATTAAAACAGAAATCGTTTATTACTATGGTATTATTTTCTAATAATTTATTATTATTTATTCTGAGAAACATTATTTTGTAGTTTTTAATATGCTCTTGCTCCCTGCCCCGCAATGTGTGCCGATAACGTCTTCTACACTTGATTACCAACGCGCTACCGTACATTATAATATCATAAATAATGAAATAAATTGGTATAAATTGTTATTGTTATTATTATTTTTATTATTTTCCAATAAAAATGTATACAATATCAAACACTATAAATAAAAATGAAAATATGAATACCTCCTTCAAGCTTGGTTTGTAGCGGAGGCACAGAGACTGAGTTTAGTTAAAAGTATTTAATTTTAATAAATTTACACTAGTAATATATAATAATTGAAATTAAAGAGCACATCATGATCAATATAAAATAGTTATTTTACAATTAAACAGTGAAAATATGAATACCTCCTTCAAGCTTGGTTTGTAGCGGAGGCACAGAGACTGAGTTTAGTTAAAAGTATTTAATTTTAATAAATTTACACTAGTAATTATAATAATTGAAATTAAAGAGCACATCATGATCAATATAAAATAGTTATTTTACAATTAAACAGAGTAGAACAATTTTATTGTATACAGACATCAAAAATAATAGGGCATCACTTAAGTAAATGCTTATCTTAAAATTAAAGAATACACTTCATAACAGATTTTTTTAATTTTTACCATTTTTACTTGCACCTTTTTTATTTCCATGGGTAAGAAATCATAATATATAACCTCAAGATATTTCACGAATCTCTGACCAAAAGACTTTTTAAAAAAGCCTATTATAGCATCATAATATGCTCTTTGTTATTTGTTATTTCTTATGTTCGTTTAATCAACCCAATCATCTAAGTGATTAACTTATCCATACATAATTGATATTTGTTTATACAATAGTTTAACTGACAGAACATTAAACATTTTAAAATTATGATAAGTAGAGCCTTATAATTCTGGTTTACGAAGCAGATTTGAATTATTTGTTTTTGTTGTAATTGTAAAGGCCTTAATGCATTTTAAGTTAAATCACCCCAAACCAATAAATTATACTGAAAGATTGACTGATATAAAGCTAGATAAATGATTTTCATAGAATTTATTAGCACAATATATCGCAATTTATAGAAACTGAAATTAAGGTAGGTAAACGCATAACTAGTTTTTTACACGAAGATTCCATCTTAAAATACAGTAAAAAATTAAGCCTAAATATTGAGTATTGGTAGTTTGCAAGATTTTTACCAATCCTAGTAAAAAACGTGTTAAATAGATTAGAGACTATGAACTGTTTTTCGTTGGTATCAATAATAAGTTATCACCATCTTTAAGTTTTAACTGTTTTAATTGTATCATTGTAATTTTCTTAGGAGTATACAACCTCTTTAATTGCCTCCAATGTTAATTTTGGGCTATAGGATACTTCATTAAATTTATTTTTATACAAATAAGATTTAGCAGCTCTTATAATGTATGCATACATTATACGTGTATACATTAATTTTTATATTTGGTAAAATAAGCGAAGCCGAAAAGTATAGAATTATTAGGATGTCTTTTTATAACTTGAATTGATAATAAATTGTTGTTTATGTCTCAAAGAATAAAGTTATCCTGAATTCCTTAAAACTTTTATTTTTATAGAGTTAATTATTTTTGTTGTTGTTGACATACCAATGGCCTGTACATTTATTGTATTTATTAGTGAATCAACACTTACATTTACATCATTTTCACTATAGATACCACTTATTTTCAACAAGTATACCATTCAATTTATTTTAGTTGATTATTTTTAAAACTTTATCGCTAGCATTTATCTTTACATTAATACATATTGCTAGGTAGGCGAGTGATGGTCTGTAAACTGTAATATCTGTTTGTATAAATCCTACATTTATATTATTGTTATTTGTTACTATTTTTTTCTTATTCATTCTAAACACGAGTGTCGTGTATTAGCTGGAGTTATCGTGTAGATACACATTTATATAAGACTTGTTTTTTTTTATTAAGGCCATATTCCGATAAATTATCTAAGTATGAAGTATCACCATGGTTATGTTCTATTATATTTTTATTCATGTCTCCAACAATTGTAATACATCCATATTACTTATTGTTTGTAATCAATGGTCTATATAATTATATGATAAACATGGCGCGCTTTTTATTTTATTTTGAATTGTTATGTTAAAAACATGTAAACTACATTATGAACAAATGGTTTTAAGTACCTATACACCTGCTGTATGGATTTCCTGGGAGCCTATACCACATTATTGATGAGTAGTAAACTTGCAATGGACGTACGTAGGACATCAAACAAATTGTTGTTATATTTATTTAATCGGATGATTTTAAAAAAATACTATAGTACACTATTGTACCTTTGCAGTTTTGGTTTTGGTCATCTCATTTTTGATGACTTTGAATCTGACAAAAATTACATATAACTACAAATAGTGTCAAATTCAAATAACCAAGTATTAATTGTACGAGGTGCCGTTAGTAATAATTTCCGGGCCATAGGCGCAATATTATGACCAAGTCTTTGAGGAGTGAGGGGGTGGGCAGTGGACTGTAGCCCTCACGTTTATTTTTTAATGACATTTCCCCTCGTGTCACTTCATGTATTTGTAAGTGTTTTTAATAAATATAAATTTACAATAATATTTGTATAATAAGTCTATTTTAATTAATACATTTGAATTTTATTTTAATAATTTATAAATAATATACATATTTCCGATATAAAAATATTCTTGAATAAATTTACAATATTGAGAAAGGCCAAATGTGAGAAAGTCTTGAAGCATTCTCAGCCTATTTTCGGCTCATTATTGAAGAAAACGTCTTTTGTGACTTATATATTACTATATTAGGTACCGATATATAAAATCGGGAGCCATGAAAATATTTGGTCGGCTTAGCCCCCTTCTTTCAATCCTCCATCCAGTTGCTCCTATATGATCTAAGCCAGGGGTGTCCAACCTTTTGTGAAGACTGTGCCGTATCATATAGGTAGAAGTTGTTGTGGGCCACATACTTTTTTTAAAAATAATAATACATTCAAATTTAATAATTAAATTATATTTTGAAGTATATTATATATTATTAAAATATTATTAAATTGAAGTGAGGGCCGCATCAAAATCTAACGCGGGTTGGACACCCCTGATCTAAGCTGTAATGAGAACAAATATTGCTGCACGCAGGTTTAAAACATTGTATACGATTAAATGAATCAAATACTGCAGCGTGTTCGAGTTATTACAAAAATTAAAAACAGTGAAAAAAAGTTAATTTCGGTGACTCAATAGATTAACAGTCTGAAGGCCTCATGCTACGTTCTTGAGTGCAGACATATTATACGCCCTAACCACTAATGCATTGTACGTCTTTAATGCTGTACGTTATGCAATTTAAGCTTTTGCCTCTAATTTTAAGTATAACACTATACAAGTAATTAAATATAATTCTTCAGTATGCTAGACCTTATATTATAGATTACAATTAAGCATAATAAATACAAATAGTTTAATACTGACTAGTCTGATACACGCAATCCGCATAATATGACAGATTAAAATACAGAATACTAGAATAGAATGAAATATAATTATTGATTTTCCATAGTACCTACGCGTGTTACGCATTTAAATAATCATAAAACTGTAAAAATTAATAAAGATGGGTTTCCACTATCTATGTTGTCATGTCATGTACTCATGTCAAATATATTCAACTTGTAGGTATCGTATTAGTGTATTGCCAACATATTGTTACCTATATTTTAAATATGTATGTAGGGCACGATATGACACGGTGGTGTACTGTATAGTGGAAAGTGGAAACCCGTCTTAATTTTAAATCACACTTTGTAGTGCGGGTATGCAGGTGTGTGACTCAAAAATTCGGAGAGCTTATTTATGTCTTCAAAATGTATAATATTCAGTCGACGATACAAAAAATGCTTTTGAATTACAATTCCACGAAATCAATTTGACAGCACGCGTCTTGGAATAAATAAAAAAATTATTTTACACCTATTTTATTTTAATTTATATTTGTATTATCGACCGCAAACATTTTTGTACAACATTAAATATTATACATTTATAACGAATTGTGTTTTTGTAAACACCTATACAGCGCCACAGCGGACAGTAACGCGTCTTAAGTGTCATGATAATATTTTTTTCTATCATGAATAATTTGAAAATAAATAATTTAAATTGTCTTTTATTATACACATATGTTTATTATGATATTTTATGTGAACGACCAAGTTTCGATTAACATATTTATTATTTATATGGGATTATTCAAACGAATCAAATTGATTATTAATAAATATAATAAACCATGCATAATTTTATTCCAGTTGGGTTTTCTGCGGTGAAATATATTAACATTACAGGTAGGTTAGGTTAGGCATACATATCATCGATGACGTTTGTACAAAGATATACTAATACCATAAGTGATACGTCTATAATATTGTATACACTATGTCACTATATACACCGTTAAACACTTAAACGTACTTTCATACGTGTAAAGCAAATAATTAAATGAAAATAAATAATATACCTTCCTTAATAGTAAAAATACTTGGTAATATTAGTTTTATTATAGGTAGTAATATTATATTATTTTTAGTATATTATATCCTCTTTTATGATTTATGAATACACGTTTACTCCGTGTCACCATGACGCCGCGCATAATGAAAATACATAATTAATTTTTGAGCTGTAAACTATAGTCACTAATAAAAGCCACAAACACTTTCAAGTATAATACAACAGATGCAAATTAATTGATTACCAATTGATATCAATTCAATTTATCTAAACTGATGACATTTTATATTACCAAAGTATAGTTACGTTTACGAATGTAAATATTTATTCTATTGTTGTTATTCGTGTGTATCTGAGAAAAACATGAGTAATGTAATCTTATTTACTGTATTGCACAGCGGTAAGTAGAAGTGTGTACAATACATACCTTTTTAACTGTTGAAAGTTGAAACAGCAATACTGAATACGCACCAATAGATTGATAAAAGTCAAATAATATTATGTTTTCACTCTCGACAAAGATTATGCGAATATAATCGTCTATCAAATATAATGTCAAACACATAATAATAATAATAATAATAATAATAATAATAAAAAATAAAACTCTTCAACGTAAGTATACGCTTATACTTTATCGATCATAATTATTATTATTACAAACACTATATTTTATAGCCGCAGCTGTCAGTTCAAAATAATATACTTAAATAGATTTGATGGGAAGAAAGAAAATGCTTTTCGGTTCCGTAAGTACGATACGTCATCGTGTCGACGTGAATATATACTACTTTATTGTACTAAAATGAAAAAAAAAATCACACGTATTTTTCGCCGTTATGTTTACACGCTCGCCCGCGTATTTGATCTCGTCGCGTCATATTTATTATTATTATTATTATTATTATTGTGATGCATAATATATACATACAAACGATCCACTGCGACAATACCGCATTTGTCAAGCAAACAAAACACATCAGTCTTGTCGAATGACGTCCAAAATCCTCTTTCGCCCGTGCACCTGCCCATATTATAGTATGTATATAGTTACTCGAAAACGCTGAAAGACGAGTAGTACCTCAGGTTAACCCCGCTTCTAAATGTCTGCAGTTATATGTGTGTAATGTGTATACTTGAAAATATTGTTACAAAATAATTATGGCGTTATTTATAATATTATGTCTTGAGTAATAAATAATAATTGTATACGAAAACGATAACAAACCATTTACCATATACGATTCAGAGGGCGACGAATATTTTGAAATCAAAATTTATAACACAGATTTACCATATTTTTATCAGAAATTGAAGCGACTTTCTATGTGATGTGAAAGTTTTTTTTGTTTACCTATAGAAATTATATGAATAAATACATAAATACATAAATTCAATTAATAGTGTATACTTGTGCATTGCGTCGTGGCTCTAATATAGCCAATAAAAGGTCACTGTTCTTTATTTTTGCAGTTTATAATTTATATGTTTAATATTACTAAGTGACTTACTCAATGATGAGATGCATTCGACGCACCTACTTTCCCATGTTTTTTTACAAATTATTTTATAACATTATTTAAAATAAAAAATCAGAGTTCAATGCAGTCTGTAAAAAAACCGTTTAATTACCAAATCAAAATACGACAGTTCTATGAGGCCTGATAGTTTTTCCTGTGAAGTCTGCATTTTCATTAATGTAAATTGTAAATTAAGTAGGGGTATTCACATTTTGAAAGCGGTATCAGGGCATTGGGCAGCAGATTAGTGGAAAATCATTATAACTATTAAGGTAGGAACTAAAATATAAAATATAATTATTTTCAAATTTTAAAGAATTGTGGAAAATTTGAAAAATCGGCACTGGGCATTTTTTTACACACAAAACACTACATTTTCAAGTACAGTGGTAGCTGGGAATATTGGTACCTAATTATTATACTAATAGAACGATAGTATATATTTAGACAATATCAGATAATTTCGTAAGTTCAATAATAATACATATATTATACTGCATTGGTCAAAAATAAATCTTGGACAGTCCGAAATTTGTTAAAATGGGAACGAAAATGTTAGTGTATTCAGTATTCCTGTAGTATATTATGCTTACCGAAAAAAATCTAGGACCCAACTTGTGTAGTAGGTACTAAGTACCTAAAATAATTTGAGACCTAAGTAGTGGGAATCCGGATAATATGAATTTTAATTTAGGGACCTAACTCGGATGCAACCTTTGAATGGCGTATGTACATTTGTGTTTATCAAAACCAGTGTATATCAGCGAGTGATATGATATGCAGACAGTGCAATTTATAAAATCTTCGGGAAACAAATGACGCGAGTCGTAGGATCAGAAATTACGAGATTTGAATTGTACGTTTCTTAAATAACATTAAAATTATTAATAGGCTCATAATATTATATTATATTATTAGTATATTTTATATTCTATTCCGTTGGAAATGTGTATGATATGAAATTGAGGCCTACAACAGGTGCTATACCTTTGAGGCCCATTATAGGCGGTGAGTGTGTTGCACAATGCACTACTTGTACTTATATACGGTACTCGCGGTACTGAATAATATAATAATAACGTATTACCTATATATTGTATGCATAAGTATAAGTGTTCAACTAAATCATTTCCCTGATGGCGGGTTTTAAGTTTTATTGCATTAGTCGTAGTGCTCGATTTTATTCACGGATAACATAATATAATATATATCATAGTATTAGGTGGTGGAAGTAGATTTTTGTCGTCGCCGTCGTCGTATTCAAAGAGGTGCTTTCGACGCGTAGTTTTGCATTTTTTCATACAACCCACGGTACCGTCACGGGTCACCACCTTCGGGATGTCGTGCGCGCACCGACCGAAAACCGCGTCGTGGTCCGATCTCAGCATCTCGCGCCACATACATATTTTAATATATACCTACTCAATATATATAATACACGCGGCTACTACCCGTATACAGGGTGGTTCTTCTTAAGTCAAACATAAATTGTCTTGAAAAGTTTGAACGCTTATGGGAGTATTTTTTGTTTAGATAATTTGAACTCATTACAAAACTATAATTTTTGAAAATCACTTTTATTTTTTACTGTTTTGGACGAAAACACATTTTTAATTTCATTATTTGAAGCAGAATATTTTCCTATGAATTTCTATACAATATACAAAACCAATTTTTGAATGATATTAGCTATAACTCATAAGTTTTTATAAACTTAAAAGTTTAAAACTATTAAATGAGCGAGTATAGTGAACCAACATTTTGCGAGGTACCTCATCTAAACTTTAAACTCTTATATCTATTATTAACTACTCTTTCAAATATTATTTTTATGTATTTAAATTCTCAGAAAAATATTCTGCTTGGGAATGAGAAATAAAACGTTCCTGCAATGGTAGGTATCATTCCAAAAAGGTAAATAACTTAAAAAATATAATGTTTTCAAAAACGAAGTTTATAATGACTTTTAAATGAAAATAAATACATTCAATATCGTTATAATAATTGTTGAGAAAATGAGTGTTCGTACAAAGAATCACCGTATATATTATTATGGGGGTGCCCACTGCACAATGGGAATATTAGTTATCAGTTATTACTATATAGCTATTGCGGTGCACATTATATAATATATTATATTATACGCTCTCGGCCGTGTCTGTTGGATTCTGGGGCGCGACACTTTTCGGCCAAAATGAACCTTTCCCTTTTCGGCCAGTTAACTTTTCGGCCATTCCGAAATGACCGTTTTCGGCCAGTACACTATTTTGGTCACCAATGACACCAATGAAATATTCTTTTAGCTTTTTTTTCTGTTAAACTACCAATTTACATAATAAATTAAGTAAAAAATATGAAGAATAAAAGTTACATTATATTATTATCAATTTACACAATATTATAAAATTATTTTTATTAAATTATTTATATTATTTATATTTATTTTTATTTAAAAAAAAAATATTATGGAGAATCCATAGGCTAACGGTAGATAAAACGAATAGCTACTAACTAGGACGAATATACAATATCTATCATCGTTATCTTCGTTCGTCGTCAAGATAAAAACCAAATCAATATTACGAACTACGAGATAGGAGAAATAACACGAATAGAATTTATTAAAAGTATGTGTTATAAGTTTATAACTATAAAAAAAAATTAAAAATCCACATAATTTTATATTTATTGTGTAAATTAATAATATAATATAACTTTTATTTTTTATACTTTTTAACTCAATTCAATATATTATAAATTAATAATTGACAATTGTTATTATTATTTTTTACAGTCCATTCAAAAAAGTAGTTTTTTGGTAGTTTAACAAAAATAAAACTCGAAAAGAATATTTCATTGGTGATCAAAACAGTGTACTGGCCGAAAACGGTCATTTCAGAATGGCTGAAAAGTGAACTGGCCGAAAAGGGAAAGGTTCATTTTGGCCGAAAACGGTGCAGCCCGGATTCTGCTCATATTATTATATTATACCTACACTACCGTCTACACTCGCGGTCTTCGCCCGCGGTACATCTCAGTGTTTTTCTCTGCGTATGCAAATTTATTTTCCCTCTTTCCCGCCGTGTATACCTACATCAGACAACAGTGCACACCGCTTATATGATTTATACACGCACATATCGGCCGTATCGCGTACGTGCGTTCATACGTCACGAGCTCACGCGCACAACACGAGCGTAAAATAATTTGTGTGTGTGTACTTGTGAGTGCGCAAACCGAACAGCAGCCATATATATATACGTATTGTATAATATTATATGTACGTGTATATTAATGTATTATTATTATTATTATATATATAAATCATTTCCGTCTGAAAAGTGGCTGTTGCTGTGCGCGCACGGTGGCGACGGCGGCGCGCGAAACGGATGAATAATACGTTTTCCGCGAACCGCCGCCGCGCCGTTTAATAGATTATTACTGATGCACTCCGCACCGCCGTGCCAGTCGGGTTTGCAATATTTAATGCGGTGCGCCGTGTGTACGCGATCCTATTATTATTATTATTATTATTATTATTATTATTATTGTTATTATTATTGATATTACGACGTATTTACGAAATGGTTCGCCGCGGGTAATGAACTATACGTCGTGTCGGACGCGTACCCATATGTGTGCGCCGTATTATAATATATATAGTGTTATAAATTATGCATACGCCTATACGCGAGTAATAGCTTTCCAATTCGTTTTAGAGAAAAAAAAATCGATTTAGATACACCTCGCCGTCGCGTTGTTTTATTATTATATTTTATACGTTTTAGTCATCGTTATTATAATGCCTACGTTTGTACCTACTTGACTCTCGTATTCCGCTATTGCACACAATCCGCTCGTTTGGTATTACATCGTCGCGACGCGTCGCCGTCGGCGGCGTTTTGATGTTTTTCACAATACGTAAAAATAATTTATTCGTTATGGTATCTACGGGCTACGACATCATCATTACTATTATACGCTTAGATTACTGCCCCGCGAAAACAAAAAAACCGACGACTTATTATTGTATTTCTGATTTCCGGTATGTATTATTGTAATGCAGTATAGGCCTGTCCCGTATGGCCGTCGCATTGTTCACAATATTATTATTATTACGTATAATGTTCTGCAACGCGCGCGTCCCTTCTGCTCGTTGGACGTGATTTTCCATTTCCCCCTTCCCCCCACAAATGCGCAATCACGTCGTATAGACGTATATTTTTGGTAATTTTCGGGGTGGATGACGTTATTTTTTTTATCCCCCCTGGTATTTTTCTTCATTGTCAACATTATATTCAACCCCTCTCCACCCCAGCCGTGACTGTCACGCCGAAGTCGAGCTATATTATCGCCGAATATTATATTACCTATGTATTATATATTTTTTATTTTTGACGCAATCACCTCGGCGATCGTATTGTTATTTGTTATACGAGTTAAATATATATGAACAGTCGAACAGAAATCACACGCAAGTAATTGTTATTTAGTGGACGGGCGGACAATGGTGTTGGAGTTGCTTATTACGTTTGTGTTTATTACGGTTGCAGCCGATCTCTGCTGTGGCTTAAGGTTTTTTGGGGCCGGGCACATAAATATAAGGCCTCACTATCCTCCTGTGCCATTTTATTAGAAATAAAAGCTTCTCACCAACTTACTAAAATAAAAAAAATACCTCGATTGCTACATATTTATGGACGTGTGCCCTTCGTAATGTTGTTGTGGAAAATAGTTAAAGGTAAAAACAGAAATTCGAAGAACTTATTTCAAAATGTCCTGTGCGCTTTCCATTGGTAGATAAAGATTTTCTATTTGTAGACAGGATTATCATGTAGATGGTCTTACCACAGGGCATAGACCGCGTTGGTATGGATCAGTGATGCTGATGCCAGACGCACAGAAAAAACAAACATAATTGTAGGCCATTTAAAAACTATATGAGTAATAATAAACTCAAATTAAAGCAACAGCATTTATAATATTTTAACATTTGTATTTACCTACATATAGACTTATTTTTATAGGAAAATTCACCAATAGTTTAAATTTATCATGATTTGATATTTATATTATATAAGCATATATTATACTATATACTTTAGTTATTTCACCTCTAACTGTAAGTAATGTGATGATGTCTAATCTTGTCCATATTTTTACAACATGAGGCCTTCAAATGTGTGACCCTATATAGGCTTTATATTATACTCGATCAATCAATATCAATATCAATTAATTTCTCTATTATCAATTACTCACCTGAATGAGGACCGTGTACTTAAGTATTCAATGAGATATATGTTATTTTTATATTATTATTTTGATAATGTGTATACTCGCGAATCTCTTTTCATAAGATGCAATAAGCCAATACCGATATAATAATATTATCCTACCTATACTATTTCCATCGGAATATGTCAATATTATAAACCCATGTCATGAGACATCAATATTGCTAACATGATAAGATATCAGTATCAATTTTAATACGTTACAAAATCATTTTCACTGAATGTGAGACAATATTTGTATATTAATACAATTGGAATCTACTGTCATTCGTCCTGAGTGCCAGTACATACATATTACATTATTATTTATTATCTATCATCTATGCCATTCGCAGTGTTTGTATGTAATGTGTAATTGTGTAAATATAAGTTTCTATAAGTATCAATCGATTTTGAAATGACTTACAAAGTTAAACATGACGCAACCAAAGACTCATATATTACACCAAATAAAGCAATATCAACAATAACAACACTTACATATTTTATATGATAAGTTACAAATATTCCGATATTCGAATCTATTATATATATAAATGTCTGCCTGTCTGTCTGTCTTTCCTTTATGCATTCCAAAACCGTTTAACCGATTGCGATTAAATTTGGGACAGATAGACCACTGGGAAGAAGATAGGCTAATTAAAAAAGGTAGAGGTCCAACCCCGGGAGGTGCTCACTCGGGGATTTTGAGATTTACGATGGAAATATTTGTTTATTAGTGGTTGTCATTGGTTACAACTTACTAACATGGTTTTTTTTTTTTAATGTACCTAATTCTGATTTCAGTAGATTGCCTATCTGATAATTTACTACTGCTCGCATATATTGTCCGCGATTCAATGCAGTGGATTGCCTACCTAGGTGGTTTAGATGTATACAAATCACTTGAGGTTAATTTTAACCTAATATATGGGCATATGGCTCAGGCAACGTAATAACATACGTTAGGTTATGTTAGTTATGCCCATAGACAATATTTTTTTGTAATGAATGCTCTTATAATGTGTTATCGTAAATAATTAAGAATAAAATCCATATAGTCGTGTAGGTAATTCAAAAGCGAGTTCATTACTCGTATTGACACGTATAAATTACCTAGTAGCGGTTCACAAAGTTAATACGTCATTAAGCTATGTCTAATTAAAACAAAGCATGCATCCGATATGTTATGTATTATTTTATATTTATTTGTATACAATATAATATACACGTGCATTTATAGCTTTTGATTTGACAAATCGTTTGATCTTCATAACAGTGGTATGTTTAGGAGGGAGATTTTTTAATTTTTTTATTTAAAAATATATTTACAATCTATACAAGACAAAGGTATAATGAGTAAGTGTGTTGACAATTTGACATACATTATATGACACAATAACATTAATAGGAAGGCTCCCAGCAGTGCCACCTGACCAGAAATTGGAGGGAGATTAAGGAGATATATCTCCCCCTTGATCTTTTTTTTCAACATATAATATGTGTATATGATTATAGTTGTGTTTTTTCCATTCATAACTTTATCAATAATTATAGGTAGATAATAAAAATAAATAAATAATAAAATGTTTTAATTTTAGAGCAGGCAAAATTAGATGTCGAAGAAATAATTGAGAAAATTGAAAAAAACTTATAGGTGACTAGAATTTGTTTTGTGAATGTAAATTTATGAATATTAAAGGTTTCTGTACAAATTATCAGTGTTTAAATTGGAAACAAAATAGAAGGGGGATGCAAAAGTGTAAAAAAAAATTCCGTACCTGTTTATTTAAATATCTTATTGATGAGAAATTAATTAGAAGGGGTACGCATAAATTATTTCTAAAAAGGAGAGGGACTCCCCCCCCTGACCCCTCTGAATTCAAGCACTGTATATTATGTAGATATTAAACATTGATTGTACCTATCTATTACCTATGTATTTCAAGTGATGAAGGGAGAAAACATTTTCAGTCATGTATCCCCCTTAAAGAAATCCTAAATACGTCACTGCTACATAATATAAATCAATACATTCATGAGAAATATTAGATATTGTACAATGTACATAAAATAATATAACTTTAAAACGTTGTGGTTGACAATTGTATACAAATATTTTATACAATCGAACTATTTAATATATAAGTACTCATATTTAATGTTATATTATTATTCGTAAATGATGAAATTTATATTCAGTCCTAACTATTTTTAAATGCTTTTCTTTAATTCGCAATGTTTCATTCATTCATTCATTCATTCATTCATTCATTCATTTCTGTTGTCATTAAATCTTGCGAGTTCAATTTAAATCACTTCTACATGACCTAGGAGGCTCAAATTTTGTATGGAAGTCTAGGGTCGGTGACAATACATGACCCCGTTGTCAATTCTTGACCTGGACAACCAGGTCGCCGATGACGGATGTACCTGGAGGTCATCTCCAGAGCGCAAAAAAAAAACACAAACCCCGAGTTTCCCCTTTGACTGGTTGCTCCTAGTGGCTTCCCGAACCTAAATCCAGCAATAAAACAAAATCCAAAATGGGGGGAGGGGGTGCCCCCGTTCCCTAAAGCGGAAAACTGTAGTCCTTAACATAAGGAAGTGTTCCTACTTGGTCCAAGGTCTTTAACTTGAATTCCCGCCGAGTTATACTTAACTCAAAATGTGGGGGGGGGCTTTGGTTCCCTAATGGTTCAAAGCTGATGGGAAGAACACCATGCAATATTGACGCCCTCGAAGAAATGGAAAGAATGAGAAAAATGAAATAATTTTAATATAGTCTTACATATTTACTTACTATGAAAAAAAAAAATTTAATAACCTAATTTATACTATTTATACTATGCATATTAGAATGTACCGTAAATAAAAAAAATTATGCTTTCAAAAAATCCTTTGTTTCTAATTTATTGTTATCACTAAAAAGTAGAAAATAAAAAACATACTTTTCTTAATTCTACTTAATACATGAACTAAAAAGTTGAAAATAAACTTACTTTTAAAACAATTTCTTAATGAAACTTCAAGGTTATCAAGTATTACTAAAAGTGTATCTAAAATGTATTTGTTGCAAAATTTTTAAAACTTGTGAATTACAAAAAACGAAAAGCATGGGGCTCCTATATGAGTCAAGAATATCTCTTACAAAATTGGAAGTATGATCAATAATCTTTAAAATACTTATCATAAAGTTTATCTAATGATTCAGTTGTAGAGTGACTTAACATAGGAGTTATCATAAGTGTCCCATGCTTTTCGTTTTTTGTAATTCACAAGTTTTAAAAATTTTGCAACAAATACATTTTAGATACACTTTTAGTAATATCTTGATAACCTTGAAGTTTCATTAAGAAATTGTTTTAAAAGTAAGTTTATTTTCAACTTTTTAGTTCATGTATTAAGAAGAATTAAGAAAAGCATGTTTTTTAAAACATTTTTTTTTATTTATTTTTTTTATTTTGTCTTTTAAAATAATAAAATATTATTTTTGTCAACGAATATAACGTTGAAAAAATATACTGTGGTAACAAAAAAGAAAATATGTATTCGTATTGTATATATTATTATTATATGTGTAGTTATTCATTACAGTTAGTTTTCAGAATCCATTGCGGTTTCCTTATTTAAAATCCTACCAGAAAAAAATGGCATTTTAACAGTCGACCTTAATTGTATAAGAAAACAGCTCTTAATATAAAAAAATGTTCAGCACGACAGTGGAAAATATTGGAGTTAAAAAATTGAATAAAATTTGATTATATTTGGTTGAACAGTGGTCTGCTTATAGAGATAAGAGATCGGTCCGGGATGTAGGTTGGCCACACTTAAGAGTTAAGACACTTGTTAAGATACCTAGTATTTTAGGCCAAAAATATCAGTTGAAGTATTAGGAATACCCACGTTAGATGAATAAAAAATGGTGGAAAAACATTTGAAGAGTTTTATGTCTTAATAATAATTTTCCTTTGCTTGTTCCATGGTGTTCCATTTACTATTATTGATATAAAATAACACTAGTGCCGAAAACAAAATACTTAGAATTTAAAATCTACCCATTACATTTGGGTATTTGGCTGTCCTAATTTTTCTAAAGTTGGAAAACGAGTTTACCACGATCCGTAGAAACATTATTTTCTTTTGTATGTAATCAAACCATTTGTGTGGCGACTGCTAGACGACATTTTAAATATTAAATGCACAGGAAACAGTTAAAAACAGTAAACATTTTTCTCTATTTGAAAACTCTACATTCCACACAGTATAATTGAGACATTCAGAGAATATCAAATTATGTATATATATATATATATAATACATATTCAGTGTAATACTTTGAATAAATATAACACTGTTCAGTTTGTAATAAAAATATAGGAATTACCTACCTAAATTGAATTGTGTTTTGAATATCGTTTAAATAATAATAAAATAATTAACATTTTGTTAAAAAAATAGTTAACTTTTATATTATGTTAATAATTTTAAATAAAATCAAAGTCATCGTTGGTGATCCATATATTGATACATATTATATAATATGTGTACCTATATTACAGGGTGCAAATTGTTTTCTGAATAATATTTTAAATGTGGTTAAGTTAATTCTATAATAGAGATCCACATAGGTATTATTATAATTCATACTATTTTTAGGTTATCTTTAGGTAGTCAAAATTAAAAAATTAAAATTAAAATTAAAATTGTTATTTTCTTTTTTTCTTTTAATCCGATTTATAGAGCTATTTTATGAATTTATTTTAAAAGAAGAATATTTGCCAATTTCTATTAAGTATTCAAACAAGAGTTAAAGTTTAAGCAGGTAGAATAGTATGCAAACTGCAAAGTGAGTGGGTGTGGCTGTTATATGCACGAGGTCAAACACATCAAAACACATTGTTTATATTATGTAATATAAATATTAATTAAATATACAAACCGATGGATACTAAAATACTAAAAAATCAAGAGCACAATATCATGTCATTGTAAATATAATAAGCGACATAGCACACCCCATAGACAGATACATTGCAATCGTCTCATATCGTTCAACTTGGCCGAGGACAGTATTAATTGTGTTGTGATATTAAATTTGAAAACAACCGCATGCTCTGTGAAAACCGCACGTGCTTGCTGTAACTCTTCAAACATGTACAACGGCTGTCGGTAGTCGTTCCTTACGCATATAGAGAAACTACTCAGAAACTAATGCGAAAATCGAAAAATGACTTCATAGAAGTACCGTCTAGAATCGATTTCTGGTCTTTATATATTGCTCTACTCGAAACCTTTTGCAGAACACTCCTTCAACCCGAAAAAGTGTTTACAGAAAAAAATAAAACATATTGTAAGACCAATTGCTCAGAATATAAAATACACATAATTATACAGTATATATATACTGCTAGGTATATAAGAATACTATATAGTATAGTAAACAGTTATGGTACTGATCTATATATCCGGTACTCGACAAAATACTCGTTTAATTGTACCCGTTATAAAAAATAATAATAGTAACATGTATATGAAATATAATTAGTAAGAAAACATAATCATATAGAAGAATTAAAGAAAATTATTCAAAACGCCACCAATTAAAATTCACTATATACCTACCTGTCCTACCTATATTATAATATACTATATTATACCTACATAATAGCACTATAATAACGCCACAATGGACAAGGAGGAACTCTTTCAAAATAATTGATTACATTATTTTTTTTTTTTATGTTTTCATAGCGACGCCCTTTTAATTACGACAAAAATGTTCGTTTACCAGCCGTCTGCGAAATAATAATATAACCATATTATAAAAGTAATATGCCTACTATATAATATAAAACATATTTGGTATATTGTATATTATATTAATTTAAAATTCTTGCAGTAGGTATTAAAGCTGTATAGGTTTAGTATGTTATTTAATTTTATATTACAGACCCAACGCCTCTCGGTTTTTGTGTACACCTATTATAGAATATCGTTATCGTATATTATATTATAATATATAATATATAAAATAATGCATGTAAATCATCGTAAGGTACACTTGTTCGGTAAAACGATAACTTAACGGTAACACGTGTTTTTCACGTCAAAACCAAGTACACTCGAGTGTATATATTATATACTATATAATATAGCTTTAAGCCTCTATAATAATAATAATATGTAGGATATAATATCATTATAATATTGCAGGTATATATAAAACTGTTGTCGAGTTAATAATAATTAAATACGTAGGGGCCGCTGTGGAATTCATGACATTAATAAAACTCGCGTATATTATTGTAATGGGATACAATTTTGAGGAGAGTATAAAAAAAAACAAGATTGTTATACAGGTATAATGAACGAATAACTACGATACAGATTGGTAGAAACCACACAAACACACATACACACACACACACATAAAATATATGTCATTAGTCGGTGGAATATTAGTCGAATAACCTGCTGCAACAACGGCAGCTGCGACGGCGGTAGGTCGGTTTGTATGACGTATATAGTATATATACTATATACATAATATATTTATAATATAAAAGTATAATATTTTATATAGGAACTCTGTGGGTAGGTACATATAAATACATAATTATCTTTTCGAATCAACTTTGTTTCGTGATAATTATTAATTTCCGTCCGGGAATAATGAAACACGCGTACACAGCATATAAGTTTATATTATCTAAAACGATTTACTTATTAGACGACAATATTAGCCTATTGCTATAGTTACATAGATAAATTATTATTATTATGTGTTTATATAATATTATTATAGTCATATACATGTTTTTATATTGCGTTTGCTCGCCTTTCCTATTATTATATTAATATATAGCCATATAGGTATCTGGTATATGTGTAATGTGTAGTTAATAAAATCTTAGGGTTAACGAATTAAAAACACCAAAAAAATGTATCAAAGACAATATTGCATACAAGCACACCTTCATAAATACGTCATATTTTTATATAGAGTGTTTGGTGTTTCAGTATGCTCACTAAACCCCCTTTTTCTTTTAGTAATGAGTTAATTCAAATTCTGATGTTTGTAATTTTCAAGAATGGTTTCTTAGTAACTATTTATTTAACATTATTTAGATACTAAAGATAATTATGATAGTCCTCGATCATAAGTTTAGTGGTTTTATGAATAAAATAAAATATATTTCATACATTTTCTAAAAAAAAAGTTTAAAATGTGTAGTTTTTACCTATATTTAATTTTATGAATTTATCATACTGAACACTGGTGAAAATTAAATATATTGTATACAAATTAATCATAAACTTAAATATTTATTTACATTTATTAATATATGTAGGTAGGTGCCATAATACCTTCCAAAATCTGTTTGGAAATTAAAATATTATAACAATAAAAATAATTATTGTTCTTATAATTATAGTAATTACACGATACACGATATATTTTAAAGTTTTTATTAAAATACCTATAATTATATATTCTAAGCCAAGTGATGATAGATATTTTGGTTTTACAATGATGTATCAATGTGTGATTTTAATTGTTTATGTACGTGGCTTCATTTTTGTGTGGTAGTAAAATGTATGTCAAGTGTCATTTATACTATCATATTATACTATCTTATTTATACATATTCATACTATCTAAAGTCTATACTCTATAGATCAGGAATTGTCTCTACTTAGTACTTGGTACTATTTATACGTGATATTTTTCGAAATTATCAATATTATTTTCTACACAAAAAATCAATTTATATATTCAATATTGACAGCATTGTAATTTTACAAAATACCAATTATATTATATATATGATTGTTTTAATTATAAATTATACTGTATGTAATTGAATTACATATATATAAGTGGTTGAACACCCCCGCCCAACACCAATATTTTATCCAAAGAGCAAAGCAAAGCGACGAACTACCTGTAATCACCACCAGTTAGTTGATAATTATTTTTTTTGTATTGTGGGGGGGGGGGGGGTTATGAGGTGGCAAAATAAGTGTGCCTCGGGCGGCATTACACCATAACCTGGCACTGCTCAGGTGTGTAAAAAGCTTTTTTGTACAAACATGATCGTTGTTTATTATTATTTTGTTTTTGATTGTTTGTGCGTTAAAAAAAAAAAAAAATACTAATGAAAACTTAACGTGTTACAAAACGCGCCGACCGCAATTCACTGGGGATATAAAATAATAATAGGTACATCGTACTTGGTGATTCACTAAGAATGCTTAATCCCATTTTTGAATTTTTCCATGAATAATGAATTTACTTAAATTTTTGTATATTTTTTAGTAAAGACTATAATAGTTTCTAATAGGTACATTCAGTACATATATTTTTGTAGTGATATTAACTCACATTTTCTGCAAATGAGAATATTTATTCTAAATATTATTAAGGAGATGAGTTGTTGAAAATATTAACGGTGTAATATCAATTGAAGCGCAAACAAGTAGTTTCTGAATTAAATAAATTAAACATTAAGTACCTATAACCTATCTAATAATATGTTTAGAAAATATGGGGGCTATGATGATTTGAAAATTATAGTAATTAATATTAATATATCAAAATTGTATAATTTATAAAAATATTTCCCTAGCATAACAAGTAGGTACTAGACAATTATTAGACTAAATATTGCATAATATTCCGTAGGTCCTAAATTCAGCAGATAGGTCAGCCGCTAGAATCAAGTATTCCTAATTTCAGCATTTTTTCAATCCGCTGGAGGGATAGGTAACTAAGCAGATTGCTTTTATCAGGAATCCGTCATTTTCCGGCTAGACAATCAAAAACCCAGATGGATTAGATAAAAACTACGCGCTAAATACATCATCAAATTATATCATTAACACAACTACACTAAGCATAAGACATTTCACATTTTCGAGGTTGTCAAATGTCAAGTACTCGAGTTAGATATTAATCGTTAATAACGGCTGGTGTTCCTGAGCTCCCATCAATCCGCTGGATCGGGAAATTAATTTAGGAACATACGGATATATATTATATATAATAATAATAATAAATAATAAATTAATGATGTTTTCCCAATTCATCTCTTCTAAAATATTATTTTCAATACATAAAACAGATAGTGTTGACAATTTTTCATTTGCCAATGAAGATCTTGACTAATTGTTCACCCTCTTTAATATAGGTATAGAAGAAGAATGTTCTCCTGATGCATTTGAACATGAAAATGAACAGAAAATTTTTAATGCTATCTCAAAATTTGGAAATTGATAATATTTGATTTTGTGTTAAAATATTTATTTTCTATTATTATTAGAAATATATTCCATATAATTCTTAAACACTTGAACATTTATAACATTTGTAATCACTGATGGGAAAATAAATTTATGACGAAAAAACTAAAAAATATTATAATAAGCACCTATACGGATGACATCTAAGAATTTAAAAATGTTGACGCCGGGGGCAAAAATTCCCTATGCCACCAATAAACACGCCTCTGCACCAGAGTCTTGAATCGTGCGGTGTCGTCGATACATCAAAATAATATACGTTTGTGTGTGTGTGTCAGAGGATATATAGGTACGCGTGCAAAGGTAAAACGGGGGCGGCGTGCCGGTCATACAGTCATCGGTTATAGCCGTCGCTGTCAATCACGAAACGAGAACAGTTAACTATTATAATATGTATATACGTTTCGAAATAAATAACTATATTATACTGTACTATAATATAAAATATAGCACACCACAATATTTATACAATATATAACCTACCTATATGGCTATATACGCATTACAATATTGTAGTGTTTCACTCGTGTAGGGTATATTATATGAATGTATAATGTAACGCGCTGTTGATCTTTACGAACGTTGTTTGAGATGCTAAGAACATTTTTACCCTGTGGAAATATGTTTTGCTTTGCTGATAATGTATATTTCAAAACGATGAAAAAATATAATTTTCAAAATTAAAATCATTTATTTAAATTACTGTTTAAGAACAATCTTTCTTTTTAAAATGTTTCTAATACCTACTCAATATTCTACAAATTAATAATAATATTGTAAAATAGGGTACAAGTACAGTATACGGGTACAATATAAAGTACAAACATTTTTTTTTTTTAAATATAGCATGTAAATATGCGATGTTGTATAGTCGATGAGTGCATCACGGGCCACCCATGTTTGGTTTACTGCACAACGGTTTAAAATTAAGAAACAAAAATAGCATTTTCGTGATTTCTAAAATTATTTGATGAAGTTTTGAATATTCTGTGTTAAGTGCAGGTAAACCTTAATTATTGAAAATCGTAAAAACTATGCACGTTAAAAAATGCCAGGTTAAATAGCTAATAAGTATATTCATTTTGAAATCTTCAACATATATTTTAGGTACTTTTATAAAAAAAAAATGATATTGTGGATATTTAAAGTGATATAAATGGGAGTATATGTGACCTACTATGATGGATGTATAATGTATAAGGATGGAAGATCGAAAGTTGGTGTGTTGTAGACAATTATCTCTAAAATAGACCCTGCAGTGTATACAGTGCGTATTTGGTTAAGAGCCAGTGGCGTGCTCAGCTTTTTTGAAAGGGGGGGGATATTCATTTTATTCAAACAATATTCCATTTGAAAATACATTATATACATACAAGTATATTATATTAATTTAAATATACAATAAATTAATTCGTTTTTAACTAAATGAGAATATCTAGCTTTACTATATTATTCGAATATTGTTTTTTACTCAAATAATGTTTGAAAATTATTCGAATAATTTCTTACTCGAATAATAATGTTTGAATATTATTCGATTTTTTACTCAAATAATAAAGCTAAGACTATATACTATGTAGTACTGAAACTGGACTATTTACTAAGTACAATAATAACGTCTTCGATATTGATAAATAAAGTAATAATAAACAATAGTTACTACTGAGGTACATACTAGAAGAACTATAATCATTCTATAAAAGGTACATATTTTATTCAAGTATAATTATGTTTGAAAATTATTTAAATACATTTTTATTCAAAATATTATAAAAAAAATAATTCTAATAATTATAAAAAGAATGATTCGAATAATTTTTTATTCGAATAATAATATTTTAAAATTATTCAAAAAATGTTTTAATTGAATACATATTTATTTGATTAATTATCTAGATAAAATTTTGCCCATTTTTGCCGCCCGGTCGACTATGGGTCGACATCGGCCACCGTCGCTCTGCTTTATTATTTTTATAATTAGACATGCATTCGAGTATTCGACTATAATATTAATATATTATATCATGCTATAAACATGTATATCATTGTAGAACCTATTCATATATTCGCTTATAATTTATAAATAATATTTTAATTGAAAACTTCTATATTTAATTTACTATAATTTATTAGACGATAATAAGCAAATTAATGCAAATGCAATATAAATATGTTATAAATACTAATAGCAATAAAATCAGCTCCGTCTCAACATTTCGGGAAAAATTGAAATAACAATTAACAGGACGTTTATTTTTAGAACATCATATTGATACGGGCCTTATGAGTTATGCTGAGTGCGGAGACAATAAACATGACGCACTTGAATATCGAATTTATAATACAAGAACGCGATCTAATCTACAACCAAAATCTTGAATTTTAAACCTAATTTTTTTTTCATGTAGATAATAAATCATTACAAAAAAATCCAATGGGGGGGGGATATGACACCCTGATCCCCCCCCCCCCCGTGAGCACGCCACTGTTAAGAGCGTTGAGCGTTGAACGAACGGCCAACGGACGTTCTTTTCATTTCGATTTAATATTTTTATTTTAACATATTAATAATAACTGCACTGAGCTGAAGGCGTGGTGTGTATTTCATATTATGCAATATCTCGGATAGATAATAATCGAATGGTCTTTATGCGCGTAACACTGAAAGATTTGAAAATCTGGACGACGGCGACAACAAAGATAAATATTATCATAATATAGGTGTTATGATGGTATTATTATTACACCGAGTTTTTTTGAAAATAAAAATGACTTCCTACCTACGTATTTTCTCGGATAACGTCACGTTTCATGCGGTTTCCGAGTGGATAGACAAAAAAATGAAAAGCGGCGTTCATAATAAAAATAAAAATAATAATATGCACAGACAAATGGAGTGTATAAAAAAATGTTTTTTAAATACCACCGAGAACTCTTTATTATTCATAATATATATTATATCATACCAGCAAGAGATGGTTTCTATATATATTGTAATTTGTAATTTGTATATTGTATATATTATTGTGCGCGTTGTGTAGGCAAACAGTGTATTATATATAGGTTAGGTGTACGTTGTCTTTGGGATTTAACTATACGAAATAAAAAAATTCAAAGTAAGTTTTTCATATCATCATATTATATTATATTCAATATTCATATACCTTTTTATTCTCATACCGCGTTATTGTCGACTGGATTTTTAAAGCGATTTCCAGTTGACACGGTTCCCCCACCCCGCAACCTATCTACAACACTCACGGAGGCGTATACGAATTTTAAAATTGCTTTTGTACAATATATTATATAATATATACGAATTCGCTGTGTACAAAAAGCAAAATTATATATATATACATAATATTATGTATACACAATAATATGCAGATCTGCAGACAACGGCGAGCTTAAACGATGATTTATTCAAAAGCCTTCGGCGGCGGTGTTCGTAAACATTTGCCGTTTAGTTATTAAGGCAACGCATTTTCGACAAGTCGTTGGCAAAGTTGCTGTCAGACAGAGACAGCGAGACCCGCTGCACTATGGCGGCCACGCGGAATAGTGGTAAATCTCATCTCCGTATTTCTCTTTCTCTTTTGCAGCAGCACTCCGAAAAGGTGTTAAGAGAGCGTCGGATATAATGTATACGAATAAATTATAACTTTTATTATTATTTATTTTATTTTATTTTATTTTTTTGACAGTCGACAAAAAAAATGTTTTCGAGATTCCAACTTTAAACTAACTGGGGTAAAAAAAAACTTATTTATTATAATAAACCTCAATTGGCTTTTATACGTCAACAGTATACGTTGAGGATTATATTATCATTGTATCACAATTCATAATCTTTTAAACATTATAAGATAATATAAATATATAATATAAGGCTATTGGATAGAATATAATATATACAATATATGTATATGAAAAAAATCTATGAGCAGCGGAATTAATCTCTAAACCACATGGTAAAAAAAACAACTGTGGGATTATAATACTATCATCTAGCTATAACAAGGATTATCGAAATCAAAATGTAATACAATATTATTCAGAATTTTAATCATTATCGTAGTATGATATTATGTTTAATTACATTTTTTAATATTTATTAAAATAATATGTTCCTACATATCCATATCTATTGAATTTTTGTTGTTGTGTTAAATCAGTGCGTAATTTTAGTAAGTCATTGTTGACATGGACTCATGGACATTGGATTATTGAACATTTGAAAAGTTATAAATCTGGCTAAGGCTTAACCAGAACACTTGACAACAATATTTCTGGTTAATTTTGGTTTACGGTGATATTTAAGTTTATACGAAATCGATAACAAGTGGTTTTTTTAAACGCACTCGTCATATTTCTACCACAGAATAAATTGTGGTAGAAAAGTGTCAGGCTTTACGCACACAAGAAAGTGTCCTGTCGATTAATTATGGTCAGGCATATTCCTTTATAGTAATGTACCTATCATGATCGCATATTATATACATAAGCGTAAAACTCTAAGAATAAAAAAAAAACATTTTACCGCTTAAAAAAATATATGTTGTTTGGGTTAAAAAAAACTGTTTTGTTCTTTGATTTCTAGTCAACGACCATCATATAGAACAATTAACAATAATTTGTTAAACTCGGCGAAAATTCGATGGAGTATCGTGTCGACATCATTTTCAAGCCGCGGACCGTTTGCCGCTTTGAATTATACTCAATTATTGATCGATTTAAATCACTTTAGTTTGCATCACAGGACTCGGTACCGACGGTATACCTAATATATGTAATTACCTCGGACTCGCTTAGGTATTATGTTATAAAATAAAGTACTTCCCATATCATTATGTTTTATTTAAACATACGTCGATACGATACGATAATATTATTATAGGTGTACGCGTATACCTCCGGGCTCCGATACACACAACTATTTTTTAATAACAGTTATTACATATCGTTTTAACAATGACATTGATTATCGCGGAACCGATAAACTAATTTTATCGAACAGGTTTTGGGTTCCGTACATGCAATCAGTGTTTGGATTAAATAAAATAATATTAAATTAAAAATTTAGTGAATCGAGTACATAAACCACGCGTGCGAATAAAGCAAACACCGCAGAAAAGTCGATTTGTATATAGCTCGTGTGTAGTCCATGTCCAAGGCACACGATCGGGTTAGTACAAGCGAAGCTTGATAAAATTATTTGGAGTGGTTGAAACCACGACTCTAGTAAGGTTTATTATTTACACGAATTAAATAATATAACTATTATAGTAATAAGTCCACAAGTTTATTATAATATTATACTATAGGTTAATTACGTTTGATTATTAATTAATATACATTTTAAGAAAAATTATAAATAAATTATGTATATATATAATTTAATGTTAAGTTCCCATCATTTTCATAATATAAGTACAGCGAGTTTTTTTTTTTAATGGAGCAGAAGGTTGGGTTAATTTCATATTTTGATTATTTGGTTTGTGTACGTACACATATATTATACTGACGGTAAACGAATCGTATGATATTATGGTATAATAAATAGTAGTGTAAATTACTCGCTTGTTACAAATATTACAACTATAATAAATTAATAAGGATTATATAATTTTTAATTATTATAACAATATAATATACCTATTACAATAATACAATTTACAAGCGATGCGCAATTTTCTTTTGTCGCGGTAAACGCATAATATCGTCGCGCGTATAGTATTTATGATTTAGGGGTCGATATCTCGTCGAGTTAAAAAAGAGAACAACCACTCATCATTTTTTCCAAGTGACAACCGACTTCGCGTATTTCAATATATATATATATCATAATATAATATGTACCTATAACCTACTTCATCGTCGTCTCGGCACTCTATGTACTCTGTGCACTGTACTGCACCAGTATCTGTACCTACATTAAACTATGTACTATGTATACGACACATTTACACTGCATTGTACACACACACACACATATTTTGTGGATGTGTTGTATATAATACTATATACGGTTTACCACACAAAAACGCACACACTTTAACCCACTGCAGCAGTATTATACGCGTGTTGCGTCTAGTATTATATATTATTATTATTATTTTTCCACGTTTTCACCGCCGCCGAGCCGTATAGAAATAATTGTATAATATGTTATTTTTGCGGCCCGCAGCGAGTTGCTGTAAACGGCTCCTCAAACGCGTTTTTCACGGTTCGTGGAATGGTTTAGCTTCGGGTATATGAAGTTGTTTTCCGTCGTGGTATTATTTTATAGGTACCTCTACAAGGTATAATAATAATAACGAGTATCGCACACGGTCGTATAGAACATAATATTATTAATATACCGTATATTTTATGAAACGTGGTAATTTAATTTTTTTTTTTAAATTACGGTCCCGCAAATTAATTTCTCTTGTATTTATGTTATTATTATAATTATTATTAAATTATATGCGACGAGTGCGCGAACTGCAGCAAAACGGGTTTTATATGATACGCACAATAATTTTCTTCGAACAATTTGTTATTGCGAGTATAAGCGCATTTTATTGTATTGTGCGCAAGACGTTATACCTCTCGGCGCGAGGGGCACGCATTGTAACACGAAATAATAATAACAATAATAATAATAATAATAATAATAATATTAATATTAATAATAAAAATATAAAATTCGACGCACCGCGCACGCGAGATGCGCGTGTTTCTGCGGCGATTTATTTCGTATATTAACCGACGCTTTTCTACTTCCACACGCGGCGCACGAACACACACGCGCAAAACTTATGTGCTCCTCTCCGCGGCACCTCGCGCGAGCGTATGTGCGAGGAAATCGCGATACGAATACCAATGCGTATATTATGTATAATGTACAGTAGTCCGCCGGGAGTTTACACTCCGCTGCCGTGCACACGCCAACACACGCGCCCGATCCATATACGACTTATATTGTATATAGTTATATACTTATATATACCACCCATACCAATACTATACCGCATGCTATATACATATGTGTGTGTGTGTGTGTGTGTGTGTGTGTGTGTGTGCATAATGTACAACATAATAATATTATATTATGCACGATACGCACGTATATGCAGTATATACCTGTTGTTGTATTGGGGCGTGCACGCAGACTGCGACGAACAATCGCAAGGAAGAAAAATTAAAACAGAAAATTTAAGGAGGTTTACAAACGAATAGACGATATAAATATCTGATATCGCTGTGCCAATAATATAATATTATTATTAATATTACATATTTACATATATTAGGTATATTATGTTTTGTAGGTGCAAGTATTATAATTATATTGGTTAAGCTCTAATTTGGCCAAGTATTTAATAGTAAGATAGTAGGTGTTATATGTTATTTGATAACGAATATCGGTAAAACACGATTATTATAACGTTTTAATTCTCTTAAATTATTTTAATTCATTTTTGAATGAATGTACCTATACGTTATTTTTTAAGGTAGGTTTATACTCGGGTTTATAGGTACCTACTTAATTGTTATTTCCTGTATTTATTCATAAGCGAAGCTTGATATACTTATTTATAAGGGTTGATTGGGCTGAAGCTTTGGCTCTATTTTTATAGCATTTACATAAAAAATATACTTGTAACAATTTCTAAAAAAGTAGAATTAAGTACAGTGTGAGTTTGGGGTATTAATTTTATATTTTAGAGTGGCTTTTTGGTGCTCTTTAGATCTCTCCCTCTTGCTCTGACAGTGAAGTATATAGGTTTATACTTTATATTATACATATATATTTTGACATAATATTATCGATAGCAAATTGAGAAAATCATTTATTCATAATATATACTTATAATATAAATCATTATATTTAAATATCTTTTCGTGTCACAAAACGATATATTATACTGCATAATACGCGGGTGCCGGGTAGTCATAATAACAAAATAATTCGGCGCATTTGGTACACATCGAATACCTTTGTCGTACACAATATATTGTGACACATAGGTATATTATATTATATATTATTATTATGCACACGGTTTGTTGACGAATAAACCGCAAGGAAATACAATATAATAATAACAATAATACGGCGGCGACCGGATGGCGTGCACTGCAGTGGTGCACACTCAAGACTCAACCGCCTCCGCCGCCGCACGCCGTACATAATAATGATATAATGTACATTATAATACACCTATATAGTTATATACATATATACGACGGCAGTTATATAGTAGTAGTCTGTTATACGTAGGTATATAGAAATCACTCGCACTCGCGTGGGACATTATGATATTATTCTCTGTATTATAATATCTGTACTATGCGACTACACTATGGCTGTATATATGACGATATTGTTTTCACATACCGTTTTGTTGTGTGTGTTTCACCGATTTTTTCACCACGATGACGGTCGGGTTAACGCGTGTGTTGTCGTATACGATACATTCATTTATATTGTTTATAAAAGGACGGATTATAATATAATATAATATTAAATCATTATTATTATATATAATATAAATCCACGAATAACAGTCGTCGCGGCTCCCCGGATACGCCGCGGTAACGGCCCGGTCAAAAATATCTCCGGTTCCATTTTTTTTTTCATCCGACCGGTTTTCCGACTCATTTGTCTCACCGAGTCCGGCAGTGTGCAGTGAACACAACTACTATCATCGCGTGTGCGTGTTCGCGGTTAATGAGAAACGAGCGGGGGCGCCCTTTATAAATAAATCTGGTTTCGAATAAATATACTGCTGATATCGCGATTTATACGCGGCCGAGCTTATATAATATAATATGTATACAACGTTATATATAATATTATGTTCAGTTAATTGCGCGCCATGCGAATGGCAAATTAATTGATAAAATAAATTGGTTTACAAGGCAGTTATATCCCATAGGTACTATTAATGTCGGTACTCGTTCGCATCCAGTCTATCCTTTTGAGGAACGCGGATCACTATCATCCTGCTTACGATTTATTGAATGATCTTTCGGTGCGATTTACATTATACATTTTATCAAATTACGTCCATGCAAATATCCAATTACAGACACGGCGCCATGCAATAATAGTACACTCTATAATAATAATACAACAATTATTATTCTTTATTTGTTTGTACAGTAATCTTAAATCACGAAGGAGGAAATTAGAAAATAAGGAACAAACCTCCTTCCATATACGTTTCTAATTTGTAAATTACCTAGGCAAACACTTCGGAAATATTTTTTAATAGCATTAACTAATACCTATAGATAATAGCGTAAAAACTACAATAATATTATTGATAAGAGCTCTAGTAAATTACATTATACTGTAATCTCGTCCATTAGTATAATTGTGTAATCATTAAATATAATATCTTTTATTACAATTTAAATATTTTATACTTAATAGTATTCGGTTAAAAATGAAAATACAAACTGATCTAGACGGGGATTGCTTCCACTCGAGACCCGCGTTGGACTGAGATGGGAATAATGTGTACACTATTTGTAGCCGAGGAGAAATTAATATTGTAACACAAGTACCACATGATAATAGTATGTGTATACACGGGACATAGGTACCTATACTGCGTGCGTTCGTGTCCTAAGTGTAAATCGAGTAACAAACAATTTATTCGTATATATATATATATATATATATTATATTATATTGTATTGTGAATAGTGTACATGTTATCGTATATATTATGGTTACATAATAAGTATAGGTACCTATAACGGGCGGTACTCCAGTATGTTGTAGGTTTATTGCTTATGTAGCAGCTGTCTATAGCTATATATGTTATTCGTATACGGTTTGATAACTGATTAACTTAGAGGTTGAAAGCAGTGATGAGTTACGAATCGTATTTGGTAATTGAAATTTCATTGTTCTGTTCGGCGCGTGGGTAGGTACTAGGTAGGTAGGTATACATAATGAAATGGACAGTGGTGGTGGATAATGTAGGTCTCTATAATCTCTATATTATATTCAAACTAAGCCAATAATTGTCCTTAATAATCCTTATTATAAACTAAATACCTATATATGTATTAGTACTAAATAGGTTATTAATGTATCCTCGGTAATTGATACCTGCTGGACGACGCCACGCCGTTTAGACAATCGAAACTGACGACGACGATATTATTTAGGCCAATAGTATATTTATCAATTATTAAGATACACAAACTTAAATCCTATATTATATTATAGTTTATAGGAGTTAAATTGTGTCACAAAGTAGTAAAAACATAACTGTAAAATCCATGAAGTATGCAAAATTCAATTTCAGTTTTTTAAATGTTAAACGAAACGAATTTATAACCATTGCAGACGTGCGTGAAGTATCGGCCTCTCCGTGCCATGATATCAGCACAAAACTTGTACCAACATTTTGCAACTAATTCGCAACTTTAGGCAACGCGCATAAAACAATTTGCAGCCTTAAATTTTCGTCAAAATCGCTTTAACAAAATTGGAGGAGGGACATTCACGCAGCCCCTCCTCTACTCACAATATCGTATCCACCTTATTTTTTAAATTTTAGTAAGTTTAATATACAGTCGGTACATATTATAAGCACACTGGCAACTAAAAAGTCCTACACAATATACTCTCAAACACTATTAGGTATGCAGGTATAGTTATATATAAATTCCTTCAAAGCTGTGGTGCGCAGTTAGGTAAGGCGCCCCGGTGATAATTATACGGTTTTTGTACACAACCCACAAACACACACAACACACACACACACACACACACACATACACACACACAAAACCCATTATACACGTATAGTATAGAAGGTATAAAAGCCTTCGGTCGTCTTCTATTGCGGTGCAACGCTGCCTCATCCACGAGCGCATTATATACTGCGGACGGGGCACTTTGATCCCAATTAGTGTTATCCGGCTAAAATCTCGCTTTAGACACGAGGTCTTTGATCAACTTATCCCCCTGACCCTCGTAGATATAATAATAATAATAATAATAATATATACCCGGCGGCGATGGTACTATTAGTCTCCTCCGAAGTTTCTCTCGGCGCTTGTATATATATAGATTTAATTTCACCTCAATATATATATACACGTGGCTTCTTGTTTAGACTCGCAATAACCGTCGCCGCGTATCATAGATCGAGGGGCGCCTGCTCTAACCGTATCCCTCCGCCAACGCCTCATCTTAGCACCCGTTGATCCACCCTCCACGCTGCACCTAACCAAAGAATCCCTTTTGCGATTAATTCAATTTACCAACGCAGGGAACAACTAACAAGTGTACAGGGTGAACCCCGTATACATTATATATATATAATCTAATATAGCTACCTATGCAAATGTAACCTATGCGTGTAAACACACACACACACACACACACACACACACACACAGACACACACACAGCATGCATTTTGAGAAATGTCCACTGGACTTGTTCCAGTTGACACTAAATTTACCAGTTTTTTTTTTTTGAAGTCAAGATCAACTATCTTATTCTTATTTTAAATTTAATTGACTCCATCAAGAAAGTAATTAAAGACTAAAGGGTTATTAATTCTTGCATAGGTACGTCACAACTCACAGTATGGAATTATTTCGAGATCTTTAAAGGAACACCTAACTCACCTGTCCATAAGAGACATAATACTATATAGATTTAATATCTTCTATAGAGATCATCATCTAGCATCATTCTAATAACCAACTAGAGATTCCCAAAGAAAAGCATGATATAATCCGAAAAAATAAGGTGCTGCAGCATATTTGGGCATCCGGAAAATCTTTAACGAAATCTATAAACAAAAGAGATAACAAATGAGAAGGATCAAGAAGTAATGAGATTGGATACCATTAATTTTAACTCACCGTTTACTCCCATTTAAATATAAATCAAACGATGATAATATGGGGTTTACCGAATCCAAATTCTTGTAATAAAGCAAGGCACTGACTTATATTGACCCAATACTCATGATCAAAAGTTTTAGATAAATCAGTGTAAATAACATAAGCCTGATAATGGTAACTAAAAGCCTCCATGATATAATTAACCAGAACCAGACTTCAAGAAGACTTAGTCACTTTATGGTCGAGAACCCCGTTGTTCATCACATAGCCTATGCAACACAGGAATTTATATCCACACAGAAGTTTAAGTTTTATGAATAATGTGTCAAATATAATGATGTTTTACATATTTTTCTTTTATATTATTTATTTTTCAGTGAAAAAAAGCAATTTACAGTTTATACATTGCTGGTAAAAATGATATGGTAAATAAAATTTATCTAAAATGTTGACTTATAACTGAATAAACGTCTATAGGTACGTAAAACGCTGTATACAAATCGATCTGTTCCTAGAATCGTTTCCGAGTGCAATACACGATTTACAATTCAAAATACATTCAACATTTTCGAAAAAAATAGGTATTTCCTTTTTACTTTTAGACACAAGATATTAGATACTATAGATAATGTAACTAAGATTATACAAAATAGATTTTTTAAGTAAATAAAATGTCTATAATTAAAAATACTTAAAAATGATTTATTTAACTATTATTAGTATTTAGTGATTAGCTATATTTATACTACTAACTTATATTACTATAACACGAAGAGACGACTGGGAGTGATGATAATAATATTAATTTATTTTTGCCAGAAATCCAGATGATGATAACAATTACCTATAATACTTAAACTAAGTAAATATCCTACATTTCTACACGTCATACACTCATACACCATTATTAATTGTCGTTAAAAATTCAAGAATAATTGCTATAGGTGCAGACCCTTCGAAACTAGTTTTATAATAATTCCGTTAATCAGCTATTGAAATCAAATCGTAACTATACGGGAAAAAACGTGTCCAGTTATTCGAATAAATTATCAATATTTGTTGTTGAATTCTCACAATATATATAATATAAAAAGTCACAAGATAAACAAAAAAAAAAGTATCTATAGATGCAACAAGACACACTAGATGTCTATAGATACAATTAATACACATAATTATGATATTAAAATAATATTGAAGACACAATATAGCGAACAGGCACAACTACATGCAGTATATCTAATATAACACTCTGCCATCTCTGACAATATGTGTGTGCGTATATATATATATATATATATAATATACGTGTCGTAGCGGTGTTATATTATGATTATTATTATTATCGTCCCGGAAACTATATATACTCGCACGAGAGCAGTCGCGAATACCGTAAATTATATATGCGCGCGCGCTCGGGGGGAGCACTGACCCAAACCGAAAGTCGCATTAACGCGGTGTGCGCGTAACATGTGTATACGTTTTCCGTTCGAGTTGGCCGCAAATGCGGTCGACCATCGCCGCCACCGCAAAGGCGAGAGGGACGTCGCAGTCGTGGGCCGTCGTTCGTCGTCGCCGTCGTCCCGAATGTAACCCTTTTAATTTTTATTTTTTAAACATCGCTAAATAACTATGCACGCGCGTTGGTACCTATACGTACACCATTTTATTACACACGAAAAGGGGGAGAGGGGGAGATGAGTTTCATCGTGGTTTTTATTGTGTATCCCATTGCGTTACAGTCGATTTCGATCGTTATATACGCGAGAGCATAACATTTATTACGGCTTATATGTATAGAGAGTGCAATGTATATATACGATGAGTATACGCAAATCCGCGATTCGGGTCCACTGTGCAGTGGGCTTTTTATATTAGTTTTCCTGGCGACCGCGACAGCTGAGCTCAGACTGCGAATAATATCCATATATATATATTTAATATACACCGTACCGACGGCGACGGAGGTGGCGTTGCGGGTACCTGCAGCAGCTTACCTATATATACAAATGTATATCATAAATATATACATACACCGCCGTGACGGGCCTTGGGGGATTCGCAGTGTTTCCGACGCAAATTAAAACTTTCGTCTGTTTCTTCAAAGGCGATAGGATGCCGACGCCGCCACCGAGTCTCGAGGGTAATAATTGTGTTATAAGGCCGGAGCCCGGCGAGGAGAACCGACTCCCGCTGGCTGTGGAGGTCGGTCGAGGGAGAGAGCGCGCCAGCGAGATTCACAGTCATTATATATAATATTATAATATATATATACAGAGGATGCCACCACCGTGTCTGTCCTCCAACTTTGTGCATATATATATATAATATATACGCTCTTATTCATACCTTCTCCGTCGACCGCCCTCAACATACATATATATATATACTACACACTGCAAAGGGGGAATATGAAAAGAGTTTTGCCGCCGAGTGCAAAAACACAACAAGCGCTCCCTTCTCTCGCTCACACTCCCCCCGCACACCTCCTCTCCCACTCTCTCTATCTCGTTCGCCGACTATAAAATATATATGCAAGACCGCGAGGCTCGCTCTGACTGTAGTCGGATACTTAACGAAAAAGCTCGGTTAAATAAAACCTGCGGTGGCGACGACGACTATAACGGTGCTCCCTTTCGCTGTTGTCGTTCCTATTCCTTCGTCCCGCACGTCCGTCCGCCACCAACGCCGTTAACGGTGCACTCGACGACGAACGTTTCCACCCAGCAAGACCACGAAACGTATTTAACGCGTGCGGGTCTCGGCCGTCGAGAAGACAATTATAATATTTAATATGTGCATACGACGCGCTACCTGGCACTGTACTACTGTATAGGTATATACACGAGCACCTACCCCGCCACAGCCACCACTGATGGGAATTATTAACACAGCCACTGCTGTATACAATATATGTTATATATATATATATATATATATATGGAGGTACGGTGCAGTGTTTTCCGAAAGGACCTACTCTCTCGGGTAACCTTAGGGCCCTTATACAGCAGCCGCTTCCGCCGCCACTTGATCTCCCTCGCCGCGACCCCGTAATTATACACTGCAATAACATTATTGCTGAACCATATACACATAATGTATAGTAACATATATTACACCTATTCACTATTATATCATCATATACGAGGCGTTTAAAATGTTTGGATATGCTGATATCGTTATAATATCCGTATTAGTCGCATATATGCACTTGAACACTTTTTGAACACTGTATATTGTTATTGCGTAAGCCTATTGCGGCTTGAACATGTCAATCGCGTGGATCTCAACTATTTTTTAAACGTCAACCGAGATCATTGGAAAATTAAGTGAAAACAAAGAACAGACAACATTTGAAAATAACATTTTTATTTTGTGTGACAATTAAGTGGTTATAAAAAGAGAGATATGTATTTGATATACATATTGTTTTATAAAAATAAGTGTTAAGTACTTTCCCAGATATAAGATTCATTTATATACATTTATTAAAGCTCCAAACCGTCTACCATATTATAGACTGAGGTATCAGGGCCTATTTTTTTTGGTCATTTTTCGTATTGCACTGCACAAACATAATGAGGAAAGCGAGGGGTGGGTTCGCTTTTTTAAATTTAAATCACGAAGAGGCCTATTGCTTAAATGTTTAATTAACTTAAATATTATAAGTAATTACGTATGTACATATTTATGATATTGAATTCTGTAAAATAAATCACTTAGATGTTGCAGAGAGAGTTCGCGGGTGATTTAGAATTGAATCGTTTGTGTGGATTATTTATGGTTTTCTTACAATCAATAATGTCATGCCATTAATACTGTCACAAGTTAGTTGTAACATACTTGATAATTTCGTATTGGTCAATATACCCATAACGAATTTAGCATTAAACACAGTGTCAAAAATAGACACAGCGAGGTACACCTAAATACAGTTATTGCGCCCATACCGCGAGAATATACCGATTACACGGCTCGCGGGAGGTTAAAAACGATGTCAATATCATTAATAAAAACAACACACTTGACGTCGTGTATTTTAAGCATAATACATGCATGGACATAATATGTGTGATATATGTGAATTATTGTAAATTATTTTACTACTATTTATTAATAAGTTTCATTCGGCTTGTTGGCCATGTGTGTGTTGCCACACGCTGCTGCTTATTTAGCCATATTGGTAACTTATATTAATCGGTATTTATCATGGCCCCGATTTAATGATTAATCGACTGTGTTTCGTATGATTATTTATCGCGGGACACTATAGATTTAAATTGATTATACATTACATATATTTCATAGTTCATACTCGAAGGCCGAAGGGTCAGTCGGCTGTCCCGAGATACTTAGCCGAGTTGATGTTAAAATTCCGAGCTCGCGGCATCGATATTTTATCCTATCTTCATGCCCCATTTAATCACTAAGTACTCCCTTAACCGATCAATTTATAGGATGATGTATGCCAACAAAGACCCGTCCCTTATATTTAATTGATATGGCATACATACTATTAATTTGTTTGGAAAAATGTGTATTTATTTAATATTTAATATTAATATGCGTTTAGTGTATAAGTTATCGGTACTTTAAGCCATAGCCCGTTCTGTATTTCATTAGGCAAATAATTATAGATATTTTGTGTCTTTATCAATGGTTTAACAGTATTTTACCGTTAAATGGATGTCAGCGCACTATTAATTGTTTTCTCATCTCTCTAACCCACACGGTTTAACCAAACCAATTTGTGTTGTCAGCTACAACTCTTATATTAGAGTGAATTATGACCTATTATTAAACTAAAAACAGCCGTCATTATCTGTGTTTGCATACGTTGGATTTTTTTACGATATTTAAAACGTATGAGTGTATAAGATTTTTTAAATACCCATAATTTTTATAAAAATTAAAATATCATAAAAAGCCATAAACATAGTAAATAATAATAATAAAATATAATGTTATATGTTATAATGTTATATGATATAATGTTCCTAACTTCAAGTTTGATCATAGGTCTAATTACTCTAATATTGAATCTAACGACGCAAGATTGGTTTTTCTGTGCTGACACTCTCAAGCAATATTATCGATTATCCAGGCGTTTTCAAGCTTTAGATCGACTTGATTTTACATTCTGCATGATTTTGTGTATATTTTAATACAATTAAAACTATGATCACACGGCGTCCTGGATAGGCTATTTAGCTACACCACTGATGTATAGTATGTATAATAATTAGATAGCTATTTAATATAAGAATAGAGTTAGAGCCTTAGTATAATGTCACTATAATAATGTAACGTACCTTGTATCATAATACATTTCACGTATTTTACAGGACAGTGAGATATTTATTTTTAATGACAACTTTTCAATAGTAAAATTATGAATTTGTGATTAATCTTTTATTTCCAAAAAAATTTCATCATTAATTTTATTTACGATGTTGCGTTTTTAGGTAGGTATAGTCTAGCACTTTAACTTAACTACCTATAAGGACGTTATTTCGACGTAATGTATTTAAATAAGTGTTTGTAAACTGGTAATCGCAGTTACGTATATTATCGTCTTAAGTCGAACCAACGATTTATTATTATTTTCTTTGGGCAAGTGTCAAGCATTTATTTTAAACTAAAAATTATTTTATATTTAAAGATAAAAATGTTACTTAAAATTTAAATTAAGATAGTTGCATTTACTGCATTTACGATTATTCTTTTCCTTTTTTTCTTACCGACGTGCCGGCTTTGGTACCTTACATTGAGTATTTAAATCCATATTTACGGTATTTCATAATAATAATGGCATTTTTTTCAAAAACATCATTTCAATCATAAGATTATGGTCACGAGGCTAACAGGGTGATGAAATATCGGCATATCGCAATGCAGCTTAGCTTAGCTGACGGGTTTCGCAGAGACCGCATAAATACTCACACAAACATAGTATATTATACAAAATATTAAATACGATCAACAGCGTGAAAACTCATGATGGATTAGCCTCGTAAGTCCAGTGCGAGCTGGTTATTATCATGGAATAACAAATTCTGATTGGAAAACACCGCTATACAATTTTGATTCGGTTATCTATAAAGTTTTTCATTAATAAATTGGAAACGAGTATCCCTTAATTTGTTTGTCTGAGTATTAAAGCTATAAAACATTTTGTGGACAAAATATGTTGGTTTTTCAAAAAATAATTATTGTCTTATTTGCCAACCACCTAAATATCAGAGTCGAAATCATCCGACTTGCATACAATAATTTGTGTATGGATTTCAAATCCGTATTAAAATAAATTATCATCGTCGTTGTCGGCGCAGGGTAGTTACCCTTTATACACACTGTAATTACTGAATATACCCAGCAGCTAGCGACCCCTCGGCGGGCGCGACGTAGATAACAACGATAGCAGTAGTAATAATAATATGTATATTATACGGTCGTATAGTTTGACTAACAGTCTTTTTGCACGGACCGCCGTCGCGGAATAATATTGTTGACATTAATCCCGCGGATTATCCGCGCCGGACGTGTGTGCAGCCCCGTTCATTTCTCACCCCAATACCCCATTCGCTTTGCGGCCGCCCGGGGTGGGTGAAAAATAAAAAAAAACACACACGCACATAATATGTACATAAACCCTCGTTGCACACACGCGAAATTGAACGCTAATGGCGTATTAAACTATAGCCGTGCAGTTGTAGTACCGCGACGACGGGGAATAATAAATATAACGGATTAACAGATAGCTATAGCGCTCGAGGGGAAAAAACCGTATTGTACAGTATATATATATATATATATATTATGTGCCTACACTCGGCACGGCAAACAATTAAGAAAAAAAGGGGTGGCTCGACCCCGTGTATACCAACGGTTTGAGGCGTGTACACGCACACCGGCTGCACCCTCTCTCGTCTAATTATTATTATTACACAACGCGACGTTCCCCATGTATATACACCCAACTCATATATACACGCCACACGCGTACATTTATATACCTACGCATATATATTCTACACTACTTTATATAATATACACTACCAGTTACCACTGCATGTACGAGCCACCGTCGTGCCTTTTGTAAAACGATAATGGTTTGGGTAGATGTGAAAAAAACAATACCACCACCACTTCAACCCTCGTGCCAGCAGCGCCGCCGTTATTATTGAGACGTCGTGATTGAGCATCCCTCCTCTATACATCTCCTCTTCCCCCGGTTTCCAATCCACTCGTTCTGCTCCTCCACGCACCAGCTATTCGTCCTATTAATTTCGCGTGTTCATCTCCAGTGGTGTCACAAATCGGAGCGCGCGTGCTCACCAGAACGGCACCGGTGTAGTGTTGCCATAGCTGCGATCACGAGTCTGACGGGTATAATACACACTACACCACCACTACAACTATGGCTGGTAACATCGTACACAGACGCGGAAAGTACTTAACTTCCGGTCGGTAAACACTTTTCAAAAATCGTTTTCCTCCGGATAAACAAAAGGAGCATTGGATAAACGAGTGCCGCTATGCTACAACCACCAAAAAAAGAAAAACGACGTTATAATAATAATCGCCGCCTTTTACATGGGGATTTCAGGTGGGTAAATAATGAAAAAGACAAACCAGCCGGGATTTTACATGCATTATTGAAACTATATTTAATTGTTTGAAAATAAGATCTATAAAATGAAAACAAAAACCTTAGAAAGAAATGTGAATAAAACAATATTTGTGGGGGCATTGTATAGAGTTAAACAACATGATTGATAACATTTGAATGTATTTAAGTTACAAAAAAAAAAGGACATTTATAAAATAAAATAACTAAATAGATACTGACTTGATTACTACTACACATAAGCACGACGAGGGTAGATGAACATTGTCGTTGTGACGAATAGTTGTTAAATGACCGTCAGTAAGGTATCCAACATTTTATACCTTGAGGTCCTCTTTATATAATAATATTGTATGCAAGTAAACAACACAATAGTAATAATAATAATAATAATAATAATAATAAAAAAAAAACATTTTCTCGTTTTTGGATTTAACCTTGATTTATATATTATATTCGTAACGGATGTAAAAAATAAGTTAATCGAGGTCTTCAATTTTCTCGAAAGTTAAATCTGGTCCACGTGTTCAAAACAGCGCGGTGTGATTGACAACCAAATTCTCGTCATTGTATACATTGATGCACCATTGAGTGAACAATAAAAATATCAATATTTAAACCAAAACCATATTTCATCCTTTGTTTTTCACTGTTTTTAATTGGAATTGGAATGTCTTTATATGTTCAATATTGATTTCTACAAATAAAAGTATTTAGTCATAAACATCATAACATTTAGACCATGTAACATTTAAAACATTATTGTAAACAAAAACAAATACTTACTGACTGATTTAGCCATTTCCATGAGCTCCGATGATTCCATTAGGTCGTCTGACCCTGTAATTAAAGTAACAAGTCCTGTGTTTTCACCATATTCTTCTGTAAAATAGTTGCAACATTCCAAAATATGTTTGAAATTACTGTACACATAAAAAAAACACCATAAAACATTGATAGAAACTTTGAAGTAATTAAAATAATAATTTTTGCTTGCCAAATTTCTTTGCTCAATTTTGGTGGACCATTTAGTTTAATTGGTAGTGATTCATGTATTCCTTGGGATTTTAAGTTACAGTTTCCCTCTTGCAACTGAAATTCTAACCAACGTATAGTCAGCCTGACTTCTTTGCTCAGTTTTTTTTGTTCGTCTAATGCCGATATTACTGAAAAAAAAAAGAAATAATAATAATAAAATATGTTGAAAATGTTAGTTTTATCAAAATCAAGCAATGATGTTGATCAACAAATCAAGTACATACCGATTGCGGGAACTACTACAATAAACTTGGTGCTGTTAACAAGTTTCTTGATTATCAATGAATAATTAATCAATGCATCTGTATCGATCACAATGCACATGGGCAATGACTTCTTTCTCGAAGAGTATTTCATCTTGCATTCCAGATTGTCCACTTCCGACCGGAGCCACAGTTGACCCATCACGTGTTGTTTGTCTCGTTTCGCGTCCTTTAATGATTTTTCGTTAGTCTATAAGAAAAACACGAAAATAAAATAGAGTATAAATAGGTAAAGGTATATGAGAGGTACGATGATAAAATGAAAATGTCTTATGACGACGACGACGTTCGGTTTATTTGCTTTCTACGGTTATAACGTTCCAGAATTGCTCTGAAATTACGATTCCCGCAGCCCCTCTACTACTACCACTACAGCACAGTGAAGACGATAAAACCGTCGTCTGCGATTCGAGTCCATGTTCATTCTAGTTTCCGTTTTGTCGACCGTATTTAATACGTCTGGAATCTTTTATCGTCCCTCGAATATAGTCATAAAACCGGCAGACCGTACGACGATAATGGAATACGGTTAAACGCTCGGCAAAAGGGCTCCCTTACGACCCCTAACCTCAAAGCTTTACGGTTATAAATTTCCCCGACCTCCGTCCTCTCGCCCGATCGGCCAACGGTGACACGCCCGCACAGCGCCGGGGCTTTTGCTCGCTTCTCTCTCCCGCTTCCCAAAGCTATTACTGTACTAAATGGGAAAAGGAGACGGGATTCTTGTGATTCTTTCATCCCCCGGGGCTGAAGCAGGGGTACATTTTATTTCATTGAAATTTAACTCTCAAAGAATAAACAAAAACAGTATATACTTGTTTATGTGTTATGTCCTGCCTTAGACTTACTAAACGTTTTCATTAAGGTGTTGACGTTTTCACACTTTGAAGTGTCATTTGGTATTTATATTTTTTCAGTGATTTATTTTTATTACAAAATATTGTTGAAAGATAATTATCCTTTTTTATATAATTCAAAAAATAGAATGTTATAAACAACAGCTATTATTGTGGAGTATATAGTTTAAGGATATTTTATTTTCTAAAGCGAGTAATAAATAGAGTTTATTAGTTTTGGATTTTTTTTACATAATAATTGTTTAATTAATTGTTTTGGTTGTCTATTTGTGTCGTTTTGTAATGTAGTTGAATACTTACAAACAGTGAGTATTACTAGTTTCTATTCATTATTATAATATTAAATGCTACATGAAATTATTCCATCAATTAATTAATTTTTACAGGATACTTGAGGAAAATAATTGTTGATGATATGTACCGTTCTATTTAATGTTGATTGAAAACACGCTAAACCGAACTACTTAAAGTAATTTAAAAACACGGTAATTTATTTAATCAGCTGGTTTCATAATTTAAAATGACGTGTATCTTAAAACTATAATATAACATGGTTCAAATATTATTTGAACCATAAAACCTAAAAGTATAAAAAATTGGTCAATTGGTTGGCGATAGTCGTATAGTGTGTCACTGGTCAATGTAAGTTTAGGTCTTAAACGCGAGTCCTTACAATTAATTTTCATTGTGAAAGTTAATGCGAGGGGGAAGGGGTATAAAAGAGCAGAAGTTCTAATAAAGAAAAGATTTAACAACCCTGCCACAGTCGTTTGTGTGCGAGACATTGTTAATAAGAGTTTTAGAGGACGCAATAAATAAACCCATAAAACGCGTAAGGAGCGTAATATTGGGGCTCCGCATGGCAGCTATTACAGTTGTGCCTCTACCGTCACACAAGGGGCGGGTCGACGGTCATAAAAACTTTGACGGCTCTGGCGAGGGTGACACATCCCTCTCGGATCACTTTGTAGCTGTAAAGCTCGTAAAGGAAAGAAAGAGAGAAAAGAGAAACCGAGGAGAAAAAAGAAAGTATAAGATATAATATAAACCTGACTACGCCGTTGGAATCGTTATTGGCGAGATCCGCTTTCAACATCTTCAAACTGCTTTATTGTGTTGCAACAGCTAGGGGTGGATTTTACTCAATATATATTATATACCCTGTGAAAAGGGCAGGTTTTCTTTCTTGTTTTTTTATATATATATATATATATATATATATATTTTTTTTTTATCTTTTATACAGTCTCATGAATATTTACAAGACAGACTTTGCTATTCCAATCTCGCGCTTTCGTTTGTCGCAGTAAATGTCGTATTTTTCAGAGAGCAGAAAACGAAAAAAAAACAAACAAAAAACCTTTTGCTACTTTTATAAACTCTACTGAAATCCTAAGACTGGTGGACACATTTTTTTTTATAATCTGGGATATAGGGGCTCACTACTCTGTTACATTTACATAGTTGATTTACTTATAAGCCAATACTTTTACGACCACTATATTGTGTTGATTAATTCAATGGCTATATTATTTTATAGCATTACTTTGTTAACAATAGATTTTGGTATAAGGTCTGATTAAATGTAGAAAACGATTTTTTGTTTGTAAAGAAGTACAGTAAAATATAACCTACCTCTAAATAGCGGACTTTTTTTGGTAACAAACACCAACTTTTTACAAACTGAACCCTTTGAATAGCAGACAAAATTTCAATAACCAAGAAAGTCCGGTATTTTGAGGTTTCACGGTATACTCATATCAATAAAAAGTCAAAGATGTTTACATTTAAGCATATTATATAATTTGAGTTCTTGACTTTTGGATAAAATGTTTTAAACTAATTAAAACCATTAAAAGTGATTTTTAAAAATAATTAAATACTGAAAAAAAAATGTTAAGTACAAATTTAATACAAGAAATATTCACTTAAATAACCATAATAATAACTAACTTAAATTTTCTTTTTTAAATGTAGTATAAAATGTAATAGATTTTGGAAGGCTTTTTGTTGATTGAAAACTTTGCAAATAAACTACTTATATTTGTATGTTAAAAAAATTATATTGATACTTACTTGTTTTAAAGAATCACATATTGAAAACCATTTTTTGATTTTGTCATAAGTGAATAATACATTGTTGGATGCTATTTCTTCTGCACAATGTAATATACGTATTAATCGAATCGTTCCCTATAATAAAAAATGAATGATAATTGTTATTAATTAATGAAGACTTATTTAAATGTTTATTTAATACTTTAAACACACAAAATTGAATGATTTGGATAAAAAAAGGTTTGGTCTCTAAAAGGGATGGTCTATTACTTTTGTCAAACTAAGTCAGTTATTGTAAGGCTCTAAAGATGATAAGGTTGGTACATTAAGTTATAACATAAAAAAAGCTCCGGGATGATATATCCCCATATCCCAAACATAACTATACCACTGGACTAATAACTAGGTATGCCAACATCATGTTATATATTTGTGTACAAATATAATATAACATGATGTTGAATTCAAAGTAAATAAGTCGTTAAGTAAAGATAGACAAAAATTACATCAATTTTAGAACCTATTATACATATTTGTTTGTTATACTGAGCTATATTATCTTAACAAGTAAAAACTATAATACAATTTAATAAAATGTAATTAAATATCAATGTACTCAATTTTAGTTTTAGATTATTCCTAAGCTTTAATGTTTTATTCATAAAAAAACATATTATATTATATATTATTATTACAGGTAAGGCTGAACAAATTTTGTGTGCTTAAATGGCAAGTGCAACAATATTTTTGGTTTAAATACTAAATAGAGGATTAGATATACTTAGTGTAGATAACCAAATGGCAAAAAATAATATGTATTGACCAAATTTTTAAAAGAGTACAGAACCATCTTAATGATTAACATACTAAAAACCTTGTAAGAATATAGATTGACTTAGAGTATGATACATTAGAATTCTTTCTGGGAACTGCGGCCTGAATTTAACTTAGGTTTTATAATTTATTTATTAACTGCATGGATGATAATGGTAATTAGTATCAAGACATAACAATTTTAAATAATAATAATAAATAAAAAATTAATGTTATTATACAAACATGTTAGAACAACTGACAATTCCAACACTTACCATATACATTATCGATTATCTCATAAGTTCCCAACACCCTAATTATCCCCACAGAAAATCAAGTTATTTAAATATGGTTTTTCAACAGTTATACATGAAAAATTAATGCCATTAAATAAGATTTTTTTATAGATTACTATAGAAGAAACAGCATTTAAAAATGTTGATGTGTGACAGTCTTACAGAGACACTAAAGGTAGTACGAGACTTTTAGGATCTATTGTATATTATTTGACATAATATTAATTTATACCATAATAATGATAAAGAACATAATATGTTCTATGGTAATAATATTATGTGTTTGTCATTCGTTTTTTTTTTAAATTTATTATTAATTTTTAAATAAATATCTTTACTAGTAAAAGAAATAAGTATTTTCCAGTAATTTAGGTATTATTTTCATACTTTGAATCAATATACACATATAAATAAGGTATATTTTGTACTTAAATATCTTAAGTTATTATCTTTGGTTATAATATATGCACCTTAACCATATACAATATTTTAATTTTACTATTTTAGCAATTAGGATTTCATGCAGTACTAAATAAATCACCTCAAAATGTTACACTAAAACTTAAGTAATCTACTTAATACATTTTTTTTTAGTATTTTTCTTCTATATGGTGATTAGTATATCATTATTCATTATTATTAACTAAGTAAACAAAATTCCTTAATTTCAACCGCAAAATCACAGATCTGGAAATATGGAGTGGTTGCCATTTATAAATCATAATCCATATGTGTGAGACAGAGAAAACATCTCTCATAAAAGGCACCCCCCCCTACTTCAATAATGACTAGTTTTTGTTGAATATGACCAGACCCCACTCAGCAGTTAAATAGTTAGATAGTACTCCACTTTAACTGCTAAGGTTCCTTCTCATACTGATCAGTTTATACATTCAAAATTAAAATGTCTTTTGATACATAAAAAAAAAATAAAACTTATAAGGTAAATTCATATTAGATATATTTAATTATGCTTAGTAAAAAAAATTGCAAACCTCATTTTTAGTGCAAATATTGCGATCATATTCTCCACAATACTTTTTAGACTTAGAAAAAACAGTCATACCACGTAAATGTACTTCTTCTGGTAACATGAACTGATTGGTGTCAATGTTTAAGAATGTGTCTTCAATATTAGCTTGCGATAAGTAATTTAAAAGTGTAACAGTATTGTTAAAGAATTCAACTGAAGCTTCGGGATTTATGGTATCTATATTTGATTGAATCCAATCAAAATATATCTAAAATATGAATAATTATAGTTTTTAATTAAAGTAACAAAAAAAAAAATGTATAAAATATAAATTAATTAATACCTTTATAGTTTCAATAAATGGTATGTTTAATAACCGAGATTTTGGATTATTTTTATTTTCACAACCAAATGATGATGTACCGCTATCATTCGACCCATCTGATTCTGTAATAAAATTTACAACACATTTACATTTAGATAGTAACAACTAATATTATTATTTATTAGTACTAACCATGTTTTGACTTATCATCATTGGGCCTCTTCATATCAAATATTAACATCTCTTCTTCACTTTCATCGTCTGATTCGTCATCAGGACTTATTACGCTTTCTGCTTCATCTTATTAAAATACAATTTTGTTTTAAAAATATTAATACGAATTCAAAAGATTAATTACTAGAAAATATTAATATCATCATATTTACAACTATTAAATATAAAATACTGACCTCCACTCCATTCTTGAGAATCTGGAGAAGAATGTTGTCTAAAACCACGCCTACGACGTCGGCGGTTTAATTTTACGTGGTCTATATTAGGATTAACTAACAGTGGTAAGTTTTTAACACAGTAAGTTACACTTTGACCAATTAAGTGTTCCATTAGTGATAAAAAGAATAACTCAGCTTTTGGGATATATTTAGATTCTAAAAATAAAAATTATTTATTAGATTTTTTTAAAAAAATGTAAAGCTTTAATAGAAGAAAATAATTAGTTATTAATACATTTTACACTTAAATGAGAAGCTAACTGGCATGCAAAATATAAATAAAAATCAACTTTGAAAATATTTATGAACAATGTAAATGTGTATAGGAAAAATACATCTAGTTTAAATTTAAATTTAAACATATTAATATTATTTAATGCTTAAATTCTTATAATAATTTATTTAAAACAATTTGATAGTATTTATCACTAAAATGTTTATAGATTTTTATACCTAATTTCTTGTAAGTTATTTTTATACTTTTGTATTTATTGTATTGTAATTGATTCTATTATCTGCAGAGCTTCAATGCAAATATAAATATTTGAATGGCACATTCAAACTAAATGTTGAAATGTATAGTTCTACCATTCAGATACTTTATTAATAAACTCAATATTACTCTTATTTTTACTATATATTTACCCATTGTGCTTAGTATAATCGTAAAATTTTAAAATTGCATTAAAAAAAAAAAAGGTTGTCAAGTGGGTACCACTCTGCTGTACAGTAGGTCTCGAGTGGGTTAATGTAACGTGTGTGTTAAATTTAAATTTGAGCTGGTTTGTCAGCTTACATTACTAATTAAGTTTTATATTATTAATAATAAATTAATTTTTTTAATACTATTAATAATACAGTAGGTCTCTAATAAAACGTTAAAAAAGTGCTACATAAAATAATGATATCACTTTCTTCCACATTATTTTTGGTCTTAGAGCTGGGGATGATGATGCTGAAGTACCCCCTAGTTGGGCATATGGTATAGATTATTCCTAGGTAGTAGAAAGGGCGAATAAAGTAATTCAAGATCAACAAATATTCTTCTCTGGCACAAACATCTGCTCGTTGTTTGTACAACACTTACAACATAAACCTCAAACATGTAAATATGTGCGTACTCGCCTATAATAATAGCTCAATAGAAAAGAATAATAAAAAACACTTTTTAAGCTTAAATTTCATAGAGGATGAAAACAAATAAAAAAGTTTTCTTTTCTATCATTAAATATATAAGAAACTTAACAATATATATTATATTTAAATAATTTAATTTAATTAGCATTACCTTCTTGATGTAACTTGTTTAAGCATGCTATTATGATAACAACAATTTTGAATATATTTTCATTAGTTGACAAGAATTGTATAGTATCCTTAACTGAAGATGTTAGGGTATCTTCTTTATTAATTTCTTTTTTTTTATCAGCTGTATTATTTTTGTTTTTAAAATCATCAAAATTCTGCAGAATACTTACAATGCTAGAATATATCTATAAAATTAATTGTTAAATTATAAATATTATAAGATCAATATAGCTGTAAGTAAAATTTACTTTATCTAATTCTTGGATATTATCTTTTCCTCCAGTATACCATAAATTAAAAACAGAAAACAGTTTTTCTAAAAATACATTTTTGACTGGTTCAGACGGTTGTTGCAATGATAATATTAAGTTTTTTTCTCCCCCTTCAAAAGGTTCAATGCTAAAAACACTAGAAATTTTCAAAATAACTTATTACTATAGAATAGACATTACTATAGTTGATGTATAGGGTTGTCATAAACCAGTTTGTTCGTTTTTGACTCAGAATACCAAAAAATTAAAAATTTTTATTTAAAAAGGTATATCCAAGTTGATCACAGTACTGCAGTCACAAGACTGCATATCAAAGACTATATTAAAACTTACAAATAAGAAAATTATCAAAATAAATAAAAGTCAGTAATTAAATTTTCTGATAAAAAAGAAAAAAAATTGGCAGTTGCTATTAATATTATAGATAATAAATTATTATCTTATTTAATTTGATAACATTGCTGCTTGTCCTGGATCTGCTTGGTGAAATTACGACAACCCTATGAATGTACCTATTAATATAATATTATTTATAGGTTACCATCGAACATAATGGTAAACAGCATCTAAATGTTTATTATTGGATAATGCCAATCGTCCAATTTGATTATGTGGGAGTCCATTTGCTGGTTTATAGTTTAATGCTTGTTTGTAATACCGACAAGCTGTTGAATAATATAAATCTAGTTTGTTTAGTTCATACATATATCGTGACAAATCTCCCAAACATATCAAACAACGGTAAACTAATTGTTTCATACCGGCTTCTTCTTTGTTACCTAGAATAAATTCAATCAAAAGGAATAAGTTGAATATAATTATTTACTTAGTCATAAATGTTTTAATTTACCAGTATCATTCTTTTTCAATAGAGTGATATGATCCTTTTTGACATTATTATCTGTATCGTCATATATCAGTAGATAAAAATCAAATAATTCAGGCCTATTGAATTTCATTTCTGCTTGAAATTTGAATAGTAAATGATAATAACTGCCAATGCCTGACTGAAAATGATTTTCTATTAGAGCCAATTCCATGTGATTCCAATCATTATTCTGAAATAAAATCAATGTGTTAATAGATACTTTAGGAAAACCACAATTGATATATTAAATATATATATCAATAGAATGGACAATGGTAAACACTTATATAATAATATAATATTAATAATTTAGTTATTTCATTACTTTGCGTAGAATTTTAGCAGTAGAATAAACATCATGATAAGTTTTACGCCACATGATATCTTCAGCCTTTCGCCCATAACATAATGGATCTGCAAGCATCATTCTTTCACAATAGTTTTTTAATTTTATTCGCTGTGTATCAACAGTTACAGTAAAAAGATCTTTGCAAGACAAAGACCTGCCACGTTGATCATCCAAAAAATGAGAAACCTCATTTATACTCCTAAAAACATTATTTATAAAGTTTTCATTATATTTTAATGATATCATATTGATGAATGTATATAACTTCAGACATTAAATTCAATATTAAATAATTTTTTAATAACATAATAGATTAAATTGTTGTTTTTATTACATTTTAACAACTATTTTGAAAATACCTAGCAATTTTATTATTTTTTAATTAAAATATTATGGTTGTATACCTACATAGTTACCAAAATGAATTTGTGAAAAGAAAATGGAATACAAATTAATAGTCGAGTGTTAATAAACCAAGAATAGCAGTAATGATATAAGTACTTGTAGGATTAAACCCCGAGTATTGTGATAGAACTATTAAAGAAGATAGCACTTGGGTGCACAATAAACATGGTACATACGGGTCACCATTGTTAGGGTTTAGGGTAACATACATAAGCCCACCTAACTAAAAATGGTAGAACAAAATGCCGTTTTACTCACTTGTACAGTTTCTTGACCGATTCGCTGGCGTCCGCGGAAGGCTCCGCTCCACGACTGTTATGCAACTTTTTCATGGCAACCATTTGCCGCCACTTATTTTTTATAGCACACTCACTATTACACACAACACTTATTGTTCGTATCTGCAAACAAGCTCACAGGCATAAGTAGGTACCACGACCAGGTGTTTTGTCAATCGTCAGCAGCAGCTGCTGGTCACGCTATTCGTCATGTTAACCTGACCTAACCATCGACGACAGCAGAGGTGGGCTTTCAAACACGATCGGTGCAAATTCGAGGGTAGAGGTCACGTCCGTCATTACGACCGTTGTAAGTTCGAGGACGGAACGAATCTGTGAAAAATAAGCCACAGATCCCGGGACAGACGAATTCGCGAGTCAGCAGTTTTCAGTTATCCCGTCTCCAACAAGTAATTATCTGCGGCTCAGATATCGTTTTGTTTTTATATAATATAATAAAGTGTAAGTCACACTCTGAGAAACTAGTGAGAACTGAGGATGCAAGAATTAAGGAAAACAACCATTGACACAACGCCGATGATAAACATAACTATTTACTATTAACTGCATAAGAAATTGTAAAATAAGTAACAAGTAATAACTATTGACCAATCATCTAACATCTTATTATAGTTTTATATTTCTTATTAGCAATTTATATGACTAGGTATAACAAATCACTATTTACATTTTAGTATTTTACGATAATAACGAAAACCTATGAACCAGTCAGTACCACGTTATCAGCATGAACCAGTGTAGCCAACGACAATCAAGTACCAAAATATGGTACTAATGTATAATATTGTATGTTGTATAATATAGTAACTGTAACCTAGAAAAACCTTATTGTGATATTCTACTCCAGTGTTTGGTATTCGAAAAAGGCGCGATTTAACGGTATGGTGCGCGCGCGTAAGTTGTTATTGTTATTTGTTTTCAGTTTTGATTTCATAATATTCGTTCTCCGGTGTATCGCTTAATCACTATCACACTATTGACTATTCACAGATCTCAACGTCAATCGCACAGTCGCACAAAAATTGAAATTCGAAATTCGTTTTAACGTTAAACACTAAAAATCCTACAGGTTTACTTACTACAGGTCAATGTGCATTTGTTGTACTCGACGTTTTTATGACTCTTAGGCAGTTAGGCCCATCTTAAACTTTTTTGACATTAGACCGCTCCAGACTCCAGTGATCCCGTCTATTCATTGCCAAAACCCCGGTAAGTACTGTTTTGAAATTATATGTAACGATCTGTGTAGTGGCCGCCATTGACCCTTTATAATAAGTAGTCGGCCTAGGTTAGGTAAACCGAATACCGATCGCCGTTTACCACACGTCTAGTAGATTAAAACGTAGGTATAAGTACATGCTGACAGTTACATAGATTCTTAAAACATTTTTTAATTAGCAAGGGATGCTATAAATATTAATAATGTGTTATCATATTCAAGGTCCACTTGATATTCCGATTTTAAGGTATCATAATTTAAAACAAAAAAGTATAATAAATAACTGAATTATTGAAGATAATAAATCGAATTCAAAACCGCATTAAAGTAGGCACTAACGTGAAAAAACTGAAAAAAAAAATTAATTAAATATTTTAATATATTATGTCATTGATTATAGTTTAATAATGGTAAAATTGTTTTTGTGTAAACGTTTACTTTTTTTTTTAATTTGACTACCCGATGTACCTAATCATCGGCGTGCGCAGGATTTTGTGTTGGGTGCAGCATATATTTTTAACCGGCCCTAATGAACAATAAGCAGCCCATATTTCCTTAATATAGCCCACCCCACCGAATTCTGTTTAGCCCCATAGTGTAAAAATGTAATATTGTATACATTCATATTATAATCACTTGTGTACCTACATCATTATAAGGTATACCCCCCCCCCCACCAATGAAAAATGAAATTATTCATTCTATGTATATAATGTAGTATACCTTTCAAATAAATATCTACCAGCCCATTAAATCCAAAATAAATTGTCAGGTGCAGCGAAAGCAACATTCGCTGCACCCGTGCGCACGCCTATGTCCCTAATGGGTATTAATTATATGGAATATAAATGTATTAGTTGAATAACTCGATTATTTATTAAACTTACCTATTTTTTTTCATATTATCATTCAACTATTGAAGTCAAAAAATATCTCGAAAAATCCGAAGTTACGAAAATAAATACTTATCAAATAGCTTGTGTTAGTTACAACGGTTATATGTTAATATATTTTTTATATAATTCCCATGTATTTACCTAATTAGATTTCAATTAAATTTAACTTGAATATAAAATACATGACAACAATTTTATACTTCACAATTTCAACAATCATAGACGTAAATATAATTAATGTAGGTACATCGTACATAAAATATGCTTGCTACGCGAAAATGTAATGCTTAATAGTGTGCCCTTAATCAGTTAGGGAACGTAATGAAGACGCGCACTACATAAACTAACCGGATTGGGACACTAGTGCCCCAGGCCTCCAGCTCAGTTAGGGTCCGTAAATACGCTACCAGGCCATCTACGCACGCGCTGAATGCACGCACATGTCAACGGTCAACAGCACCGTCGCTCAAATATGAAATGCGTGATTTTTTGCTCAAAAACACGCCTTATAAGAAAAACTCTCACGCCTCGTAAAGTGATTTAATTCTTTTTTTTGTTAGAAGGAAGATGAATTTTTTATAGGGCACATTGGATTTCGATTTTTGATTTTGTAGCTTTAAACAAAAATAATTAAAAAAGACAAGGTTGTGAAAATTGGTCATATTCAAAATGGTATTAGGTATACGGTTTTGAAATAGAATTTTGAAAATCCTTGTCCAATGCGCCCTGTAAGAAATGTTTTCGGTTTTAAACAATAACATTTTTTTTTTTATCTGATTACTACGAGGTTTGATAGTTTTGACTGTAAGGCGTGTTTTTGAGCAAAAAAACAAGTCACGTACAGGACCCTTAACATATTAACTTAAATGTCAATGAAATCGTACCTTATTTAACCATTGGGCCTATTTATAAGCCTGTATTTCATTAATAAATAAATAATTGTGTCAACTGTGGAATTGAATGTGTTTGAATAAAAATTAATTTAAATTTTTTAACTATATTATTTGTTTACACTTAATCAGGAAACTCGGTGGGGGCAATGAAATTATTGGGACCAAAGTTATACATTCAGTGTAGGACATATTATAGCAAAACCCTATACTGGATTTAAAAAATGTACATGCCTGTGCTGTTATGAATTTCTATTCAATAATAGCTTAATCACTAAGAAAATAATCCAGTTGCATTGTCAGCAAATTGCTTATTATATTCTAATCGCCTGCTGATATTTTATTCAATCACTTGTACCATAGATTTTATCTCTGAATGAAGTAGGAATACATTTTTATGTTTGTTGCAAACATAGTACCTAGTTGTTGATTGTGTATTAATTGTTTGGTATTTTATATTTTATGCTTTGCTATAATTTTTATTTTAGTAGGTACTAAAATTATTATTAATAAAATAAAAAATTATAATATATTGTTTTTATAGATAATCAATGGCTAGCCGCCAGTCTGTTAGTTCAATATTGAAGCCACCCAAAGTACGGGCACCTCTAAAGGAAATCGAATCAATTGATCAAGATGCAGATGAAAATACTGCAACATTGTCCAAAAGAAAAGTTAGTTTTTCAGGGATGAATAAAATAAAAATGTATAACACAGGTGCTACATCTTTAACTGTTCATCAAGCTCCTATGTTTGATGAGCAAATCTCAATGTTATCTGATTCTTCAAATGTGGAAAAACCTAAATTATCAGGAAAGTTTGAAAAATCTGATGCTCAAATTAGCATTGAATCAACTAATTGTACCAACTTAGAAGATAATGGCCGTATTATTATTGAGTATGAAAGTCCAAATGATAATATGGAAATGACTGAAGCACTATCGGGTAAAATATTGTCAGACACCATTTATACTATTGATAATAATGGTTCTGAGCATATAAGTTACAGTTCAGATTATTCAGAGAATAATATGGAATTCACAGAAGCACTAAAAGTAGGCCAAATTTTAACAGAGGATAATAGCTGCAATTATAGTTCTACTGAAATGTCTGAAACATTGGATCATGAAAGTGATGATGAACCAGTTAGTAAATTTGGCCTTAAACCTTCAACACCATTATCTGATGTGCTTATTAAAAATACTTTGAATATAAGTTCAAATTCTAGCTGTATGGACTTCACCTGTGCAAATACTAAATCCAACATATATAATACTCAATCTTCAAAATCTATTTGGTCAAATGATGATTATAAATCATTGAGTATGGAGTTGACACAATTACCAGACAGGCAAACATTTGAAGACAATTGTGAATTAGTTTATGAATATAGTCAACATTCTATAAGTATGGGATCAGATATATCTTGTGAAATTCAAGAAAGCCAAAATTGTGAATTAGAAACTGTACAAACTGAACAATTGGAAAAGAATAACCCAAATCCTCAAAACATTGGTTGTGAGTTAAACAATTCTGATAATAGAGAAGATTTTATTGAAGAATTATCGTTAAGTATGGTTTCAATGGATATTGATCCAACATTAGAAGGTAATGCATTTGATATTAGTTATGTAAATGTTGATGATCCACTTATGGTTGTGACCAAACAAAACCATTCAACAATACCCATCACGGCAGAAAAAGTAGGTATTGGTAACCTTGAAAAAAGTGTACTGGATAATTACTCAAGTGTAATTGATATTAGTAATCAAAATAATGAATCTAAACTATCTATATTCCCTACAGGTTCATCGTTTGTTTTAAATATGTCTCCTGAAAATAATATAAACAAATATGTTGAAGTTGAAGAACTTCTACAAACAACATTACATGGTCACACATCTGTAATTGATCAAAATCAATATGTTGAAAAAAAAAAATCAATAATTGTTGAAAAAGATCCACCAAAAAAATATTCAAGGAAAACAATGATTCACACATGTCCATTAATTGTTCAAGACAAGTTCTATAAAAATGAAGGTATATCTGAAACTGTTGAAGAAAATCAACAAAAATATTCTAAAAAATCTATTACTCCTATAACTGTTTTTAATGATGATGAATCAGATACAAATATAGTACTTGAAGAAAACCAACAAGAAAAATATTCTAGAAAATCAATTGCACCTATGCCTTCTATTTACCAAAATCAGTCTCTTGAAACTGAAACTTTATCAGATACATCTGGAATAGTTGAAGAAAATCAACAAAACAAATATTCTAGAAAATCATTTGCTCCTACATCTGCTTTTAATGAGGATGTATTGGATACGTCTGAAATACTTGAAGAAAACCAGCAGCAAAAGTGTTCTTTACAATCAATTTCTATGTCTGTTTTAAACCAAACTCAGTCTCTCAATACTGAAAATTCATCAGATATATCTGGAATAGTTAAAGAAAATCAACAAAACAAATATTCTAGAAAATCATTTGCTCCTACATCTGCTTTTAATGAGGATGTATTGGATACGTCTGAAATACTTGAAGAAAACCAGCAGCAAAAGTGTTCTTTACAATCAATTTCTATGTCTGTTTTAAACCAAACTCAGTCTCTCAATACTGAAAATTCATCAGATATATCTGGAATAGTTAAAGAAAATCAACAAAACAAATATTCTAGAAAATCATTTGCTCCTACATCTGCTTTTAATGAGGATGTATTGGATACGTCTGAAATACTTGAAGAAAACCAGCAGCAAAAGTGTTCTTTACAATCAATTTCTATGTCTGTTTTAAACCAAACTCAGTCTCTCAATACTGAAAATTCATCAGACACATATGGAATAGTTGAAGAAAATCAACAAAACAAATATTCTAGAAAATCATTTGCTCCTACATCTGTATTTTATGATGATATATCGGATGCAAATGTAGTACTTGAAGAAAACCAACAAGAAATATATTCTAGAAAATCAATTGCACCTATGCCTTCTATTTACCAAAATCAGTCTCTTGAAACTGAAGATGTATCAAATACATCCATAGATAATTCAACTATATCGGCTGAAAAATGTGACACATCTGAATATTACCCAACTCAGTCTACTGTAGAAGATGAAACATCTTTATATAATTCAACTCATTCTGCTGAAAAAGAAGATACATCTGTCATTGTTGAAGAATATCAAGTAAAAAAATATTCTAGAAAATCAATCGGTCCAAGTTCTTCAGTATTTACTCATAGTGAATCTCTAGATCAGAGTATGTTGAATAATTCATTGGACACTGAAGAAAGTAATGAATCAAAATCTGAAAAGGCAGCTGGTTCTGTGATTCCAGTATCTGTTAATAATCTGTCTAAACTACAATCAGATGTATCTAATCATTATGAAGAAAAATTAATTTCAAAAAGCAAACACCAACCTGTATTGCTTAATATTACAGATGATAACTTTAATTCACCATTCAGGAAAAAATCAAAAAAATCTATTGTTCAAACACATTTAACAAAACTACCTGTTGAAGATGGATTGGAAAATACTGATAAAAATTGTTCAGAGAATTTTGAAAATGTTAGTAAAATGGATATATCAATGGAACATGAATTTAAAAATGACAACAGCATACACATTTCTTCTGAATTATTAGTTGTATCAAAAGAAGAGGAAGAACTTAATACAAATATTGTACATGGTGATATGTTTGAAACAAATAAAGAAAATATTGTTATGACACCTAATGAATTGGAAATAAATTTTACTAATTTAAATGAATTAGTCAACGATAATGCAATTTTTAAAGAAAGTGAAAAAAAAAATGAAGAAAATAATAAAAACTATTCTTTAAAAGTAACTGACAATATTATAGAGACCAATCATATTTTGAACGCAGATTCACCTAGTTGTAGTGTAGACAATACTACAAAATCGACCTGTGTTAAAGATATATCTAATATTTCTAAAGATGAAACACATCAAAACAATGATAAATCATGTCTGGTAAATCGAAAAAGAAGTTACAGTAATAGGGATTGTGCACCTTTATCTTGTTCATCATTTATGTCTAGAATGGATGAAGATTTAACCTCCGATGATTTTATACAACAAAGTCCTATTAAAGACAATATTACTAACACCAGCTTAACTAATGAACAATTAATAATAGGAAATGAACTTCAAGTAAGTTTAATTAAAAAAGAGTCCACAAAAGAAAATTTGTGTAACGAAGTTTTAGAATTTTTAACTAGATGGAATGAGCAATTTATTGAAAAAAAATTAGCTCTTGATAAGTGCACTAACAGAGAATGGATTTTTAATTTATTAGATGGTAATATAATTTTAACAGTAACATATTCCTATATTCCTAATAACTATTCATTTCTTAAAGTGGAGGATATATCATTTACTACAAAGACCATTACCAAAAATGAAATAATAGAATTTGGAATAAATTGGATCTTATCAAAATATAATCCAAAGGTGTACAAACAAATATGTTTTACTTCAAGAGACGTAGAACTATTATTAAAATCTTTGTTAGAGGATGTTAACTTTATTAGTAAAGTAATGGACAATATGTATTATGTGAGCGATATATATTGTGTCACATTTAAAGATAATAAGGCTCAATTTGTAATACATAACATGAATAACCCATTGATGGTTCGTATTGAGATAACATTATCTAATGTTCATAAGCTTTCTGTTAAAGATCTGTCGGTCGATTGTTTGTTTGGTTACTTCAATACAAAATTATTGGAAGAAATAATGGACGATATAACAAAGGATTGTAATGTTTTGCAGTCTTTAGTAGAAAAATTAATTAAACACTACTCGCACAAAATAAATTGACTGGTCTATAAGTTTAAAAACTATTAAGTATAAATCAACATATTTGAATAAAATTAATGATATAATTTTAACACTTTGTGTGTTGATTTTATAAGTTTTAAATTTGTTAGTATGTATTTCTACATCTATATATATTATTTTATTTTTATGTTCAGTGACACATGTCTTATATATACTATTTGGATAATGTAAATAATTTATACCTAGTAAGTAAATTATTAGGTATGTTTATTAATACCGTGAAAATATCAAAAAGAAAATGTTACCACAGTAGTGAGTTTTATAATCCTTTATGAATTGTGTTCATGTGTAGAAGTTAAGTACTACTTATCTTTTAATCTGACAAAATAAGTATTCAAAAATGTTAAAAGTTGTTTTATACCTTATTAAATAATTGTATATTAAGTGTATTTAATTATATTTATATATATATAGTTTTAAGTATTTGTAAATTGTTTTAGTGATTTCTTAAAGTTGATTAAAAAATTATATTTACTTAATTAATTGTATTTCATAATATTATACATTGTTCATTTTTTTGATTTAAATGTGTTATGTAGTTTAGATAAAGTCATCTAAACATTTTTTTGTATAATATTAAACTGATATGAACTGTTCCCCATCACTAAGTTATTTCACCTTCAACTGACTTAAGAGTCCCTGAAAATAAAATTAACTATTATCATAATTACTTTTTAATAACTTATTACTTTATATTGTATACAATTTCTAGGTAATTAATGTTAAATGAAATGTACTTACCATAAAACAATAAATCTAAAACAAGACAAGTGTATTTTAATCTATATTTATCGTTGATTTACTTGTATGTTATTAAAATTTAGATGAAATGATTACATAATTGTATTCTAATTTACTAAAATTATTTATTTATTTTGATGACTTAAGATTATTTATAGTATAATATTGTTTTATGTCATTAATATTAATAAAATACCTATCGTTATACTTTGCATTTCTAATAATTAGTAGTAATTACCTATTACTTTCTGTTTATTGTTTATAAAATATAGGTTCCTAATATAGTTTGTAATACTGAACACGTTTGATATTATTTGTGGTATGAAGAAAAAAAAATTACATACTACTCAACAGTTTATTTACATCGCATGTACAAAAAAAATATACGATACAATACACAAAATCGGAACTGTTTCATCATTATTATAAGTATTTAGTTTTAAATTCTCTAAGTAATTGAAAAAAAAAACAAAATAGTACATGTAACAAACTTTGTTTTTTAAGTTTGCACCATCAATTTATACGGTTTATAACATAATTAATCTCTTAGAGGGATTTTTAAAAAACATACATTTAATATACATATATATATATATATTCATGGGTATATATATTAATATGTAGATATAATTTAGAATAATAATATGCTAGGTATTATGAGTAAAATAAAACTATTTGTGCTGATTTTGTCCAACTAATAAACATAGCATAAAAATTGAAAATGTAACGACCGTAAGTAGTATAAACATAATGTAATGGATACAAGAGTTAATACTTAATAGGATACAATTATTATTATACAAATACAAATAAAATATTGTAATAGGTGGGTATTAATATAATATATATACCTACAATTGGATTACTCACTTGAAAATAAAATTACTAAATTGTCACATAATATTTATTTTGTAAGGTAGTTGGCAGCGTTATTATTTTCCTTTTAGTTTGTGGAAAAAAGTATAATACTTCAAGTTTTTAAAAAATATTTTTATTTTATAGATCTGAGACTGAGTTTATTTTAGTGGTGACTGAAAAGAAAACTGTGTCACAATTGATTTTTAATACATTTTGTTTGTTTTTTTGATCCGAATCTACTTCTGTGCTGCGGGAGCGCAAACATTGAGTATTTTGTCATCGGTGTTTAATGTTTATATAACTATTATAATAAGTTGATAAAAATGAAAATGTTTAAATGGACATGAAACATTGCACTGGTTCCAACCCTTTTCAAATTAAAAAAAATACTAAATCGATTGTAATGCCTTCTACATAATATAATATTTAGAAAAAAATGTCATTAACTTAATTTGGCCTAAGCACATTAAGGCACATTTAACTTTCATGGGTTTTAAAATATACTTTTTACACAGCAAATAAATGAAATTTAAATGCATTAATAAATTATAATAATACTTGTTTTAATAATACTTAACAAATTGAAATGTAAAAGTTAAAGATAACTCAAGGCACTTCTAAAAAAGTTTAAAAAAAGTTAATGAAAAATGTAAACAATAATAACAGGGGTATAATTTTAAGTATATATTATATAGATATATAATATAATGTTATAACATAGCTATATAATATAAATATTTGATTTCAATATTTTATTATTTATATATATTTTTTTTTTAAGAAAACGTGAAATATCATAAAGCTTATAGTTCCTATCGTAAGTATGTTACTCAAAATTTAACACTTAACGCTCATTGAATATATTTAAAATTATTTTAATAATAATAAACTATAATAATATAATAGCAATATATATAATATTTAAGTTATAATTACGGATTTGGTCCTGATTCAAAATGTCCCCTTTTGTTTTCGTGAACCCTTATAAAAACTTGCGAATATTGTAAAATCACTTATCGGATTGCCAGCGAGTCGTTGAGATTTATTAGAAAATAATATCATCTATGCTCAAACCTATTAAACACTATGATATGTATTTCGTTGAAATTTTAAATACAGTGATTCAATTTCATTTGAACTTCATTAAATTATAGTCAATGCAAGTATCTCATTAAACAACGTGGTGTATATACGAGTTGTAGGTATATACTATGCAATTTCTGTGAGCTAATTTTTTTTTACTTACCTACCTAGTTATAACGGAACACTAAAGAACGAATAGAAAACAAATAAACGAATGAATAATGAAAAAAAAAGATAAACTATAATTTAATTTCGCTTGAAACTTATAATCTCGAAACAATATTATTTAAAAATAAAATGTACGTCAACCATGGGGATTTGGACATTTGGTGCACGTCCCTTAAACTTTGTATTTGTTGTAATGTGTATAAAATGTTTGCAATTTATTCGTTCATTCAAGAGTTATCGCTTGGACACCATATATATTATTATGTATAGTTAAATTATACTTTATTCCAAATTGTTAATTCTTAAAACATTAAGAAGCTCTACCGAATATATTATTATATATTTTATGAGTGATTATTTAATTATTAATTTATATTTATATTAATATTATTTAATATTGTTATAAAGATTTTATTGGTTATTTAGAATCGATTTTCGTAGAAAAATATAATAATGTACGTTACGCGCAATTATTCTAAAGCGATAAAATACCTACCTATAAAGACATTTAATAATATAATTACATTTTAATATTTAATTTTATAAATTTATAAATTTTAACAATATTAAAAAAAAATCAAAATCAAAATAAAAGCCATTTTGGCGTATACAATTCTACATATCTCGTTGAACGTGACCTATGCGTAATTTTAAAATCCACTTGTATATTCTGAGCAATTCTTACTAATTTCTAGTAGAAATAACAAAGTATTTTTTTGTGTTTAACATTAATTAATTCTACTAATTAAGTATTTTAACAATAATAATATATTATTATACTTAAAATATTATTATATTAACGTCCACATAAGTTTGTACGTAGACGATTTTGAATCGTTTTTCCAGTCGTTCGGATGATTTCAAAATGAACGCTGACATATTTTTGTTCCTAGAAATGTACAAAAACGTATTAAATTAATTTTTTTCGTACGTCGGGTGGTCAGTGGACAACAAATATAAATAGTGGTAAGTAAGTCGTAGATAAGTACTGAGTACCTTCTATATTATAATAAAGAATAAAAAAAAACACAATTAAAATATAATAATGTTAAATTAAGACACCAAGGAAGTAGGAAGTTATTATTAAAGATGGAGTTAAGGTTAATGATAATTGTTTGTGTACGTGTTGGTTATTAAAATATATATGTATTTATATTAATGTATTTATTCTTCATAAATAAAAAAATGTTGATCAAATAACTGTTGAGCTGTAATAGTTATACTAAAAGCTAATAAAAAAAAAAAGTAAAAAATTTTTTTATTGAGTCAAAAAGCCTGAAAATGTAATACAAGGTTCCTTGAGTCGTTAGCAGTTAAAAATTATCAACAATACGTAATATTTAAAAAAATAATAACATTAAAATACACACTTTTTTTTCATGAGCCTTTAATGTTCAAATTTTGACCAAATTCAACTAAATCTCATAAATGTGCAAATAATTTTGTACTTAAAAATGTATAAAATGTTCCACTTTTATAGCAAGGATTGAAATTTTAAAACAAGGTCTCTCGTTAGTACCTAGTTAATAGTGTAACCAAAAAATTAAAAAAAATATATATTAAATTCAAATTTGGACGAAATTAGATATTTAAACGAAGAATATCGATGTTAGTAATTTTGTTGTAATTTAAAAATATTAATCGTGGGTATTTGAAACTTTTAAATTATATTATTATATTTTTTGCACATAATAACATTTTGAAATACAATTTTTTCGGCAAAAATGAATTCAACCTACTGTATTAAAATAAAATAAATTATAGCAGCAATAATATCATAAAAAAAAACCACAAAACTCACAAAAGCAAAACGCAAAACGCATAAGAGTAATAATAATTAATAATATAAATAGGATCCGTTGGTTGGTATTTCCAGGACGCAGAGAAGATTCTCTCTACATCCTGGGTATTTGATGTTTTGGTATACTAAACTGATAACAAAAATAATCACGATTATTTATTGATTACTGATAAACTGATAAACTAAAATTATTAAAAGAGTTGACAAATGTTTACAACAATATTGTATGATTAATAACGGTACCTAACCTAATGAATTAGGTTATGTGGACACCATGTGTAAAAGTTATGAAGTTATAAGTTAGGTATAACGTACAAAATTAAAAATATATTTTAAAAAATAAAAATACATTATTAATATGCACTTTTTGTTACATAATCCTATACAAATTATGTAACATAAGCCAAGGGGTGGGTGGTCTGGACCAATATACCCCCCTCTTTTCGTAAATATTCCACTGCGTGTAACCATTTGCTAATTATTATAAAAATGCCCACAGGTTATAGTAATAATAGTTTGAATCATATATCACCTAACCTAGTCGGCAAAATCTATTATGTATACTTTTTTTAATTTCCAGTATTTTGTAATAATTTTATCAGTAGATGATAAGTATAAGCATAAGATATTTTTACGGGAGGGAGGGGAGTTAAAATTGACCTAGTTTATTTTTACCCCCTTCTGGTACCGTTTAACCCCCAGTAAAAATATACTATGTTAATTTTACCCACGGGGTTAAAAATATTTGAGGGTATTAAGAAACCTGCGACACCAGTGCGCCGCGTAACTAGAAATTGCCTGAATTTATGCCCCTATTAAATTGTCAGCTCTAAAGTCAACACCCGAACTTAAAATGAAAATTAGTGGAGCAAGTAGTTTATATAAAAATATGTAGGGCTTTAAAACATACTTTAAACTGAATAAAAACATTTCAAAAATTCAAAAAACTTACTAAGAAAATAAACGTCATAGTTTAGCAGATCAGTCTATGCCCCCTATACATCAATGCAGTAGCCTACACAGCCCCGTAGAGCGTAGATCCCGTGGTTACTAATAATTTATCATAGACATTGTCCATTAAATCGGGTGATAATGCGATGAAAAAAAAAAATAAAAACGAGATTAAGTTTTTACGCCGCACCGGTTGAGCGGTCGACGCTCCGGAGTGAACATCAGGAATATTGTATTTTAGATTAAGCTGGGTTTTGGCGTGTGTAACGGAAAGCGCTATGATAAACACACTTTTCTATCTTGTGGAACAATGTAAAAATATATTTGGGTAAGTGATATTATACACTTTAATGGTGTACGTATGACTACAACGTTCGGAGATTGAGATACATAGAGTTTGGTCGAGTGCCAGAGGAAAAGTTTATGATTTGGTCATAATACATGCGACGTACGTGATGCGATTGTACGCCAAAACCGCGAAAAACGGCGGCGTGGAGCGTCTCTGTTGAAAATTATTAGTGCGGCAAAGCAAGTTTAACAAAACTATACGTTTTTATAAATTGTATTTTGTTTTTAGTCTCATTAAATTGTTAAATTTTTTGATTATTCTCGGGACACTCGAACGAAACACGGGACGCCTATAATATCACGTAGGTGGGTAGTAGGTACCTACATAGTAAAATGTAAGTGCGTAGATCCATCCAAACAAATTGTATTTTCGTCATTATTGCGTTGTTGGATTATATTATTTCTATATTTTAAATCAAAAAGAAACGTAATAAATAAGATATGGGAATTATGTATTACGCTGTCTACCTACGTGGTATACGGTATACCGCGGTTCGAGTACAATCACGCAATAGCTAATCATTATTAAATCATTAATTATTATACTTCTTATTTAGAAAGAAATCATCTCTCACTTCTGAACATCTGCGGTATATGACAGGTACCTACCTACTTTATAAATATATAATCATAGGCGTGCGCAGACTTGAATTTCCGGTCAAGCCTAAAAAAAATTGTGCTCCTAAATTTTTTTTAAAACATCAAAGTACATTCTAATTGAAAATTAAAAAAATTGAAACTGCATTATATTTGTATGTACATACAACATTAATGTGCTGTAATTGTAAACACACGTTTATGCAATTAAAAATTAAATTTTAAATTCTTATTACATAAATTTAAATATATAAGACAATTTACAATAAATATTAAAATAACCATGGTTATTGTTCACAATATTTTGTTAGTTTATTTGGTGTAAGGGTACATTTAAATATTTTTAATTTTATCACACTGTCAGGATAAATAAAATATCCATGATCTCCAATGTTATACAATAGGTAGGTATGCATTCTATTATAGTAAAATGTATATTACGTACATTTTACCATGTCACCCTAAAAAATCTCCTGTCGAGCCTGTACGCATATGTATATAATGTAGGTATATAATGTATACTTAGATATACAGATAAACAAATACAATATAATAATATATATTTTGAATTTTGTTTTTACAATTCATTAATAATATTCATTTTAACAATTATTGTCAAAAAAAATGTCAATTAGTTCATCTTTAGATTGGTAGTTTTTTCGATACTTGTAATAGGTTATAACCACCTTTCAGACCTATATGATATTATATCTTAAAATTAGTGTCTAGTGTCTACACTATACGTACAAGTAAAACAGACACGTGAGTATATTTTTTCAGATACCCATGTTCAAAGACTGTAAGAGTATAAACCATTTCTGAGCTATTCTATTTTTTGTATTTTTATTTGCCAACGAATAGAAATATGCAGATTAAAGTTGTTTTGTTTGGACTGCTGTTAGACATTCCTCCATATACCTACGGCTATACTGCCTCTCTTAACAACCAACATTTCTAGGGTCGGAGTAGAGTGGATACCGTTCGACCGTATAATAATAATATAGGTACATCTAATTAAAAAGTAAACAAGACCGTGCATCTACTTTCGTTTTAAATAGGACGGGTTGCAAAAAGAAAAATTAATTAATAATTAAAAACAGAATTTCACCTTGTTACGCGCTTGGCGGGATGTACAAAGACCGTTTTTATTTGTGCTCTGCAGCGTTTTGAAAAAAACAACTACCGTATGATACTTACTGTATGATAATAAAGGAGATAGAGCGAATTCCACCGAGCTTTTTTTTTTACTGAAGGTGTAAATATAACGGCGGATGATTTAATTATTCGAAAAAGCACCTTATGTGCAGCGGCGTGGGTAGGTAGTATAATATTGAGTACATAATAATATAGTGGTTTAAAAACCATATTATTTTTCTGTAGGAATTACTGAATTAGGTAGGTGTACCTGTCCTACTGCGTGTCTTGTTAGTTGATTATGCAGCCATGCAGGTATATATTGTATAGTGCTGTACATATAAATATAAATAATTAATAATTAACCAGCGTGACCAATACAAACGAACAAATTATGTGTTGGTATTTGGAAATAACTAATAATCGGGTTAAAAAAAAAAAATGCGGTTGAATACAATTTATCCGTATTTTAAGGTCGTCAAAATGGAACGGTTTTAATTAACATCACTGTATAGATACGTTTGTCAATAAATGACGATGATAATATGTTATTTTATTATAAATTAAAGGTACGCTATTATTCTATATTTGACCGGCCTGCAGCAGCGTTGGTACTGCAGTTGGTTACCATATAATATTATATATATTATCGGAATCGCATTTATCCTTATGAATAATGCGAAACTGTCATGACGTGTAAAAGCACTGCACTACCCCGTGGAATGCATATACATATATATATATATATATAATTTAATGGATTTAGCGTCGGACCGAAATTAATTACAAACTCGTGCATCTGCTGTGTTATTAAATTCGAGCGATTCCGGATAATAACCATTTTATACCCACTGTTGCAGAACTCTCGCGCGGTGCTCTGCAAAGAGTGCAAAGACGCGCGACGCGAATTCGGTTATATTCACAACTCCCGCCCACGCACGCATTAAAATTATTGATTTTAAGACTCGGTTTTTCTCTCTCTCCGCGAGTCTAACGAATTTCGCGTACCTATACCTGCATTTACGGTAAATACTATCAGTTTTTATTTCTCGAAAAGCTCAAAGGTATACGCCGCGGTAGCTATACAACAAGGTACCTATATTCGTACCGTTATAATAAAACGTAGAGGCAGTAGACGCTCCTCGGAGATAACAAAAGCAAAGGCCGATAACGAGGACGGTCGTATTTCACGATAAGGTGGGGCGAGATTAAACACTTTAGGGAGACGACGGTTATCGCGGTATACCTTTGATAAAGGCAGCGTAGTATACGGCAAAAGAGTCAAAATCATCTGCGTACGGATGCATAAAGATTTATATATGTAACGATGAACGGGGGTGGGAATTATATAATATTATGGCAACGTTAAATTCGAATTTTATTCTCTCTCGCCGTTATATATTTCGCCTTTAAATATAATTCTCATAATTGAACAGGAGCGTAATTGGGGGGGGGGGGGGTGGATTTCCCACACATGTGCTGGATCCATATTGCTGTCTTATAAAAATTGGAAGTTCAAATAAAATTGTATAAATTATTACGAGATGAAAAAATTTGAAATGTTTAATTGTATTAGTATAGAGTATTAGTTTAATATTTTCGGTAAGCATCATGATGTCAAAGTAAATTATCGATTTCACTTTCATCGTTTCATTCAATGTTTATTTATAAATACGGGATGCTCCGCAACACTGCAACTAATTAACTAACCTACATGGCTACACTATACAGTCTACATACATATATGATGTATAGATAGTGATTAGTGGATAATGGGTATAAGTGTATTAATTCCTAAAACATAATGTTGGAATAAAAAAATGTCACTTGCAAGGTAATGGAGACACTGTTTATTTTTACTTGGTGTATGCTTATTTGATAACCCTCCCCCACCCATGCATTTTTCAATTACGCTCCTGACCGCGATTGTATTAAAATGTCATAACATAATGTTATCATTGTATGATTCGTGAGCTTTAGAAACACCAAGTTTATTTTTTAAATATTTTGCTATGGCTAATTTTTTTGAAGCTGTGCCGCTTATATAGTTTTATTATTTTGATACTGATTTTAGTAGGTATGATATTGTTTTTATAACATTAAAATATTATAAATGTAAGTCCAAAACAATGAATACAACCATGTACAATATTGAAAACCATAATTCACCACAATACCGAAAATAAGATAAAAATAATTCACTAAGTTAGGTACTTAGGTTTATCTAGTTGATTTATTAACAAAAAGTTACAAGTTATACGAATAAGAAATTATTAAAATGTAAAATAACTAAGTGTAGTAACTATAGTAATACATTTACTAATAAACAGGTTGTATTATAATATAATTTAAGTTAAAAAAAAGTTTATAATAAAATATAACATCTGCGGTATCCTGTATATCGGTTAAGCGCTATTGGTAAACTATAATTTAATATAATACTCATTCAGGTAGTATAATTTATGACAAACATTTTTTAAAACCATATTTTTCAAATATTAAGAATTATTTCTCACTGCACCCAAAAAGCACGGGCTGTAGGCACGTCTTATAATATTTACTGTGGTAGTATTGAAAACGCATATTATATTATCATAAAAACATTATAATTACCGATGGGCGGCGGTCGGGCGTGGGCTCAGCTGGACGGCTGGATAGGCTCGGGCACTAAATGTGGCGTCCGGCTGCTGATGGGCGGCAATATGGGACTGGTGGGCCAGTGGTAATGGGACGCACCGCCAGCGCCGGTCGGGGGCACGCTGCGCGAGTGCGACATGACCGTCGACCCGTTGCCCATGGCCAACATCATGCCGCCGCCCGGGGCGCCCGAGGACGACGGGAACATCAGCGGGTTGCCGCCGACGCCGCCGCCGGTCATGCTGCCCGCCGGCGACGAGACGGACGGTTGCATCAGGCCACCGGTGGCCACCACGGCCGCCGATTCCGGGTGCAGGAAGTTGCGCCTGGACTCCGTCGTCGACGACGGGTTGGTGGTGTTCTGCTGGTTCTGCTGGTTCTGCGCTATGCACCGGGTCAGGATCTCCGGCAACAGCTCCAGCTGCACAGATAATAATAATATGTCGTCACTCATACAGATTGTCGGACCGACACGACGTGAACGTCACGCAAATTGTACACAGATTTCAACCCTCCGACAACTGACCCTATTTCGTAATGTATTGTGGAATTTGCGGCCAATCGTCCCGACGTCAGCTGGTCGACAGTTCGACACCACCGAATCGGCAGACGATGTAAAAGCAAGTGTACCTTCATAATGTAGCCATGTAGGTGGTCACTACTCCGCTCATCAGCTCATCGCAACTTCAAATACTCATAAGTTGTAATTGACATTAAAAGAATCACCTCGTATAGTTGTATACTGAATATTATATGTTTTTAGATTCTGAGCGGAGCGACGAACATTATATTGATTTTACAATGATGTATGTTTTTGTTGTTGTATTTTTACACGATAAAACAATGCTTCGATGTTCAACTTCAGTATGTATTTTGGTGAAAAAATGAATCTAGTTGCGGTACTTTTAAGAGTTTAAAATTGAAAATTCCCATTAGTTTTCAAAAGCGTAAGGAATAACAATAAAACAATTAACAAAAAACGGGAATTTTCAAGCAAAACCAGTTTATGACATTTTCACCGAATGTTTATATATTAATTTTCTAAACAACATAACATTTTCATAATACTTTGTCTATTTTTAAACTATTGATAATAACTGGCATAAGAATATTTAATTTTTATTAGTTTTTTTTTATTACAATGACGATAACATTTTTTGTTCTGACAGAAAATTTTAAAGTTCAATACAAGGTTCCTTAAAAGTTGTTATAAGTGAAATTAAAAAAAAAAGTTTAGCGTAAATTTACAACAATTTTTTATTGACGTCTAAAGTTAGAATTTTGTCAAAATTCGTCAAAATCACGAAAATTTGCTAACAATTATAAGATAGAAAATCATAAAAAAATGTTCTTTTTATATCTAAGATTTGAAAATTTAAATATTTAACACTCAGAATTCCTCATAAGTTTTTCTACCTTTATCAAAAAAATACTTTACCGGAAGGTCAAATTAATAGACTTGTTCGTTTTTATGTGTGTTTGAAAATCAAATTTGTTCAACATTGGATATTCAACCTTAAATTAGGTTTAAATTTAAACCTTTAAACGATTTCTTATAGAAAGATTTTTTTTATTTTGTTGTAATTCTAAAACAAATACTTGACATTTTTAACAAACTTTTAAATTTGTTTACCTCTTTTATACATGGTAGAACTTTAAAAATATTTGGACTTCTTTTGAGCTATTTACCATCATATTTTATAAATAATAAATATTGATAAAAACATTTTTGTTTGGGTTAAAAAGCTAGAAAATTTACAACTACAAGGTTTTTCATAAAAAGTTAATGTTGTAACTAAAAAATCTAAAAAATATATAAACAGAGTTTTTTTAAAATATTTTAAGTTCAAAAATGATCAAAATTAAATATTTAAATGATTTTTAACAATTTTAGTTATTTTATTGTAATTTAAAAAAATTATTCGTAAGTACTTGAAACTTTTAAAGTATATTATTATATTTTAAACATACAATATCATTTTCAAATGCAATATTTCGGGCAAAATTAATTTAATCTACTGTATTACTAATAGTAAAATAAATTACTTCAATAGCAACAATATACCTATATAAAATATACTCAGTAATATTGGCTGTCAGGCTATCTTAGCTCATAATTGTTTTCGTAACAATGACATAATTTCATCGAATTCAGATTCAACACATCCATTACAGTGACCAACGCAACACCTAATGTATTGTAGAAATTTACCCAAATGCCACCTTTTTTTCAAAATTGTATTATTTTATGAATATTTGACAGATAGACAGCTTTAGCGGGATAATGACATTTTAATGGTAGTTGATGTAGTGTTGATGTATTAATTTATGATTATTATGATGGAATCAAAACGATAATACATTCATTGCAGGAGAATATTATACTTTATATTTTAAATTTATGTACGTCACGTAAATAATTGTTAGTGCTTAAAGTTTAAGCCATGTATACAAATTTTGGTGAAAATATAATCAAAACGCAGAAATCCACTTTGATGTTTTCCACCTGTCGGTCGGAAATAGGATTTAAATTTCTTTAAACGTGAATATTGTGTCGGCATTTTGTATTTTGTCACTAGAAATAAAGTCACAGCACTAAAACTGATTGCTTGACAGAAGTTGATTGGATGGTGACTTTGGAGGAGAGCGGAGCTTATGGACGCCTATCACAGTTCGGATGACACTGTTTTGTAAGTAAAATATTACCTACACGTCATGTCAATTTCTTCCACATTCTCACGCCATCGCTCAACACAATAGCTCTCCAAAATAGCTTCAGATATTAATAGCGGGATCGGATGTGCAAGACACGCGTACAGATGTTATCGTTTCGACAAATAGACAATTGAACACTGTCAAACGATTTAGTAATGGACAAATATTCGAACAGTATTGTTATGACTCATGACTAATGACAACAGTACCCATCTAAGTAGTTCTGATTTGGACAGGCTTTTCGGTGTACACTGGGAAATCACTTAAGATGTTAATCTTAACCTTGTGCGATATGGATATTTTTCAAATGTCGTGGAAATAAACAATTTGGGCAAAAAACATTTAAACGTTATCCATATTTTTTCACCTCTTGAAAACCGTTATAGTGTTGTAAATTTAGATGGGGTTCAATCACTTGAAAATGTGTAATCAAGTGGAATTTTTTTCTGACATTTGGCAAGCGTTTAGACTTTTATTATTATTATTATTTTTTAAAGATTTATCCAAAAAAAGTTCGCTTGGTTAGAAGTCATTAACAAACTTTTTTTTCTTTGGAAAATAACTATTTCATTTTTGTAAGCTTGATAAAAAAAAAATGTTAATTTTGACCTAATTACTTGCCAGTTTAAATACCAATAAGAGATTATGTACTAAAGCGTAAAACGATAATTGCTTGTTAAAGAATAATGGTGCTGTAAATATAAAGGTGGATGTATAACCTCAGAATAATATAAAAATTGTAACAATATAGGTATTGTAATTATATAATATTACAATTAATTCAATTAATTGTTTATAATGTAAAAGAGTAGTTATATTTATAAACCTCGAATACGTCGGAAAATTAATCAAAGTTTCAATTACATAATAATATAATTTGGTGTACCGCCGTGTTATGTAATTGTAGTTGTATAACTCGATTGAAATACATTGCATTTATTCGGCCATGTAAAATAATTTACAGAATTGATGGCTGTATAATTTATTTAGACATGGTTCATTTAGACTTCGTAATGTTGTTTAATATTATATTTGATTAAATCCCTTTATTCTCAGTTATAATAACAAAAGAAAATAATTTCTAAGAAATTGAAAACTCGTATAACTGTGACTGTACCTAACTAGTCTGCAAAAGGTAGAAGAAATAATTTGCAGTAAATAAATCTATAAGTACCGTACCGATGAAGAATTATTTTTTATTGTAATTGATTTAAAATGCTTAATATTCCGAACACGATCTTGCACGTATACCGTATAATAAATGTATAAATTGATAGTATTTTATAGTAATCCCAACTGGGAATGACATTAATATGATATAGCAATAAACAATTTGGAAAATATTATTTACCTGTTCTTGTAAGGCTACCAGTTTATCTTCGAGATTCACCAAACGTTCTTCAAACGCATCATATCGGTTACTCATGTCGGATACGATTTCATAAACAGTATTCTGCGTCTAAAAATATATCAATCATTATCCTCCATATTTATTGTTACAGTGCAGGTAATTTCTGCTACTCACTTTGGCCATGTCTGTAATTGTATTTGCGTTGTCCATTAATTTTCTTTGGTCCATTTTCACTTTTCTCAACCTGTAGAGGTTAACACGAAAATATTTATCTCAAACTAAAAACATAACACCCGAGTTTTATTATAGAGTACAACGGTGGATGTATTGAGTATTATTTTTCAAACTGTTTACTTGAAAAATGTTCACATTCGGTTGGAATAAGATTGTTGATAAAATAAAAACTCTTGTTATCCCCTCGAGTTCAGTGTGGTTGTTTTAATTGAAGAGTTTAATTGGAAAGGGTTTGTGTACGTCATGTAGTTGTTCATCAAAAAACTACTAGTATTTAATTATCACAAGCGCGTTGAGTTGGAACAACTTATTATTTTCTATTTAACTCAATAAAGTCACAAAAAGAAATGCATTTGAATAAACTGTGTGCTGCAAACACAATAATAGAATGTTTAGAGACAAAATATAATTGTATTCGAACAATATAACGACTGCCATTTTACGATTGCTTTTAAGTCGGTCATAAGTTTCTGCCGAAAATTTCTTTTGACGGCCGACAAACGTTTTGGGTAATACTGAATTTTAATAGACTTACGCATATATGGCCAACAAGAATTTTCGTTGGTGTGTTCGAACCCTGCCTGCATTCACCCTTTTCACCAGCCTGGTGTGTTTGTAGATCAGCCACGTCTCCCTAAGGACGTTAGCCGCAGCATTTTTCAGCTGAAAAAAAATATTTTTAATGAAAAAGTCATTTACAATAATAGTGTACAAATTATTCAATATTGTACTCGTTTTGTAAGTTGAGTGTCCATCATGAAATTATGGACGTGTTTCTCTGCCCTAGACAATTCCATCTTCCGTGACACTACAGCCACTAAAAGAGCTGTGCACCCGGCACCCTAGAAAAATCATTTAAGCCAAAGTTATTTAAGACCGGTATTGGTGGTGGAAATGAAATTTTTGCAAACATTTTGAAGGAGAAAAACAACACTCTACATTATAGTTAGTATAGTTGTCTATTTATTGTGTTTGATGATCAAAGCCAACATAAATTTGTTCATGCAAAGTTATTAATATAAGTTTGTGTGGAAGTTTGTTTTATAAATGATTGATGGTGGTTAAAGAATAACAAAAACCGTAAGTGGGGTACATTTTTAAAAAATATTTTCTGTTTAAAACGACGATGATGATGTTTATGATGGTAATAATAATAATAATAATAATGATAATATAATATATTATAATATAATAGCTCTATTCATGCAATTTAAAAGGCTTTATGTACTAGTAGAAATTAATGCTTATTTTTATAATTTAATTAAATAGTTAAATTTATTAAAAGCGTAGTGTTTAACTCTTTTGTTTAGCTCTGATTGACAGTAAGGACTAGGTAACTGATGTTATTGGAAAAGTCCATAGGTGTGATCCAATTTTCGATGTCACTGTATAATTAAGCCCACTGCTCGGTCGACGTTTAAATAAAATATGTTATTTTGTTCTTTCATTCGTCCACGTGGAATTAAAATATTTTTAGTGTTGGCTTTTGGCAAAATAACTGAGACCGTGGAAAATTAAAGCATGTTCCATTCTAATATCAATGTGTATTTGGAGTCGTTGTACTATAGTTACAGATGTGCTCCATCTCATCGAGTAAATTTCGGTGTTTCGTGTTTGGATGTACACTATATCAACCTCTAATCATTAAGTATTCTTGTAGAAAATAATCGAGTGCACATTTTTTAAATTTATGCAAATCAACAAGCGTTTGAATGCCCACTTAACCGTATATTATTATGTTCATGCAATATTAAACAAAGAAGTTCCTGTACAGTTTTACTTAAAAATAAAATAATATTACAACGTGCATCCCGGGTTAGTGAAAAATCGAAAAATTATTTACACATTATTATGATTGTAGTGGAGTTTTTGTTTTGTTTTAAAGCCCATGTTATATTTTCTTGAAACGTGAATGAGGCAAAATAGTGTTAGACAAAGCGTGATACATTTGACATTGCATGGCGATTAGATATGTTTAGTGTTCTCATAAAAAAATATACAAAAATAGTTCATACTATCCTGTTTGTCTTTATTTTTAATTAATCAATTATTATTATATAATACACACATTATCTAACAACTAACTAGGTATTATATTATAAAGGCATGTATTTTCGAATTGAACGGGGCTCGTATCTATATTATCTGTATGCAGTGCACCAAGACACCACATTTGCCTACTCAGGACGCCGTGTCAGCGACTGTACTATAATATAATATATTTTTTGTTGATAATAATTATATTATTATGGTGTTCATACCTAAATCTAAGACAAGTGCGTCTATACATGTAGAAGTGTCTAATTTCTAAGTAATAATAATAGTAACAAATAATTGCAACACAATTGTACAATATCACTTGTGATTTTCACAACGGTAGCAACAATGTTATACATCAATTACGAAATATCTATAATATTATTGTATCTAAAGCGCTATTGAAACTACTGTACAAGGGGCTTTATATATTTATAAAGCGCTTCTACGCGCTTTGCATGGTGTTCGGAATGTTCAAGTAAGACACTTGGAATTTGCATCATATGAGCGGTCCTTAAAATAATTGCTTTGAAACGCTTTTACATGTAATTATTATTATTGTTATATCAAAGGGATTCATATAATAAAACCATGTTTGATGCTAGAGGAAGAATGTAAAGTTGGAAAACAAAGTATAATAATATGTATAATGTTTATATATATTTACATACAGGGTGGTTTACTGAAAGTAAAATAATATGGTAGGGAAATATTCATCATTTTTATTCAGTATACATTTTTCAGAAACGCTTCTTTTTCATTAAATTATAATAGTAACTTCTTATTTTCCCCGAATTTCTTAAAACAGTATCGATTTTCAATATTGTTAAATGGTAACGTATAATTTTAAATATTCTAAGTTATTATATTTTTAAAAATGACGATGTATAATGTATATTAATCTAATATCAGACTCATTTATAAAGTCATATAATTAGTGACCATTATCCAAAGTAAAATATCGGATGAATTAAAAATGCACATAAATATTTTCAGAAAAATATTTTATTTTATAATTAAAAATTAAAATAATTATAGGTTGCTGCATCGAAAGTAACTTTTATTAAATCTAACTATTAGGGAGAGTGTAACATTATTATAATTATGAAAATTTTAATGAATGAATTCAATTTTAATATTATTTTATCTCACAAGTTATTATATACTGATTTGCCATTAAATAGTCCTCTTTTTGTGCTTAAAATATATATATACATAAATGTTTGACAATACTTTAGGTACAATATTTTTTGATTATATACATAGTTCAAAACTAAAAAGTTTATTTTCTATGAATCCCTTAGACGCTGTATCATGTTTCCAATCAATTCATCTACTGTAAAATCTAAATCCATTTGGACATCGCTCAATAGTATTCCTTCCTAAATTAATTTAATGCATTTTCCAAGCAAGCACGCTAGAATTGTTTGATGCTATCGGCTGTATAGACTTTTGGTCACTAAATTTGAGGCCACTGGGATATTTGTTTGGTTGTTCTGGAGTCGGTCTTACCATTATGCCAGTGGTGACCGCAATGCCACGACCGCAGTAAGTGTTTGGCACTATGTCTCCGAAGCCCACGCTCAGGAACGTGATCGCTATGAACCACATGGAGTTCAGCAGGTTAGCGTGATCTTCATCATGAAACCTACAGAGCCCCAGACACAGTGTAGTATTGATCACAACCCAATCCCAGTAAAAAAATTAAATTATAAATTATAAATAATACAATATTTCTTATGAACCGGAACGCGATTTTATATCTTTATCCTATCGACTCCAAAAACACATCGATATGTACAGTTTCCGTATCGAAATTATTACTAGGATGCGTAAAAAAAGACAATAACACAATTTTAAACACGAGTTCATTTTCTATTCGTTTTTGGTGCGTATGACAATATTGGTTGAAATACATTAAACGAAATTCATTGCTTCGATTGTTTATCAGCCCCAGGGATTCAGAACTATGACGTGTTCTAACCCGTTTATCCAATCACGATGACATTAAAAAAAAAGTTTTGAAATATCAACACGAGTTCAGGAGTGCGTGTATTTTCTATTTTGTAGAAGATCTAGTACGAAATGTGACTTATTTACTCGTCAATGATGTGAAACTTCATCGTATTTCAGACAACATGAATTTGTTAGATATAGTACAGGACCATAGTCAATAATATAAAAATATATACAGAGTGTACTATTATTTTAGATGTTTCCTAACGATAGTTTTTATTATTAAAATACGATTACTACGTGAGACGATAGTATAAAAATAACATGACACATAAAAATGAATCATACGACGTTATAATGACATGTTAACTTTTTAAGTAAAAATTGTAGCTTGGATGTAATTAAATCCAAGGTATTAGAGAAAGTTCTTAACGTTCGCCGAGTTATTGTTTTATTTTATATTTCAGTTTTATACGTTAATTCTGGACGGATGAATGAAAAATTTACATTATAAAGTGTTTAACAAGTGTTCGGAATTCAATTATTACACCCATAACTCCCGAAATAGCAACCATCTTTTAATATATTTAAAAAAATATTACTGGACACAAGTGTAGAACGTATGAAAGCTTTCAATTCAATTGGTTCCCAATGAATGTAAATAGCTTTTTAAAGCAAATAAAGTTCTAAAACTTTGTGTCGCGTCTACAAAGTTAGCAGAAGCTCGTGCCAGGACATAATTAATTTACGGCGGCGGCGGTGGCTATGGCAGTGTTGGTTGGGTGTGTCCCCTATTAAAATTGGTTTACGATCGTTATTATTCGAAATATAAGCTTAATCGAATTATGTGTGACGGGAAATTGGGGTGGGAGGAGGGAAATTTAAAACGACTTTCCGGATTCGCTAACTACACGAAAAACACCATGTTGTACAACGCTTAAACGCGTGTATAAACGCAATTCCAATTTTGTAAGCTCCAGAGTAAACAGTTCGCTTTTAATTGTTAAAGTTAATTACATTTTAATTTTCGTTTTTGTGTTGATGAAGAGTTTTGAAGTAATAATTCTCTCTTTCTCGGTCACGAGTAAGAGGTGGATTGGTGGTTGGTTATATACTGTCAAAAGTAAAAGCACACGATGGTGCTGTATTTGTGTAATGTGTGTGTGTGTGTGTGTGTATGTGTGTTAGTGTAATTGGAGTGTGTAATGTGTATACATTCATACACATGTGTGCTGCGTTTATTGTGTATTGTGTATGTGTTCGTCATTATTAATCTTACCATAATACCGCAGGAGAGCGTGATGCCTCGTCCGCAGTACGTGTTTGGTACAATGTCTCCGTAGCCTACACTGAGTAACGTGATGGCTATCAGCCACATCGAGTTCAAGTAATTGGCGTGGTCCTCGTCGTGGAACCTGCGTGCAATATACAATGTCCATACTACTGATAGGACAGTAGCAGTGACGCCAGATTGCCCCTTCAGTTTACGCAATAATATGCGTTCGATTATTATTATTATTATTATTATTTTGTCGTGTGCAACAAAATAAAATATCAAATAATTTAGTTGCAAAAAAAAAAGAAGATGAGTTATACTACTTTTCAAACATATTATTATTATAGTTATTAATAACGAGGAAGAAAAAATATTGCGGGAGATATAATATATTTTATTTTTATTGTTGTTATTTTTGTTCATTAATGTGTATTTATTATTATTCTTCACACCGCGAAAGTCTCAGTATAGACTATGACTCAAGGGTTAGTGGCGTATAAAGAAATATGCAAAACTACTGGGAATTGTAAAATCTATCAACGACGTACGTATCGAGTATTATTAAGTTCATATAAGATAGCAACGGAAGTGTTGCAATCGTATGTTAGATATATATATAAATTATAGGTACTGCAGAATAAATAGTTATTATGAGGCGAACACTAATACTAATCACAGGCAATTTGATTGAACAATCAATCAACATACCAGCCCTCTGTAAAAATATATTTTATTAACTGTTTATTTTATTCAAACACAATTATTATAATATAATATTATTTGGTGTGATTAATGTTTATATTGTATTCTATAAGTAGTTTTTCAACAAAATATCCTGCGAAAGCTCTGAGTAAAATACCGTCAAGGTCTTCTTGAAAGTTGTTTTATATTTGTGTTCAAATTTTATTCCCGTAATATTTAACACATTTTAATAATTTCTAAGGTTATAAGTTATATGTTATGTATGTACACATTAATTATAAATGTAATTTATGATATTATTTGAAATCGTATAAACTGTACAACCTACATAATATTGCATTAATAAAAAACCATCATGCATCCACAGAAAACGTTATTAACTAGCTAGTCGGTATAGTAGTTTTTTTTAGTAAAAACTTCTATTAAAGTCACGCTTTTCGTGCAAATTTGCGCATACCGTATAATAATATAACATTGTATTAGGCATGTTAATTACACGCTTAAGAACAGACACGTAGGTTACTATTGCGGATTTTCGAGTCGTTTTAAATTACTTTAATTTGTTCTGGTTGCTAAGCTAGAACAACTATAATGCCATCGCCACCACGGCTATGTTTTACAACACCATTCATAATGACCTTAATTTAGAATTGTGGATAAAAATGTTTCATTGGCATTTACTGCGTTTCTACCGCAGAGGTTCCTGATGAAGAATTTCACTGGGACGGTAATTGGATTGGTGGATTTAATTTGGACAAATTTATTACGCGAGAAACCACCGAAATTCGTTACTAGCCACAATATATATATACGTACATTATACATACGAGTGCATCTCGGTGGAATTTTAATGGAAATAAAATCGTTGGCGACAAGGGTTCGACGATAAATTTTCAGTGTAAAGTCGAAAGGGGAAACGGATAATATTCACAGTAGTGGTTTGTGGTAGTGGGGGAACAAAATGAACAACAGATAAACATTACTAATGAAAGTATAATCAAAATGATTATTCGTTTCCAAAAGTGAGTTTTGATTGCTGTTTTATACGAGCTTGCTCTCCCTCCCCCTATCAACCGGATCAGCCTGTATATTTTTGGTATTGTTATTTATTTTACGGGTACGCGCTGAGTGCATTTATTTGTCTGGAAGAATAATTGCTCCCGGGAGTAATTTGAAATGGCTATGGATGGGGATATAAAATCGAACGGAAGGAAATAACCGGATATTAATTTAACAGGCAAAAAAAAAAAGCACAAACAACTGGAAGGAAATTGATAATTAAGATGAAAAGCAAAAGGGGGTGCCTAATGTAGTAATATTCTACACTCTTTCTCTAGTACATAAAGAACCAACTAAGTGAAAAGAATTTAAAAAAATAAAACTCCTCCTCGTTATTCTTGTGGACTGTTTTCCAAGCTCAAGTATACTAGCTCAAGTATACTCGAGATCTGAAATGACGCGTCAAAATCACTAGAACTCAAAGTGTATATTATCTCGACGTTTGGAAAACAAAAACTTAAGTATGACTCTTTTCATGATCGTTAAAAATGTCATTCTGAGGAGAATTTGAAGATTGATGAAACTGCTTAACTGATAAAAATTAAGACGTTAGCTGCTAAATGCCGGACATTAAATATCTGCTAGACTCTTAGAAAGTCGTAATATATAACTTTAAAGATTTATTACAGTATGTCAGTATCAATGAATTATTTTTTTTTGTAAATATTTTCCTAACGTTTTTTTGAAGAAAAATTAATAGCTTAATTATTGTTATATTAAATTATTTATTTCATTTAAATATGTTTTTATTATATTTAATAAGATGTATGTATTAAGATATTTAATTATGGTTTTTACAGCATTTTTGTCATTACATAATTAGGATATTTTGAAACAAAAAAAATGTGAATACTTTGTATTTGGTTTCAAAATGTAAATTACTGTGCAGATTAATTAGTATTACAAAAACTAATCATATTAAATGTATAATTTATTTATTTGTAAATCTTTCGAACTAAATTGAAAACATTGTTTTTTATAAAATATAAAAACGTATTATACTTATTTTTACTTAAGCACACAAACTACACAGTTTAATGTCTTTTATTTTTATTTAAAATACCATGAAATACTAAAACCTCAGAGTTTTAAAATTAATATTTTATTAGAATTCCAAAGAATTATGAGTGAGAGATGAACATTTTGAGATTAGGGAACTAAAATATTCATGATCTATCTCGAAGAATACTTAATCAAGGTTTTGGTAAGAAAAAAACTTTTTAATGGTAAAGCTCCGGGGAAATTATCAAGACCAAATAGGTACGTTGTTAAGCATAATTATTACAAAAAACCGATATATCTCCGTTATTTCACGTATGATTTGTCTAGAAAAATTATAATAATAACAGTGAATAATCACCAATTATTGTACATCGGTATATATTCAAAGTAGATCTGTTATTAGTTTTGTGAGATTATTAAATTTGTGCATATTAAAACTAAATTAATAATAATTGTTTTTATGTAAATATTATGACAACGTTATTTGTACCACAATGATTACACAGTTAATTCAAACCGCCTACGTCAACTAACCCACCCACTCTTAATTACTAATGTCTTATTTAATTGTTCCAATAATTACTTACAACAATAAAAACATGTTTACGTTTGAAGCTGATTTACGAAAACTGAATCTGTCGTGGCTGGCACTTGGCTTACGCATTGATAATTTATACTATACGCGGTTTAGTATATTGTCATATAATACTCGAAACTGTTTGTGTTTAGATAAACCTGTTGGTAGTGACGGATGTCTCCAAATTCAATTATCCTTCCCTTAAACATTTCTACCCTTGTATACATTTGGTTATTATGAGTTGTAGGGTTATATTATGACTAGTGTTTTAAGTTATATTTGATTTATAAATGTAGGGTTTTTGATAAACTCAGTTAACTGGAAGAACATTCGAAGCACGACGAACGTGAAACGCCTCTCCTTTGTTTCATAGTTATGTATACCCTGGTGGCGAGTGAATAATTACTTGGCAACATTACGGTCCATGAATAAAATACACGATAAATACAAGCAATTATTCCTAGCAAGTAGAGATTATGACCATTTATAAATAGATTTTAAACCTTTGGATTTGAGTTTTATTGATTTGTTGTCATTAAAATTATTTTGTTATTATTTTGGATGGAAATAGTTTGGATTTAAATAAGTAATAATTGTTTATTACCTTAGTATTCGGTTGGTTAGTGGATTTTTCTTCAAACCATTTTATTTCACATTGTTTGAGTTTAATTATCATTACACAATCTACTACATAGCATTAGGTACATAATAATATACGACACTATTACTAGTTGTTTATTTATAAAATATATAAATCTATATTATGTTAGTGTGTTGTTGTTTTAGGTTGTAGGGCTGGTATGTTCTTGGTTTGGAGTGGTCAGCAGGATAGATTAAAAATAAAATATTTAACGGTAAAATAACAGTAGTTTGTTGATGTTCTGAAATTGTGTTACTGTCTATTTTTGCGCCTCTTGTTCGACGAAAACTAACATATTTTTAAGATTTTTTAACATTTACTGTATGAAAGTGTTTTCTGTTCTCGATATTTAACAGAGGTTTTGCAACAGTTCAAAGTCTCAAATCCATCCATTTGTATTCTTAATAATATTCAATCACTATACCAACACTGTTACTGCGTAGGTTCTTTTAAAATTCAGATTCAAGAGTAAATAGAATACCGTGGGTTATTTTCTCGTGGAATTTAGTTCCTATTCAGTCGTATGAAATCGTATTAAAAATAAATATAAAAACGTTTTGAATATTATTATGTGCGCACACACATTTTCGGGTATTTTTCATGCCATATTGAACACAAAAACTCGAATTTTTCAGAATATTTTTAAATTAGTTACTCTTATGGAATGCAACTCATGTTTTTTTTGTGCCACACTTTTGATCACAAACTTTTGATTTTTTTTCCCAAAAAGAATATTTTTTTTGTGCTTAATTTGTTGAATAACCATGGAACATTGTAATAGTTTGTTTTGTGTAAAATGTACTAGGTAATGACCACAATATTTGTATTTTCATAGTTAAATATCACCAAAAAAAATGTAAACGAACTGTAGATGCTGCCATTCTTTTAAAATATCTTTCGTATTCAAAAAATTGTCCAAACTTTGAAAATCGAACTAAACATAAAAAAATTTCACACAAGGAACTAGATTGGGAGTGATCATCGGTTGCGTGCATTCTGGAAATGATATCTGTAACTTGGTACATCGTTTGCGCACATATTCAAATAAGACACGTATTTTTTAAAAACTGTTCCTAAAAATCAAAAAACCGTTTCTGCACACATTTCAAAAATGTGTCTACACATAATGAAAAACCATTTGCTACTATATTTAAAAAAAATCATAGCACGTTCGAGCCCATTTTAAAAATATATTGGATAGTAGATAATATACCTACTGTTGGCGCACACTGTCAGCTAATAATTAACGATAATACCTGATATTTATATTATGTTATACTAAAAAATTCCATACGTAAATAGTTTCATGATTATTTTACCAAGGTTTTTCTTAGATTTTCCAAGCTCGCACCCATATCATAAAATATATACATAAAGAATTCTAATAATTTGTAAATAATGGCGTATGAAACTGTCTATTCCTACGTGGAACCTGTGAATAATGTAGGTGGCCCTGAGCATCCCACCTTAAAGCGCCGCCGGCTTGTAATCCCCGGGAAACGGCCCGGAGGTGATCAAGACTCGTTTCGCAACTGCAGTATTCCACTATATATAACACGCACTTGTGAAACAGTGAAAATGGGATAGGAGATTCACGGCTAGAATTTCGTCTTACTGCGCCGCATAACCACTATACATATTTGCACTATAGTGGACTCAAAAAAAAAAAAAAAATAATGAACAAAATAACAAAAATACGACCGAGAAACGGATTTGGTAACTTGCACGGAAATATTAAAAAGTCTTTGGATAATATAATGTATATATATTTTGGTAAAAATGTAAGCCGAATACCGTTTTGAATACTGAAAATAATGGCAAAATCTCCGACGAACGTTTTAAGCAGCTAATGTACCTGTATTTAATATTACATATTTTCTACAGCGGAAAACCAATCTTTGTAGGTTTTGTCACGTATAGATATTGCGAAAAACTCTCCGAATAAGGTATTACGTTTTTTTTTTTGGGGGGGGTATTGATTATGGTTCGTGAGTTCCCAGTCTACACTATACAACACATTTAACTTGCACACGTCGTAGGTAGGTACACAATGCGAACTACTGGCGGTAATAGTTGCTATATTTCCACGAGCGTTCGACAAATGGAGTTGAGATATGTGCAAAGTTTTGCCAAAACGTCCGGTGGGAGGAGTTGTCTACACAAATTGCGGATCCAAATGGTTTGATATATATATATATATATATATATGTATTATGTATACGTATAGTAGTAGTAGGTACGTATGACAGACGAGTTTCTTCAATATAATATCCCTAACAGGATGTGGTACAGAAGTGAATAAAAAATAGGTAGGTGCTGAAAAAAACATTCTTCTGTGTTTTTGGAATGAATCTGATTTACTGTAAGCGTTAATGTTATTAGATTTGAAATTTATCGGTGTACGCGTTGTCCAATGTCATATCGTGGTTTTGTTTAGGGGACTGGAAACGTTGGTATCGGGGTTTTTTTTTTTTACTGATGAATTGCCGAAAAAGTAGTTCGTACAAAATGTACATTGATTAGTTTTTCCTTTTAGGAACTATAGTCGGGCATTGTGTGGTGAACACACGCGCGGTATAAAACGTATTTAATGTTTGGAACGATTTGGGGTTTCGTCTAATTATAATGACCTCTTGTAATCATAATATGAGCCAAACTCAGAACACGGTAACGCGCGGGTTCGTTGTTAGTAATATGAGACACTATTCATTATTGTTACGAGAGATGTGAGTAGATTATATGAGCTAACATCGTACGTTTGGCGCTTAGACATTACTAACATTTGTTTGATGATTAAAAACTATTCTTATTTCTAATGAGACATTTTTTCATAATCTCATTCTTATGAGATGGTAACGTGACGTGCTACCACGTTTCAGTTTTTTGCAATGACGGATTTTATTATAATGTCTGGTCGTCGTCACTGAAGAATTAGTTCATGCTATTTTCAAATAACACGACTGTTCAAATATTGCATGCTTACATTTTTATGAAAAAAAGCACTTTACTGTGCCAACGCGAGGGGTACAATTGAATTTTGTATGTATATACACAATATATGTGTGTATATATTATGTATGTACTCTAATGAAAAAGGTTTGGATTTTTACCGACATTTGTTCAACGTGCCGAGGAATAAAATGTAGAAAGAGAGCAAAAACGCTCGTTGGTACTAGTTTAGTTGATTGTTTGGCGAAAACGATGTTTTTGGATTTGTTCGGCCACTATATTATACTTTGAGCGAGTGGAAAAATATTGCGACCGTACCGTTTAACCGTGTCAGTAATGAAATATATATATATATATATATATATATGAATTGCCTAGGTTGGTAATCACCATCGAGATTGCTCCAAAAATTCGAAAAACACAAATTAAGCACAAGGTTTATTAAGCACTGTTCGTCCTACCGATATTTGAGGAAGCCATTATTGTTTAAAAGAGGTTTAGGACACGTACAAAAAAAATAAAAAAAAAATGGATGTGATTGGTTGTTTTTTATTTTCTTTTTCTTTAGAAAGTTGAACGAAACTTAAATTACTGAATGGGGTCAAATTAAGTCATAATTATTTTAATGTTTACTTTAAGTAACGACACGTAGACACACTATAATATTATGCAGTTGAGAAAAACGCGGAGCAGAAGATAAGAGAAAAAGGATAAGAATGCCGTCCAAAGTACCACTGTACAGTGTACACAATACACATAATATGTAAACCATATGAAAAAAAAAAATTCCAAATAAAAATATTGTTTTTTTACTTTCATTAATTTTATTAAAATACTGGAATAACACTTATAGGCATTATTGTATATTATTGTTTACCATAGTTAACTTTGTTTCATATGATTTTTTATAAAAATGTTTTTTTTTTTTTAATTTTCCAATAAAATCAAATATTATATAATATTATGTACTATAGTTGGTTGTGGCTGAATGTTATTGCCCCTTCAAGTAGTACAACTGAATGAAACGATTGATTTTTAACTGTTCTAGGGAAATATTCAAATTCATTAATAATACGTAGTTTTGGTAAAAATATAACCAGTTGAATCTTGAAATATATTAAATTTTATATTTGTACGGTATGTTGGTTTTACAATAATGCTTTTTTTCCCGTGGACATTTTTACGGACAGTGAAAACGCTACAATTTTTTTTACGTAGTAGCTTAAAATATCAGTATTTTTCGTCTAGAATTCTAGATGTTACTTTGAAGAAGTGATTTTCAATATCTGCAGTAGTGCTCTACAACGAACGTTACGTATACGAAAAAGATCATCGACAACCCGAAATAAAATATTAAAGAAATCTCGGAATCTGTGGGTTGTATTGTATAATAATATATTGCTTTAGATTTAAAATGTATAGCAACCATATACGTTCCAGTACGTATCCCAGAATAAGGCGAAAGAGAACCGTGACGAGACCTACACATATGGGGGGGGGGGGGTATCTGTATCTTGTATGGTATTTTGATTTATTTTCAATATAGATACTATATACTCTATAAACGACGTTTAAACAATTATTTTGACTTGTGCATTGGTTCAAATAAGTAATATTATATCGTGTGTCTTAGCTCTACGACCAATACTATACACACTCGACTGATCGGAGATTGATCACCAATTAACAATATGACTGGTCACGCCTGACGTGGTGACGTCACCTTGAACTGTTGCAAAACTGAATTAAATATAGTACTAGTAATTGTTACACGGGTGGGCACGTGCCTTACAATCAAAATATTATATTATAATAAAATACACCGTTATTGGCTTAACGAGGTATTTATCACTGGTATAATATAATATTATTAATCGCATGACGGACATAATATAGCGAGTACCTCGTAGTCTCCGAGAATCACAATCGGACGGACAGAAAACGGGCGTTATATTACAACGAAAACAAGTAAAGCCGCTCGATTAGTAAGATCGACAGCGTAGATCAAAATATATATTATGGGTGTATAATATATATATATATATATACTTATAGGTAAACAATATACAAGTACCAAGTATCGATAAGGCTTCCGTTCGTTTTCAATCGCAAGTAAAGAGTTGTATCGATGTGGAATCGGAGACGCCCGATTAATAAGACCGGAAAAGTAATCACCGAGAATCGTCTCTACACACATCCATTATGTAGATTTCAATATATAGTAATACTACAGTGACGCAGAGTTTTGTTAAAAAATGGTTCAATTCTGACTATGACTTATATAGTTATATAATATGCATAACCTACCCCAGCCACTATTAATTTTTGAAATATTAAAAATAACTTTTCTTTTATATTATTATTTCAAACAAGAAAATTGAATAAAAAAACTAAATAGAATTCGATTGGAATGACGATTTTTTTAAATAATAATTATTCGTAAAAATTAAATTTACATATTAGTGGAGCTCGGGAGCTCTGTATATATTTTGTTCAATTCAATAATCCCTTTTACCCGCGTAAAGTGTTGGATGGTTTAATGATCACCTCTCAAGTCCGTACTCAACGCCACTGCAGCAGTGTTGACGATACGGTATACAATAACAATAAAATAAATAGGTAATAAATTCGTCGGTCGCTTGGTGCGCCGCGACGGTCGGTTGGTTTTTACCTCTCGCATTGTCTGAGCGTCCAGCTGGCGATTATCCACAGGGACACCATGAACACGAGTAGCACCGTGCCCGGGCATATGGTCATGAGCGTCTTCAGCACGAACCTCGTGTTGAAGTTGATCCGATTCAGGGCACCGATGCTGCGGGACGAGGCGTCCGTGAACAGCTTGCTGTGCAGCAACATGACCCGGCAGATGAGGTACAGCCGGAAGAACATCGGCAGCGATAGGGGCACGTCGTACGGCACCCACCGTGTCTCCAGCTTCCCGTGCTTGTTGGCCAGCTTGGTTTTCCACTCGAAGTAATACTCGCCAGGAATCGGATGTATCGCGCAGATCACCAGCTCCATCGTGATGGTGGCAATCCGCTGCCACGTCATCGCGATCCGCCAGTCGTCCGCGCAATTGTCAATCATGAACAACTGTGGGTGCGAAATGAAAATTATGTTTACACAGTATATATATAATATAGTGATGTTGGGGGATAACCTATATAATTATATCTATAATCTATATATATATATATTTAGAGAGAGAGAGAGAGAGAGAACCTACTCCTACTGTTTACCATAACTAGGACTCAAAGTGTAATCCAAGATTATTAATTATATAGGTACAAAAAAACATCGAATTGTTTTTTTTGTGTTAAAATAACTGGGAATTAAAACTAATTACATTTTTTTTATAAATATAATTTTATTGGTCTGGTTTTTGGATATTTAAGACTTGAAATCTAAGAAATAGTGGTTACTCTAGGAATATTAATTTATACAATCAATAAACTTTGAAATCTTTGGTCCACTCAGAATCCATTGTGTTCGAATGAGAGGATTTACCGTTAATATAAATTTACCACTTATTTATATTGTAACGAGTTGAGTGAAGCTCCAAATACCCAGTCTCGTGTATCATATCCACATTCTTAGATTTGCAAAATATTTTAACTTAATAAACCGGCGTAGTATCAATTAACAGCGTTTCCCCTCGATTAAGTATTTAAATAATAGTTTGATAAACAAATTTTTTTTATACATTCAAAATCGTAGGGACCCCCAAGGTTATCCGACAGTAGGGTCTAAATCACGGAATTCTCATAAATCACACCCCAAATTGTGCCGGCAATGCTGCTGCAGATGAAGCGAATAGCTCGGGGAATGCAAAAACGAAATCATTTTTTTTCTTTTGGTTGTCGGATAACTCTATTTAGTTATTCCACGTATAGCAGCATTGTTTTGTCGATCAATTTTATTCTACGACGACGATACAGATGACTATTGTTATTATTCTGACGTCGTTGTGACTATGGCAGCGCAGTAGCAATATGTTGTCGTATCCTATCAGGTACTAAATGTACGTCGCATCGGCTGCTGCTGCCGCCGCTGCTGTTATAGGTTCTCATTAATACAGTACACGTACGACGATTATTATCGCACTGTTGTTTTGTATTCTATTATTGTATCACCACCACATCGCACATTTATTTACAAACGTCCACTTGCATTACTGCAGGTATGACCCCTTGTAAATATAATATCGTTCCATCCCGTACATTATTTATAGTATCACGAAAAAATAAACACAAGCGCTTAAAAATGATAATATATGATTTGTGAAAAATATAAATCGATACCTATGTGTAAAATATTTGTCACTTTGCTACAGTTTTCTTCTAAAAATAATCATTTTTCGTTGTTGTCGTCCCTAGGAGAGTCATGATTATCGCGTAATCGTATGAGTGCACACCGAATGGATACACAGAATTGTAATCATCGAAACAGCGAAGAGCACATATTATTATAATATATTGTATAATATAGACCATAATAATACGTGGTGTATTATAAAACATTAATTTGATTTTGTTTACAATTATTATTCACGACGGAATAGCTACCGAAAAGGTAACAATTGTGTGAGTCAGTTAACAATTTAATTTTGACATTTACTTTTTGACTTCTCTTAATGTTTATTTAACGGTAAATTTAATAATTGTTATCAGTCTAATCATTTGTTTTATTTTTTTCAAATCAATTATTTTATTTTTTCCAAATCAATTATTTTATCAAACAGGTAAGTATAGTAAATTTGAAGTTTATTACGGTCTGTCATATTTTACGAGAAAAGTTTAAAAAACAATTAGGTAATTATTTTATTGTGTTACGTAAAAAAAATAATATCCTTACAAATAAGAATTACATACACACATAATAAAAACAACATACATATTTCAATTAGTTCATGTATACCAACGTTTTAATAAAATTAATAAAATAAAAATGTTTGCTTGTAATTACTAATAAAGTAATTCAGGTTAAATCTCAAATTTTTTCTTTTATTTTTTGGTTAAATGAGGTAGTAGTCTAAGGTACCTTTTCTGACGGTTTATATTCGACAGCATTTTACTTTCAAGTCACGTCATACGTTACGTTACTTCAATAAAAGAGCAAACATTGGAGGGCTATTTCTCCGATATATCAACTTATATAGAACTTTTTAGGAGGTTTACAAAAATAAAACATAAAACCACTATTGAATTCAGTATAAAGCTAACCTATTGAGATACTTGGAATAAAATAAAATATAAAATCAACTTTTGAAGTTTGTGTAAAAATGAGTAAACGGTTCAGAAAAGCGGCGGACGTCAGTTTTAAATCAGTAAACAGAAATTCTTTTTTTTTGTCTATAAATATATTTCTCAGAATTCGTTTATCAACATAAAAGTTTAAGAGTTTATTATGTAGATAGGCAATACGTCTTACTTATAAAATGTAATTGTTCCAAAGGGAATTAAAAATTAAAAATGTGTACTTATCTACTATATGAAGTATGGAATTTATACTTTTGGTCAGTTTTTAGCTTTTAAATAATTTTGTAAAATCGAATTAACTGAAGATATGTATTTATTTTATATAGGTACCTTTTTTTGTGTTGGTTGAATAATTAATTAAGATTGAATTAAAATATTTAAAAATCTAACTTATACAAATTAATTTACTTAGATTATTATTATAATATAATATATTAAAATAATATATAATCTATAAAATATAATATAATATATTATACAAGTAATATAGTTGGGCTGATTAGTTAATATTGCATTAGTTTTCAAGTGAAATAACTATTAATATTAACAATGAATTCATATTTCACGTATTTTTTTATGATTGTTTATTATTTATAATTACAAAAATATGAGAAATATACCGTAAACAATTAATTTGTGATGATTTTGAGTTTAAAAAAAAAAATAATTACAATAACTTGAAATTAAAATGATATTAAAAAATATTCAAACACATATGTCATGTACATTTTTTAGAATACTTCTATAAAACGTGTCTAAATTTGGAAAATACACCCATACAAATTCATTATTTACTCATTAATTAAAACAAAAATATAAATGAATGATTTCTTTGTTTTTGCTAATCTATTATTTAATTAAAAATGTTAGGTACCAGTTTCATTGTACATTTTATATTTTTATTACTATGTTCTGATTTTTACTTTATTTCTCCTTTAATGTGTGATATTAATGTATTAGAGAATACGCTTGTTATTATAAAATTAGGTTTATAATTTATTTAAGCTAGAAAATATATAATAATAATGTAATGTAATATGCCAGTTCGACTTTCAAGTATGTAATATTTTGCGATACCCGATAGTGTTAAGTTTGTAACACCCTATGTTTAAATTAAGACTGAAGAATTGACTAAAATAAAATATATACTCTTAACACTTTTTGGCTCCGTCTAAATTATTATATTTTAATAAAATCACACACTGCATTTAATTCTACATTCATCATCAACACAAGTGAACTTAAAGATATAATCATACAGCCCCATCTTACAGAATAATATACAAATTTAGACATAAACGTCATAAGGTAAAATACGAATTAAAATATATTAATAATAATTGTAGAGCTGTAAATCTAACGGGTTTTCTTATTGATAAAAATCTCCTGCAATAGTGCTCAACCCGCAGCTATGGAAACGTATCTATTAGGAATATAAATCCTTTGGTGGTTAACTATAATATTGTAATACTATAGGTCTCTCCCCCGAGCACGTTACATTAGTTCTTTGTAAAAAAGTGTCAAATGGGACTTAACGCAAGGGTCAAATTACACTTTGCCGTTTTGGACATTTCATTTAGTATATTTCCACCTGTCTCTCTCCACCGTCGGCACCGTTTAAGGTGTCGTGTTCAATGGCAATCGCCACAAGAAATAATCTGAATTTGTATGCATAGTGTTGGCACGCAGTATTGCGTACTATATGCTAAACAACTTAGGGTAGAAATAAAATAACTTAATACTCAATTGTGTGTGTGCGTATAAGTGAGCCAAAGCTATAATATTTCCTGAGTGCAATTTGCGTGCCATTTCAGGAGGAGGAGGAGGAGGGTTATAATATACTTGTTGCTGCCTTAACTTGAGACCTCCGCTAATATTCGCAGGTTTTACCGAATCGTTTCCATAGGGACTATATTCTTATTGCCGGAAACAACGACCAGAACTATTCCAATTATACGTATATAATATTATATTTCCACGTCTTCCGGTCTGGCCAGGTTCACCATCAATAATTGCTGTAAAGGAATGTCCGGACCCAAAGTAAATTCCGTAGTGCGTTCTTTCAGAAAACTATAGTACATACCCTCGTTTTAATTTCCATAATATCACCCCACCATTAAGCCATAAAGTTTGTAAAAGAAATATATAAACGACACAGAAGTATATTTATTTCCGTGCTTTTGTTGACCTTTTATAATATGTATAGTATTATAGTTCATACATATTGATTGTTAATTATAATACTATCATGTTTGTATTACATTTGCGTATTATGTATAAAAAACAATGATCATATGTTTGTACCCTAAAAACCTAACTTGTTTTAAACATTATTTAGTTTATATTTTAAAATAGTGAAATCTAACTAAATTATCCTAGTAATAATATTAGTAAAAAAGCATTAGCTCTAAATACAGAAAAACCTATATACTCTACAATTTAAAAATGGTATTTTTATGCCTGTTGCAGAAAATTTAAGTCAAACGAAGAAAAAAAAATTATCATATGGATTATATTCCTAATTTATTGAGGGCATAGTTTCATAAGAGGCTAGTATAAGACCATATATTTATAACTTGTTATATTGAGCAAATAAAGTCAAAATAGATAATAAAAGAATTTTCAAGAAATAAAAAAATAAAAATCGACTGTTCTCAGAAATCTATTTTATTACACGTCTGAACTTAGGTAATGTTTATTGTTTATATTAACTATGTAGACATTAACGCAATTATTACATTTTAGTACAGTTGTTTTTCTGTGTTATTCCGTTTAGTTAAATAAAATATTATTTAAAAAAACTATACTTATTATTATATTATTATATAAGTGCCTACATAAAATGGGATATTATAAGTTATACCTTTTATTTTGAGAATGAAAAATGTATAGACGGACCATATAAAATAAAAATAAATTAACTCACTTATAATTTAAATTTAGATAAACTTTATTTTTTAGATTACTTAATTGCGTGAAATTTTTATTTGTTTTGAAATATAGTGTGCGCAGTTCTAAGTATGCCGCTAAGTCTTGTAAAATGTATATTAGTATTTTGGCTTTTTATAAACTAATGTGAACGAATATTATTATACTCAAGTTTATGTTAATTTATAAATTAACATACGTTGTTTAATATAGATGTATAATTTTGGAACCGTTTTAATTTATAAGAAGAATTTAATAATATTATAATAAATTAATAAACGTAAACAAAACAATAAGAGTCGGCCTATGATGGGAACCATTTGGAATATGTTCTACATAATTCTACTTTACGGACAAAACTGTCTTCATTTTCACTGGCCTGTCTATACCATTCCGTATTTGAAAGTTCTTTCGTGTATCGGTGTATCCATACGTAGTAATACGAATTATATTAAACATGTATACCTACGAAATAAATAATAAGTAAATCGAAGAAAGATTTAATATTATACTCGAAATTGTAGACTATCAATGGTTTTGATTTGATTGAAAACTTTTAGCAGTGAGTAATGGTTACGTTAAAATAGCCAATTTCAAATAACAAATATTTTATTTTATGTTTATTTAAAATTACACTATACAGCGAGCACAAGGGTTTAGGAATGATAATACAAATTATAACAGTATTGTAATAATAACATATGAGAAAATATGAATGTCACTAAGTTTGATATTTTAAAAATGGCAACCAGAAACGAGAGATGACTAGTAAATACGACCCTTGTGACTAATAACCAAATCACTCACCGTGTCAGCCAAAAATAGCTTTGTTAAGTAAAAGTGACTTATCAAATAATGTGGTTTTTATATTTTTGGAGATATGTCTCAAATGCATTTTCAGGGTCGGCTGATATTTCTTTGCCTCTTGTTTACTCATATGAATATTTGTTATTTTTAGTACTTTAAACTAACACTGTCCAATAATTTACATCTACCCGAGGATAACGAATTATCAATACTAGAAGTATGGTCAAACGATAACGAAATCAACACAGAATACAATCCCTCTATAATTTAATTTATTTTAGAAAGAGGTAAAAATAATTTTTTTCTGGGATTTTGTACCAATGAAAACTACAATATTATTAAGATGGTATGAAACGAAATATTTAAGAATTATGAGTGGTACAAAAAAGCTAGAGGCTTTAAAATAACGAGTGAAAAACCGACAGTCCATTATCATATATTTATACATATTATTATCATTCAATATTTATGTAGGTAATACTCATGATTCAACATTAAATTAATTTACATATATTTTGGGTAGGTAGTTATTATAATTCGATTTACCATATTTATTATATCTATATACATTAATTTAAAATTATTCATTTGATGCTACGAATGATTTAACTAATCGTATAAATGGTTATAACATATTATGTTATAATACTATATCATTTTAATCACAAAGATATATCAAAATTGATTTTAAATCATTGTATTGAAATTATAAATAGAATGAACCATACATCGAAACAAGCATCATAATCCTAACAATTAAATTCAGTTTTAAATAAATATTTAAAATAATTAATTATTAAAGAATTTTTAAATTATGGTTGAACTTTAAAATACTATTGTAATGGGCATAAATAAAGTTATTAAGTTTTATTGACATTTTAAATTCAGAACTATTATACTATGAATGTATTGATTTTACAAAGACGTGTGTTTCTCATAACAGTTCATACTGGAACCAAAAAATCTAAAAAATATGTATAAACTTAATTTTTTTTTTAGACATTTGAGTTTTAAATTTGGATGCTATTTGATATTTAAACATTTAAACGAAAAATAACAATTTTAGTTTTTTGTTGTAATTTAAAAGTATTTTTTGTGGATATTTGAAACTTTTATATTTATTATTATATTTAATATACACAGTGACAATTTTCAAAGTAACTATAAATAGTCTATCTATAATCTAATCTAAAGATTAATTTTATGCTATTGCCTATTTATGGTTTATTCCGTATTACCAATATTTAAATGAATTACTGTAATAATTAAAATCAATAAATATTAATATGATAATAGGTTGACAGACCATCACTGCTCCGCTCAGAATCCTTTTTTGTATGCAATGATTTATTATTGAATTCATATTTAACATAATATTCATTACAGTGACCTACTCAATGACGAGATACACTCTACTCTTACTGTACAGCAAAGCGATTACTTATTTCCCCCTTTTTAACTATAAAGATAATTTATTTATTTGTATGTGAGCTGAATGTGAGAAAAATGTAACTCAGTTTTTTTTTAAAAATGGTTAGTTAAATGAGATTTATCCCTACAAGTAAAAATAAAAATGAAAATAAAATGATATGTTTAATTTGAGTTATAATTTTGAGTGAATCATATTATAATAGTTATTATTTTATGATACCTCCTACATGACTTAAAGTTAGAGAAAACTTTTCTTTTGTTGATTGTATGCATTTTGAAATGAATAATAATGGAAGATCCTAAGCTAGGGAGAAACCTCTGATCGAATTCCCAGAAACTACTGAAATAACATTTACACCTGACATTGGTGGTTACATTGTGTAAATTAAGTTTTCAGTAAAGTTTTTGAAAAGATTTCTTTTCAATGTTTCCGGTTACTCGATATTGTATTTTGAATGTTACTTAGAGTGACGTATATTATTTTTTCCTTTTGTTGATACAGTTGAAACTTTGAAGGTTATTTGTAAAATTTTCATAGCACATAATATACAAAGAGTTTTAAGCTTACCTGTACTTCGAGCGCGTGGTAGGCCATGATCAAACCCAGCAGAATGATGGTGGATACGGATATGAGCGTTTTCAGTGACGTAGAATAGAATGACGTCTGCAACAGAAAGCACGACGGAAATAAGTTTTTGTCGAATATGGTTTTTTAAATCACATTTAGACGATGGTAGGCGAACGTGTATGAATATTTTCTACGTTTTCTAGCATACGTCTTACGAATAGAATACCTATACATTTCGCTATAGCGATTATCAAAGGATGTGCGATTTTCATACCTATTTTTTTTCTTACTCTGAATACGTCTTATACTTTTATGTTATACACCGAGTGACTGAGATACTCAAAAGATTGACCTATCTCGTATCTGTCTATATAGTGTATACCACATCGGTTTTTATGTAGTTTATTCATTGAAAATAATATTGAATTGAAATGTTATATATATATATGAAAATAAATACATATTCACTGAGAATCAATTTAATTTCACATTATAATATTTTGTTTTTATATTTATAACTTATAACTTATTTGAATGAAATAGATTTTCATTTATTTTTATACGGTTTGAATAAAATATAACTAATTAACAGTGCAATCACAAGGTATTAAATTATTTTAGATAATATCTAACAAAGTAACAGCTAGAATTATTTTTATTTACCTATTTGTACTCATTTTGATTCTGAGTTAACATTTTAGAAAAATTATTCACTAAATATTTAACAGTAGAAAAAGGGTGGGAGGGAGTTGTCCACTTTTTTGAATAACAGAAGATCTCCACAAGACACTCCTTAAGTAGTAAAAAAACTCAAGGATTTGAAAATTTAGTCTTTAAGTTTAAAAATTCCGAAAATCAGATTTTGAATTACTGCATTATTGAAGAACAAAAAAAAGGGGGTGAGTATGCTTGGTGATTCACCCTTCATATTGTTAGGTATATAAACGTATTTTATGTTGTGTTATCATAATTTTTTTTTGTTAAACAGTTTTAAAACAATCTTATTATCTTTAAAATGAATCCAATTCACAGAAACGAAATATTTGATTTATTTAAAATTAGATGTCATGACTATATTGATGTTATACAAAAAATGTTTTTAATCGATTAAGTTGTTTTCTAACACTGGTGTTTGATGTTTACATAGTTCATACATGTTGTCGGTTCTCGATGTATAATATGATCCGTCGTATAATTTGTTGCCAGATATGGGATGCATGTTTTTTTTCCATATATCTCGGCCTTGTCATCTCGGTCAAACAATGAGTTATGATCGTCAGCGGACGTATTAATTCGCGTGTATCATCGTCGTAGCTCTGGAAATGGCAGTGGGTTTTTCAAGTGGAGGGGAACAAAGACAACTTTGTCATCCATCATTTCTCTACCGGAGGTCGAAGTTACCGGAAGATAGGAAAAGAGACGGAAGGAAGAGAGGAAATATATATAATATATATTATATATTATACACTCACGAGTATATGTATAATATAATATATAATACAGAAGATAACTTGTGTGACCATGACAGAATCGATTTGTTTTTTTGTGTACATATTTTGGACGGATCCCAAGAATTTTTTTATTTTTCAAATGCACGAATGAAAATTGTTTTCTAAGAAAACTATGATGTCTTTAAGTAGATCCATTATCCAAGTTTTCAACCAATAAAACTTATCGGTTAACGGGGCACGCTGAAATTGTCCAAATCGAAAAAGACAGGAAAAAAGATACAGACGGTCAAACGTTATTGAGTTAACTGAAACTTTAGAATGGTACTTGGACTTTATGAGAAAATTGATATCTGTATACTGTCAGCTTGTGTCTATAACACAACAATATGCTTAGTAGTAAAGTTTCAAAATAAGTGTTATCAATAGTTAGATACAAAAAAACACGCATTTCTTATTTATTTGTTAAATTATTTACTTTAATCGCTTAAAGGTATAAATAGTAGTATAGTTTAGTATAAATAGTTTTTATTTCTCAAAACTATTTAGCTTAAGCATCATAACCACTTAATTGTGATGAAAACATAACTTGTGCATATTTATTTTAATTTTTAAATAATGTACCTATCTACAACAACGTACTTAAACATTGTAACAATCCTTAAGTATCTCTTTCATAAATATTCTTTTGACCTTTGAGTTTCATAAATAGTCTTAACAAAAACAGTGTGTGGTCTAAAGTTGCTTGTTAGTTAAATTATACGGCCATAAAAATTAATTTGAACAGTCAATGAGCATTTTTTCTTAAATTACAGACAATCCGTGTATTCAAATGAAATGTTTGTTTTTTAGTTTAAGCAAGTTATTTGAACTAATGGTATTGCTTATAAACTATATTTTGTGAAGCCTGTCATTACAATAATTCAAGTGGTTTAACTTTCATCAGTCATTTTCAAAGTTGTATTCATTACGATTTACATTAGTGGTGATATTCGGGCATTTTATTCTGCGCCTTCCATCCAGATATTTTCATAAAGAACTATTTAATTTTCTTCAACTAGACCATATTTCATAAACTGTAAGATTAAATGTGGCCTTATTTTTAAATATACCATTTAAACCGCCCAGAGTAGATTGTTTGATAAGTTGTTGGATATTTTTTATTTTAACTGTTTGACTATAAGCTTTGTGTGTGTTTTCCTTTGGAAACGTATACTTTTTCCCTGAAATCATATTCCTAAGTTATCAGATAGTTATGACCGATAAACGGAATACATAATTATTTCAGCTCTTATTATTATTAAGGACACAGAAATTATAAATTATATGTATGTATATTTAAAATGTTCAAATAATAATTATAATGTAAATTTTTAATGTATGGACTTTTTGTCGGATATTTGCCATTCTATTAAGCATTCAGTTTATTTGAATGTATAATGTAGGTACTTATTTTAAACAAAGTACAATTGTGTCATGATAAAATGTGTAGGTACAAGTCGTTTGAAATAATTTACGACTCTTTGAGTAATAGCGCATTTAAAACAATAACAATTAATAATTGAACTATTTAAGTCAAATTTCAGGATGAAAAAATATTTTATACGATATATAATATTATACATATTATATTATAATATTACGATCGATTAAAATTCAATGGTTTTTTTAGAAAATAGCATATCGATGCTTCATACATATTATACGAATATTATATTGTTTCCATGTGAATAATATGTTAATTCGGGTGTTAATATTTTTTTTATAAACGACGAAAAAAAATAACCGACCGGTTATTATACGTGTATATTATTATGTGAAAACAAATAATAATCGGCGAACACACACCGGGGGATTGCCTTCGGACCGGACGTGTGCGCTATATGACTATATACAGTCGACCGATCGAGTCTGTAGCGATCGTTACGTAGGTTTCCGAACTCAAAAAGCGTAACTGGGAATATGTTTGTATATATATATAAAAACACCCTTTACATATAGTTATACGGGTTATCACCGGCGCGAAATATTTACCGTCGACATCGGTGAGAGGGAATTCAGTGCTCAGTGTTCATAAAACATCATCCGAAGTGCTAAAGCCAAGGTTTTATGCGCGAACCTGCAGGGTCCGTTCGTATCTGCACGTCCTATATATTATATTATTATATAGGTGCGCATTTCTTCCTAGGACATTTTTATTTTCAGATTTCTCCTTGGATTAGGTGAGATCGGCGCGCAATAAAACTGACCCGGGTCTCCGACCGAATAATCTCTTTTTTTCCTACCGCTCCGTGTTGTTTTCTTTCATTTAATGACTGTCATATTATTATATAGCCGCGCAGTGCATTTATTTCCACCCCACGCCCGTAAACCCATTTAAACGACTCTGGTATAGGTATATACGGCCATATACGCGTAATCTCGGTCACAGGCAGCGAAATAAAAATAAAAACATAAGCCCTATTATAATAATATGCGCATAGAAAAATGGAACAGGCTCCAAACAGGCATCACACACTAGATCTCCATTGTATACGAACTACATTATATTTTTAGTTGATTGTGTGAAATATGCTCGCTCTCGTGTACCTAAATATTGTATAGGCTTAGAAAAAAAAGTCAATTCAGCCACGAATTAAAAATAAAATTTTTTACCCTCAAACAATTTTACCCGCATACTAATCTAACCCACATAGCAGTTGCACTGCAGTGCGTACAGACAACGATCTTGTTTTTTAAAGTTTTTTTGTTAATTATAAAAATGACCACGATGCACATATAATGTACATACAAAAAACCACCGTATTATGTTGTTGTTTTTTACAGTGCATCTAAAATAAGGGTAAGTTTAGTAACTATAGATTATACAGCGAATATAAAAGAAATCAATGTCACCTGAAAAATTCGTTTTAACTAAATTAAAAAAAGAAATGGGCTACCTGATATACTACATGGGTAAACTTGAGTAGGTCATGACCGCGTTTTTTAACATCAAGGTTACCTTGAGCTTTATAAAAATTTTTAGATTGCAAGTTCCTATAGTATCTTTTATTTTAATATAGGTTTGATGTGTTAAAAAATAACAATTATTATTTTTATTGTTAATCGTGTGTAGTGTTGTAGTGTGTATTCAAGGTTGTTAGTACTTATAGGTTTTTAATGATTTCGGAATAATGAAAAAACGTTTTAATAGAAATAAAATAGTGACAGAAAAAACATAATTTATTTGTTCGATTTAAATTGTACTAAGAAATAACGCGTTTTCACATTTTTCTTTACATCACATAATTTATAACCCATTTAATTAATATGTTACGACATCATAATATTTAAGATAAACTATTGTTTAATTTAATAAATCATTGTATCATATTTTTAAGCAAATTATTTTTCATAATACCTATTTACTATAACTTTATGTAATATATTATAATATAGGTGTATGTTTTAAAATTTGAATTTTTTTTTAAGGACATTAATTATAATGTGAAATTCACGTAAAATTTAATTTTAAAAGTATAACATCTAGGAATACCATAATATTCATTCGATGATATCAATTTAGTACTTATTGAAGTTGCTGGTTTTCCAGTAAGAAACCTATAAATTTTATATAATTTATTAATTATTATACGACCGTCTGGTTGGAAAATAATTAGAATAAGATCGATATATTTAAAACCTTTATGTATATGAATAGTTAAATATAAATTATAAACATAATCTAAGTGCAAATGTACTTATATTGTTGTTCTTGTAAAAATAGAAGAAAAACAATAGTAAAAAATAAAAATGATTGTTGATAACTCATACAAAAAGCGTTCATATTATATAGTATATTATATGTCAAGAAAAGTAAAATTAGAACAACTTTTTTTTACAGTTATTGATTTTATTATATTCATGGCATATTTATTATATGGATTTATATATTTGTTGCAAGTTAAATGTAATGTATATACGTATTTCCCATGTCACTTATTAAACTGGTACCCAAATTAAGTAAAATTATAATCCTTAATAACTTAATTAATAAACAACTATTTTCGAATTATTTTATACTACCTTTCTGAGACGATAACATTTGCAATATACGTTTGTTTATAATTTATATAATTATATTGAATATAGAAAATTATGTGATGACTTTATATGCGTTGACATGATATGAGCAAATTACTATAAATAGGAAAGTTTTGAATTGCATACTTCAGATGACCATATCCGTGTTTTAGATTTTTCCTATTATGAATCTCTTCATTTTGCAATCTTTCATGTGAATGACACATGTATTTGTTTGTGGACCTTAAATATAAGTATATAACATATTATATAAATACGATGTCATTATACGAGAGCTTTTCAAAAGACATGAAATAAACGAGAAAAAGTGGAACACAAAATATTTTTCATCAAACTAATGTGGTGCACAATTCCATCTTATGTGATTTAATGTTTTGAGTGTTCTAAAAAATTTATTATTTTAGTATTTTTGGCTTTTTATGCACCGTATATTATGTTATCTGTAGTTGTTCTTAACGAGCATTTGAGTACGACCGTTAACCATGATTTGCGATAAAAAAATAATAAAAAATTGTATAATAATATATTATTATATCTCTACATATTACACATACGCGTATTAGAGAGATGCGTTTGTACAATAATACCGCTTTTCGGGGGTGTGTGAACGACAAAAACATACATCACAAACAGGAAGAGACTGGCGAGCTTCCTGAGCCAAAAACCCCCCCTTCGTAATTTAGTGGGGGAAATAGGGGGTTGGCAATTGTTCAAGTAACAGTCCGTCTGTCGGAGAAATGTCCCCTCGTGTACCCACTTCTACCACACGCGCTTATCCACCACCGTTGCTATCATAGCCGCTTTTCTGACAGCCATGCAATTTTTTATCACCACGCCCCTCTCCTCAAAACCGTTTGCCGACATAAATCGTGTCAGATTTCTCGATTGAGCAGACGGATGGAAACAAATTATTATTATAAATACACGAGATTTTACTTCAGTTCACGCTCAACTTAACATTTTTAGTATTTTTTACTAATGCATTTTTTTCCGTGTCAAATGCGTAACATATTTTTTGGACCCTTTCTTTAACGATACCCGGCGCTCCCATTGGCGACATTATCTCCCCACTTCTCCTATGACCCCACCGACTACCATACCTCTATCGCGTTCACCACGACCACTATATGTCATTAATAAATTAACCCAGACCGGTCGCCTGGTTTAGGTCTTTGGTTCATTTATTGATCCTTTACTAGTCGATATAATTGGTGTCGTGCCAGTTGTGTATGCGTTTTATAAAAATTAGTTTTTGTTTTTTTTTTTAAATTATATAATAATATATTGTTTTTTTTGTAAGGCTTTTTATTATAAATGTTGACTGAAATGTGTATTTACTATTTAGTTTTATTACAGTTAATATACGGATGAAAATGTATGAGAATTCAACAAATAATGATTTTCAAAAATATTGATGACAAATACATACCTACAAAGTATTCACAAACTATTAATCCATTTGTATTTAACAAATAATTTTTCAAAAAGTATTTATCTCCAACCACATTTGGTGAAGAACAAATGCAAAGTATGTATTCTCTAATATACGTGAAACAATTTATATCGTAAATACATACATTTGTATCAATTATATAGTGTTTCCATGATCGAATTTTTCATAGGACCTATACGTATATACGTATTCTGTTTAATAGTAACTTAATATTGTTTCATTTACATAGAATACATTTACCGTACAAACTATAAAAAATGTTAAATATAATGACAATTATTTTAACATTTTAAAGGACAGTAATGCTTTTTTTACTATCTGAAATTTTAGATTAACTTTTTTGTTATAGGACATTTTTATTTGAACCTATATTTATTTAATAACATATTATTAATTTAAATTTCTTTATAAGACATAATTTTTAGTTTGCAGAAATATTTTTATGTCTCATGAATCGTGTTTTAAATTGAATGTAGTAATTCCCTTGAAAAAAACTGTAAATGAGAAACAATGGATTATTTTAAAACGGAAATTAAAAGATACTTGATGAATGGTGAATAAATAACATTTTCTGTAATAAAAACAACAAAACCGCAAAAAAAAGAAAAAACCAACAACAAAATTCAACCAATGTCTGTTGGAAAAGGACAGATAGGACACTTTATGGCGCCAATGCTTTTAAAATTAAATGAACGTATTTGTTAAGAAAATATCTACAATAAAATTAAAAAAATTATATTTTATTATTATAATATTTGTTAAAATATGCGTTGTAGAATGCCAAAGGTCTCAAAATGTTTTCTATACCGGCTATAATAGTATGCTTTTAAATGGTAAGAAAGGTAAATAAATCCTTGAATTTGGTTCTTAATATTGATTCAGTCAGTAAATGTATTATTTATAATCATACTATTACGAGTAAAAACTGTGTTAAATTTATTTTATACACGGGAAAAGAGAAAGTGAGACGTATCTAAAGTTGAAAGATTAATTTTATTTTAGAAATTAAAATTTTATAAGCCGCATAACAACTGTAATGTTTATATTGAGTTATTTATTTCTTAAAATGCTATATATTATAATATACATTTTAAGTACCTACTACCTATACTTTATTAGGTATAAGAATCAATTTTGTTATGGTAAGATGAATTAAAAAAATAAAAATAATTATTATAATAATAACTGCTGTTACAGTTTTTATGAATATCATATGCAAATGTCTCCGAAGACATATTTTAGTAAATATAATTAAATGCCAAATTAACTTTATATGAAAAAACTGAATTGCTTAAAAATATAGTAAAAGTATATAGTATGTACATACTAACTATTATTTATTTATTTAAAAATATCAATAGCTAATTAATTATTTAATTATTACAACAAAAAAAAACAGTAAATTTTGTTTCAAATGGCTAGTTAAATAAAGTGGTTTTATGGTTTCAAGGACAAAATTTTATTTTTAGTTTTTCACTTTCGTATTCATTTGAAAGATAGTATGAAAACGTAAATACCAGAATCTAAAAATGTACTTTAATTCAAAACTAGGATACCAAAAAAGAGGTGTGTAAACATTATTCTTTTGTTGAAAGTCTGGTTAAATTTAATAATAATTTGGTGAACATATTACACACACCATTAAAATTAAGAGTTTTGGAAGAACTTGGCAGTTATTTGAGTTTGATATGAAATTCGATAGTAATTTTCTCACGCCCATTTTGTGCACACATAGTTAAAAATTCGTAAGCATCGTTAATAATAATTGTATAATACTTTGCTTTTAATGAACCTACTGGACTATTTCCAATAATACATAAAAAAAATCCTAACGTTCGAATGTATTAATTATCAGAAGAAAAACGGGGCAAATATTAATTAGAATGTTATAGTTTATGTAGGTTTATTTCGACCATTTATTTTCATTGTAAATTGAACGATATTATGTACGAACATTTATCAACATAAACGATTTTAAATAAAATTAATATAAACGGGTAAAGTTCACTTTGAATATATTTTCGTTGTTTTAAACTGAAAAATTGTCAGTGTCAGGTGTACTGAGTCCTAGATGGTGGGCGAGATAGGTAGGATAATATTTTATTTTTGTGGTAAAATTACTTTTATTTAACAAATGTAGAGTTTATGGATAAAATAACAAGATATTAAAAATTAAAATATTGTTTCTTTAAGTTTCTTCTATTGTAATTAATTATTTTTATTTATGTTTGTGTTTTTTTTTTACTTGTAATTCGTATACAAATGAATGTTGAAAGAGTAGTTTTTAAAATCCAATTGATGCAAATATACACTGAATTGTATTTTATCTATAGTGTTTCAGAATTGTTTTCGAACCAAAACCGAATAAATTATATATTTGTTTGGATGTTATAAATGTATTTTTAATATTTATTGTAATACATGATTAATTTGATTATGATTTGTCCAAAATACGTCACCGAAAAAATGAAATTGTATTGAATTAAGTTTATTTCAACTTTTTTAGGGTCATCAATTCATCACGGGTTACAATTACTAAACAAAAATCGATTGGCATGGAGAAAAATCTGTTAATGATTACTATTGTTATGATGTCGGTCCACGAAGAAAATTATATATTTAACATTTATAAAAAATTCTTCATTCGTGACAAGCAAAATTGGGTTGTCATAAAATATATCGATTGAAATGTTTCATAATTTTATTTTATTTATGTAACTACTTAGTACTTTAGTGGTTAATAATTAATTAGTATTTGTATAGAAAATACAACAAAATTATTAATGAATTTAATTTACTTGAGTAGTTATTTTATATTGTATGGTTGCGATTGATAAAAAAAAAATGTAACGAGTACATTATGATACCAAGTTTTGTTTTAATGTTTAAAATGTTTTAATATTAATTAATTATTTCCATTAAAGTTGTAATAACATAGAATAATGAAACTTTGCAATTTCGTTTAATGGTGGACACAGATTTTTCAAATAACTGAAACAATAATTAAATTTCGAACGCTATTTATTTAACTAGAACCAAAAGAAGAAAATTAAAAAAACCACGCACTTAGAAACGATTCCAAGATAATGAAACTGATATTAAAACTCGCAGCCAAGTCAAAGTACAAAACTGTGTTGTAAGTAATATTAACTTTCTACTCATATAACAAAAATTGCAGGCTTTTCGCCGTTTATTTATACTACCACCGGAACCGTGTTTTATCTTCCACAATATTGCAGTTTTAATAATTTAATCAGTCCAATTTTCAGGAAAACTAATTTAAACTCCTCGTGAAAAACAAAAGTGATAAAAAGCGGAACGCAGTCATCAGGTCGTTATGACATGTACACATCAATCTGGAACCTTGACCCTAAACCGTTGTATGGTAAAAGACTAAAAATTGTCCATTTGTGCACACTGTTACACACTATATTCTGCCGCCGCTATAATATAGACCTGTAAATTATACAATGTTATAATCATGTGGAATACTACGGTATAGCCTTCACCCGATTTCCAAGCACGTGGCAACCGAATATTGGAACAACATAAACATAAAAAATAACATCTGGCTTTTATAAAGCAGAATGGAAATATAAATACGTAGTTTGATACATAAACATAACCCGATGTTTTATTTAGTTCGGTTTTCATTGGTCGAATTCGTACATTTCTTTTATCAGCGAATAAAATTATTCAACAATAATTTCAACCTTTTACGCACCGTGTCATTAACTATGTAGGTATTACTATATAGACGTCATACATAATATAATATATAATATATAATATAGGCTTTACGGCGACGGCGGCGGTGGCTAACGTCGTCCCTACACACACACGCATGATATGGGTATAATATATAATAATAATAATATTATAATACCTACGTTTCCATATTATTATATTGTATAGGTACACACTCACATAATCATTTTTCCCGACTTTTCTTCTCCACTGAAACAGGGGTGGTGGTGGTGGTGTTGGATATAAATCGAATACATCATGTACGGGTTATGCGCGGTATATTGGTACTTATTATGCCGACAGGGACGGATCGCATGGGACGTGGCGGCCAGAGATATATTATAGGCGTTAGGTGCGAATTCAATTTCGATTCCGGTCAATAAAATTACCCTATTATGTACTAAATGAAAATCGCGGATATAATTTATTCCTTGACCGTATCCCTATTGGTATTGGAATTTATCATAAAAACGTAATACGGATTCGTGAATGCCGAATTTATAAACCAACAGAGGTCGCCGAAAATGTAACTGACATTATAATAATATTCTATTATTATTATTATTATTATTATTATTATTGTAACCATAATATTATGGACTTGCATGTCGGTTTTAATTTGGAATCATGATTTTAATCAATGCATTCATACCTACTGAAAAATTATAATAATACATAGTAACAAGTTTGATTTTTCCGATAACATTTTTTTACTATCAATTTATTGTACCTTTTCACTACCTAGCTGCCTTGTACCTAAAATATAAAATATTTTAATTCATGTCTATTGATGTATAACACAAATGGATAACGACACAACAATAATGTTGTATTATACGTTATATTATAGAGAAATATTCTTGATTATTAAATAATGTACGTATATATTATAGGAACACAGCTAGACGTTAAAAAAAAATACATTTACAGTAAAAAAAAACTAGGTTTCATTTTTAAAACCACCATAAATCTCATTTTTATACAAATGTCTTAGATTGAATTTCAAATAATATTATGTTTGTGGGTTTTCAATTACTTTAAACAAATTGAAACTAAGGACTGTGGATAATTATTATGTTTATGATTGGTCGTAAATAATAAATCAAATAAGATAAAGTGCAATTAGATACAAAAAATATTTGCTAAGTTAAAAGTATTTATAAGATGTATAGCATATAAGTAAAACATCCGAGGAAAAAATGTAATTATGTCAACATTAAAATAAAACTATAGTATAACTAAAAAATTATATTTATTATTTTGTTGTTTATTGTTTATACTGGTATATGTAATCTAACAATACTTAAGTAAATTATTAAATGATAAATAATACAAATTAGTAAACAACTACTCAAATTAAAACCTTTGACTAAAAAATAAATAATAATAATAAAAAAAATTTTAAATTTCAGTTTTAAACAAATTATGTAATAATATCGAACAACAATAATTATTTAGATCTTGATTAAATATATTAATATATTATGTACAAGGTGCAACTATATATCATAGTTAAAATATTCCGCAGTTTTAATATTTCTAACGCTTTGTAATTTTAACTTTACAATAATGATATATTTCTATTTTAGATGATTATTAATTGTATTGTAAACCGTATTGAATTCTTTTATAGAGTTTCGTTGGTGTATTCCTTCAAACAAAATAAACTTGGCTATGCCATTGCGGTGGATGTTAAACGTTTTGTTGTACAAATTCTTTGTGATGGAAACTTTTAATGGAGTTTAGCATTTACATGAACACCAGAGTTCAGAAATATTTTTGAAATTAGTTTTATTCTTTTCACGATATTTCTATTGTAAATTCATTAAACATATTTTAATAACATTGAGAGATTTGATTTTTAAGGCTATAGAGATATTAATCGCGAAGACTGTTAACAAACGTCACTGCAGTTATGATACTTGTCTGTACTTTTAACGTTATTTAGGCAATATTTAGAAATTTGCCTTTCAGGTGTAACGCAGATTGCTATAGTAAAATAAACTTAAATGTTAAAACAAATATTCTGATTATGTTCCTAGATTGAAAATTATTTAATTATATTATAATTTATGGTGACGGTTGTGACGGTGATTTCACTTTCGAGTTTAATACTGTTAAAACATTTATGCTAAAGACAATAATAACATTATATATTACGGTAATAAATTACAAAATTTAAAAATATAATATAAAATGTATTAAATAAATTAACAGTTACAATAAGATTAAGGCAATGAAAGTAAAAAAAAAAAATAGCCGGCCTTTCAATATCAATTACCTCAGCCAACAGTTCGCTGTTGCCTCCCTAAAATAGGTTTTAAAATTTATTATTAGAAATCGAGAAACATTTTTTTATGTTGCATTCTTTTTAGATGTATTTTTCCAAACATCTCGAATTTACCGTAAACTAATATCAATTAATCGGTAACGATGAATATTATATCACTGGTAAAGATTATAAACTTGAAATGCGTTCATATTTCTATACATTTGTTTTCATAATTGTTATTCTTACTTGATTCACCTACATTTACTTTTATATTATAACAATTTATCATGTATTTGACGTTTTGAAATATTTTAATTTTAATTTCTCATTATAACTCAGATAGCTAAGAAAATTAATTGTTTTTAGATTTTTGAGATAATTCATATTAAAACATTTTTTGTTACGTTACAAAAGTATTGCGAACGTTTATTCTACAACAAAACGAGGAATTCTTTTGTTTATTAATTATATTTTATAATCGATCGTTAAATTGTGGGTTTACTAGTGTAATATGCTGTTCTGTGTAACCCTGCTATTTGATGTTCAATCTCCATTGTTTTAATTTTAATTTGAACTCTTCTAGCATCATAATAATTTGCTAATGAAATGCTTTTATCATAATTTTAACATAAACAAACCACAAGTTATAATTAGGTTTATATTTTACAAAATGTGTGTGTATATTTTGAACGATAGAACAATCGATATTTTTTCAATACATTTCAATTGGATAGTTAGTTGAAATTTATTGGGAATGAAATGTTTTAAAATAAAGAAAATAATATTTTATCTAAAGTATAGTTATTTTAATGCAGGATATTAAAATATATATTTTTTTTTACCAAAATGAATTATAGGTGGGTAGGTATTTATTATAGAGAATATACTCTAAATTATTATCGTGTGTTAATAAGTATAATATACACAATATACACATAGTATAAAGGATGAATTATTAATTAATATTCTATGAATCCACTTAACTACAGTTCAATATTCATATTTTATGTGACATTTTAATATTAAGTTGGCTTTTGTGCTACATTCAAAAATCAAAATTGAATCATAGCGTTGACCTTTTTTAATTTATTTTAATGTAGGTATTTTGAATAATTATTGTCGTGCCACGGAGCATTATATAAATACAGGCATTAACCATAATAATCACCTAATAATAAATGTTCTCATAAAAAAAAGTTCGTTATTAGTGTTTATATATTATAATGTACCAATAAAAGTAATATAATTTATTTCTATGATTATGTCTTAATTATTTTTTAATCTTTTTAGTATATTGGAACTTAATAATATGTAACGTAGCTATAAGTATTTGTCAACTGAGTTTATATTTAATACTTTAAACTATAATGCAACTATAGTACTTATATATATTATAATAATGTATCTACAGTAAGTTTACCTACTTCCATTTGTTTTTTTTTTTTTAATCAAAAAACATTTATAAATGTTTAATTTTTATTTTATACAAAACATTAAGTAGGTCTTTTAATTTTATTTATTACTGTAATATATTATACTATGTTTTTTTTTTGGGTGAAGGATAAATTTCTTTAATTTAAAGACGAAGTTCATTGTCAGTCAAAAATGTGTATTTTTATGTGTGTTGTAAATTCTAGAAAATACTCTATTTCAGTACAGCGTATATGATATAGTGCTCTACTTCTGAGACAATAAAGTTCTATGAAATAAATACATTGAAATAATATACTTCCGAGCACACGCTGCAGGATGGGTGAAAACTGGAAAGCTTTTAACCACAGATTTGTCAAACTTAAGTAGTGTGTTCAGACTTTCAGAGAGCAGTTTTACAGGTTATACCCGCCGATATTTAGCGATAGTATTAAATGTGTGTATAATATATATGATGCGGGCCGGGGGGCTTTCCAGGTTACGAGCTTTTAAAACTACGTTTTGACTTTTACGACAGACCGATAAAGAAGTGTTATTTTTTGTACATAAATATTGGTTATGAGCATAGAAAATAGCAACATCATTTTCGAAAATATTGTATATAAAAAGTGTGTAAAATAATATTAAAACAAAAGACTACCGATTTAGTAGTTTTATGTTCTACGCTATACAATATTTCATTGTACAAGTACATTAAGCACGTAGGTATATTATATATATAGATGCGAAAATACGATGATATCGATTCGTACATTATTATATATTTATATGTAATATGTCACATAATATCATGCATGGACAATTAGAATTTGTTTTTTTTTTACCAATCGTTAGACTTTTTATTAAAACAAGTATTGTTTTCGAGTATATAATAAAGTATTAAAAAAAAAATGAAAAAATTAGGCACAAGTTATTTTTACGGTAATTTGAAAAGAACTAATAACTATTTTAATTTCACATTAATTATTGTTTAACATTTTTTTTTTAGTTAAAATTAACGTAATATACATTTTTATGTTAAAAAAATGTACTTGAAAAACTTTTTAAAAAAATATGCTTAAAAAATAGATAATTTGTAATTTAAATTATTTTTAAATATCTCTTCTATTGTTAATAATTTCATATCCATAAAAACAAAAGAAAATTTAAACTGCCCTCATTTTAGTTATTGGTTGATATATGTACCTATTGTTGTTGTTTGTGCAGTTTCTATAAAAACCTCCACATAAATAATGCAGAATTTGGTCAACAGTGCTTGTCAGATATTGACTGAAGTTTCTAGCAAACAGCAGTCTGTTCAGAAAAACTTTTAACAACCTTTGTAATGGCAAAAGAGGTAACGTTTGGACAAGAAAATATTTTAAAGGTAATGCCGTCAGGGGGAAGATTTCTAAACAAAAGTTTCACAGTACCATGAATAACAACTATCAAAAGAAAATGTTGTTTTTAAAATGTATGCATATTATACTTATACATTGTTCAAGCACACAGATAGTCAGATGGAAGTACAAACGTTTGCATTTTAACATAAATATCATAAATAAACTGAATACTTGTATGCAAAGGTAATATAATATTATTATTATTATACTAAACTGTTAAAATAAACAAAGTATATGTACATTTTTTAAATTAATTGGTATAAATGCTTTTGATTATATTCTATTTGTTTTTATTTCATAAGTACTATTTTTTTTTAGAGAATCATAAAGACCGTAATTACTATTTTTAAACATAAACAAGTGTATGTGTTCGAAAATTGTGTCTAAATAAATAAATAACCAAAAACAAATATGTATGACAAAAATGTGACCAAAATACAAAATACACATAGAAAGTGCAACATAAATCAATTCAAAATCGAAATTTCAGAATATAAAATAGTATTATTTTAACATCAAAAATCATGAAAGATATCAAAAGTTAGATTGTATCTCAAAGGAATCATTAAACAATTCACCGAAGCATGCGAAGATTATCGTAATATATTGATCCTGTTTACGTATTATTAAAATTATTCATATATTTTTTTCATTTGCTGTCAAACCTTTTTTTATTGAACAATACCATAAGTATATTACATAAAATTTATAATATTCAAAACATTTTCTTTATTTTCATCCAGATGAATTACTTTTTGAATTGTTTATAATATTAAATATAATATATTATAAATATTTGTGTTAGTAATATGTTGGTTATTAGAGGTTAAGTTGTTTAGACAATATTACTTTTTATATTTTGTCATTTTAATGCTGTAATAGGAGTGATTAGGTAATACCTTTATTTAAATTTTCTATTTAATTATATTGTTTGGTTAGAGGAGACTTCAAATTTTTTATTTGGACAAAAGTCGTACATTAGATATAGACGTTTCAATATTACATTTTATAGAAATCATGTCCATTTATATTTTACACTTTACAGACAAGTGTGAAGTACAATAACTACAAGACACGGGAAAAGTTGCACTGACCGGATGTCAACTACTCGTATCTCTTCGTTTACTTCTTTAGCGCCGTCTAAATAATGGTGTGTTATGTGGTATTACATTTTTAATCCAATGATTTATCATAATTTTAATAATTTTTTTACATTGCATTAAAAATAAAATGTGCTACACTGCTTTAAAAATGTTGTCAGCTTCATCTATTGATTGAGGTTCGAATTTAGTTGGTACATCAAAAGAGATTATTTTAAAATTATTCGTTTAGGTTCTTCAATCCAAAGGAAAAACTATCAACAATCAGAATCATTGAGCGATTTTGAAGAAATGTCATCAAGTGCGGTTTTAAATGATGAGTGGAAACTATTAGCTTATAATTATTGTGGATGTGGATGTATACATTATATTATATTTTTAAATATAATATTTTTAACATTATCAATCAACTTTTAATAAATAAATAATATAATCTCTGATATTTAGATAAATTAAATCTCATACATTATTAGTTTTGAAAGTTAAATGTGTTTAAATTGTATACAATTAGTATTGTATAAATACAGTTTTAAATTCACAAGTTCTTCTACTGAGAGTAGGACTGGAAATATATCAAAATTAAACTATTTTGTTGTAAAAACAAAAAAATTAAAATTCGCTTTAAGTTAAATACATAAAAATGTTGTGCTTTGTTGAATGAATTTTGTCTTACTTTATCATTAATTAAATCGTATTATTTAATATTACTGTTTAAGCTAAATGATACCAATATTATTTCAGATTTCTATAATATCATATCAAATTGGAATTAATTTGAACTTATTGTTATATATTTTAAAAAGTGAAGCACTAATCTTTCTTCCCGTTTAGATTTCATTTTCTGTTATTCCATTTCATTTTAAAATTAACGAGAACCGGATGTTTAGGAAAACGTATGTTTTATGTGCAGAAGAATTGATGCATTTTTAATTGGCGGTTTTTCCTCAACTTCTTCTGACCGGAAAGAACTTTTACCACATTCGACTACGAGAAGAATCGGAGGGGAAGATAAAGCCACGATTTCGAGTAATAATAAAAACGAGAACCCATAGAGATACACTATTAGATACATATATGGTATGTTTAATATTATACCCCCGAGGCTGTGAGATGGAAAATATGTGGGTAAAACAAAGGGTGTGTATATTTTTGACCGGCAACGGATCTGCTTTTCCGGGCCAACGAAACTCCGGTTTACAGTAGGAAAATGGGTGAAATAAATGTGCAAGCATCCTGAATCCATCCGGTTATGGTGCGGTTTGACACAGAAATAAAGGGAACTTCCCACCTATAAGAAATAAATTGCTCCCTTTGTGTGCATAAAAGTCAATGAAAATATTTTTACACAAAATAAACAATACAGGCGCGAGAGCACGTAATTTTACAATGCTATATAGAGTTCTTGCGAAATATATTTTTTTTTATTAATATAAGAAATAGCATATTATTATGTTTGTTACCAATTTCGTGTTGGTACACAGAGGTACATAAATGTTTCGAAATAGTAAAATGTCCTACTAATGTCTGATTGATTTAGTAAATGTTGCATATTGTTAGTTTCTATGATAAATTAGACTAGTTAAAATTTTAACTTTTTCGAAATTATTTCTACTCGCCCAGTTTTACGGTAGGGTTAAAAATAACCCTACCGTAAAACTGGTACGTCAGTGTATAATTTACACGTCTTTCAGATGCATGGGTGCACGACCATATTGTGTACATTTTGTTTAAAATTTTTCGTACTAACTACTAATGTTTTTGACGTGTAAAAAGTTTCCAAAATATTTTGTTGATACATCAAAATTATTTATTTAAAAATGTATAGCTCACTGTCAGTTGCATGCAACGTTAATTTAAGAACTTAGTCAAGTCTGACATATATATGAGCAAAATAAATATGAAAATTGAATGACTAATGATGAAAATAGAATATTATATGTAGGTAAGTATACTTTTAACTTTAATAAATATATTTTTTTTTATATATATATTTTGATTAAATTAGTTTACATTATTTAAAATAAACTTGAATTCTTAAAAAAGGGTTAGGATTTTAAAATTATATGTAATGCATAATAACATTTGCATCCTTTTTAAAATTTAAATAATATTTACAATCAACATGCATCAATAGCACACAGAAAGACAAATATACGATAATACTAATAACTATATGTCTATATAATACAAAAAAGAACAATGATATACTGTGGGTGAGGGGGGGGGGGAGGATTCCACCCAGTAATAGACCTTAACGCGTGTACGCCATTTCTTTTTTCATACTTTTCTCATTGTTAATGTGTATATTATATGCTTTTTCACAAGCAAAATGGTTTTTACCGTAACGGTTGTATAATAAAATGACGAGTGGTTTATAAAATGTAATAATACCGAGACAATGTATACGTAGTTAAGCGATTAATTAAAGGCACTTCGATTTTTTGTTACGAGGATTATATTTTCAAATACAGCCATACTGTTTCAATGTTTCTGGTTGGTAGAAGACATCTATAAAAATTAAACTGGTTTATTGAAAGTCATTTTTAAATTAAACAATTTTTTTTTTGCTTCCTAAGGATTTTAACATTTTTTCTGGGATTAAATAAATTGGGAGCTAATTTTATTTTAATTATTTTAATCGTGGATTACCTATACTACCTTGTTGTTATCAAATCGTATACCTACTCAATAATGACGTGTTTTTGTATGAATAAAAATGAAATTATATGGATGGAAATATGGAATACACAGAATAAGCTTTTCACGGAATTTGAAATATCATCAAATGATCAAACTTTAATTCCATACCCATTAAATTAAAACATGGTTTGAATAAAGTAATTCCACAAATTCAGGGAATAAATTAGTATATATTTCATAGATGTATTGAATTCTCATACAGATTTATTCTGCGAAATGTGAATTATGTGAATAACAGTATCGAATAATTTTTCAAACAATTTCAAAGGAACGAATATCTATAGTAATATTATGATCGGAAATCGTTCCTGATACAACATTTTTAAAATTTTAGCTACAACTTCAAGAGTGTATAAAACACTATGAAAAAAAATAAAAAAATTCTTTACAAATACTGATGATTCCTCAAAGAGTATTTAAGTTATTCCAAGACTTGTTCATTCTATTAAATTAAAAAAAAAAATATTTATAAATTAAATCAATAAATTAAAAATTATCTATTATAGGTTTGTACTGTAAATCAGAACATTAATATTATTTCATGATATTAATATGGTTTGTAATGAATACAAATAAAGGTATAATATTAATTGTACCTGGGAATATTTCGTTAATAATATTTACGAGCTATGGTAGTAATGTGTGCATTGATATCATTGTAGTTACAAATTCATAACCAAAGCAATTAAACTATTGATATTCAAAAGTAGTAGCTAATAGTAGTTGTATTATAAAAGATTTGAAAGTCAATTTTTTTTCAATCATTTAGTTTTTATGTGTAAAGTAGTACCTACAACGTATAAGTTACGTCATGATATTAAATGTACATACAAATGGAATACCTAATACAATTTTTGTTTTTAGTTAAAAATCTTGAAAATGTAATACTTTGTATTCTCTCATAAATGTTGTTCTTACGGAAAATAAAATAATATCGAAAATACAGTTACAGTTTTTATAAGCTTTTAAAATTCAATTTTGTACTAATCATTATCAGAAAAATATGTAAATTATTCATAACATTTAAAATTTTGACACTCAATTGTTGAAACTTGAATACAAGAATTCAGATACAAGTTTTTATTAGTGGGAATTAAAAAAAAAAAAAATTAGTAGGTAGGTATGCTAATGCATAATTAGCACGATGCTCCAACAAAAATCATGCAAATTTAATTTTACTATCAAACATAAATTATTCTTAAATATATAATTTTATAAGCTTATGAATTTCAAACTTTTAGTACAATGTTCCTTATTAGTTGTTCTTACAGTAGCATTGAAATATCAAAATAACATAATATACATTATATATTTTTACAGACATTTTAAACTTAAATTTAAGAAATTTATATTTATACAAAAAATAATAATTTGAGTTATTATGTTTTAAACCCTAAAATATTATATTTTTTAAATTCTGTATAGTATTATTTTTTACTAAACGCAGCAATTTTTTTTAATTATTTAAATTTATTTTAAGTTTTTTATACGACTAACCTATTTATACCGTTCTACGATTTATCTGTATTGACCTTTATGTCAATAACAGCTAGCAATATAATAATAATTATATAATGTATGCGATTTGTTGTTGGAAAAAATTCGTTCAACATACTTACATTCGTTATATTAATAGAAAAGTAAATTACTAATAGCAACATAAACATAAAATAAAATATTCTTAGAAGTAAAAGCTGAAAGACCGTTCTTGAAATCGTTTTTCGTATGTACTTAACGATTTATCATTCAATTCAAATTTAACACATACATTACAGTGACTTACTTAATGACGAAAAACACTTGACATATTCTATACATCAGAGTGACTTCTCTGGGTTTTAACGTGTATTTGAATGAGTTAAAGGGGTTTTTAAAATTTGTATTGATCACATTGATATAATATTTCATGTTTATCTTATTATATGATCGGTGTTTCCTATTTTTATTTGTTTGTGCATGATTTCAGATACAATATCTTTTTGTTAGGCATGAATTTATGATACATCATACACGATTGTGATTTTGATTATTTTGTAAGTCAATATAATACTGATTATATTGCCAGTGTTTCTGTGAACAATGGAATGAACCACTCGTAAGTGAACAAAGTGGTATTGCAGGGTAACGTGCTCTTATCACAAACACGAGATCAACAATAACAATGTAGGTGCCAGTTGGGATTAATTTTGCTTAGCATTTAAACTTTAAAATACAGTAAAACATCATCTCGTGTTTAGTTTTTAAATAAAAAAATAGAAGTGCAGTAGGCATTTTAAAAGTATTATAATTATTATTCTTAACAAAACTAGCCAAACTTGTTTAATTTGCGTGTAAATAGTAGTACAAAAGTAGGTAAATTATCTTTAGTAATGGTTGTTATATGTACCTACGTAAAAATAAAATTGACTATTACATTTTCATATATACCTAACTTATAATGTTGTCTAATAACTTTGTAGATGATGCTTGGAAGATAAAAAAAAATTGACTTAATGTACAGTAAAGCAGTAAAGATTTTAAGCTTGAATAAAAATTTTAATGTAATTTTAACTCAAACTTTTTACATAAGTTTGAGTTACTCTTTGCTTTCGTTCGTTTTTTTATAAGTTCAATATTTTATCTTCTAGTATACTATTTATATACTTATTGTTATAAAAATGTAATATTTATTAGTACCCAAGTATATTAATATATTTGTTTTACAATACTCAATCTTAAAATATCGTAAAAACCAACATTTTTTGTCGAAATACTTCTGAAGTTAAGACGTTTATTGAGTGGCATAGAACCATATTATTGGACTATACATAATTTATTTAAATTGATTTTTCTAATGCGATGCGTGTACGTTGTCCACACTCTTTTGCTCTTATTATTTATTCATTTCTAAAATACCAAATCGTTAGTTAATTTGGTGATAAATAAAATTCAATGGAAACTAAAGGCTCATTTATTTATATTCAATAGTTGCATAGTACATGGTACATTTATATTACTCGTATATTGTATATAATAATTGTATTTAACTATATAATATAAATATTTTGAAACCTTTATTTTAAAATATATTTTTTTTATTTCCTACTAGGTATATAGGTAAATGGAAATATAATTTTAATTATGATATTAACTTTCTATATAGTATGTAAGTTTAAGACATTGATCATATTTTATATAATAATAATTTTTCTTATTCTTTTATATAGAATGTTAGGACAATGTACATTGTATAGCTATAGTCATTTTTTTAATCAACTTAGTTAGAGTGAGCTTTTTTTAAAGAGTTTTCACTTTATTTATCTGAAATATAAATTATACTATAATATATAACTATATAAGCAACTTTACAGACTTACAGTTATTTTTTACTATTATAATATTGTTTATATATTTATTTTTTGTAATTTACTGCTGAATACATTTTTGATACTTTTATAGAAATAACAAAAATGGTGCCAATAAATATATTTTAAATAATAAACAAATAATATTATATTATATTCCGCGAATAAAAATAATAATGAATCAATTTAGGTAATTGGATTTAATATAGGTACTTAAAACCAACATTTTTCCAATGGAATTTTACTCTAAATAGTTGGGGCAATATATGTTTTTTTTTTGATTCAAGCACACGATAAATCGTTATTGTTATATTACGCCATGACTGAAATAGGTGCACCTAAGTTGATTTAAGCAAAAACGATGAGCTATTTATGTAAGATGACAATATGTCTTAGTTTACTGGACAGCTACAGCTGTTGAATTAGGTACCCTGTACTGCTGTTTTGTAAAACGCAATATACTGACAATCGGTTTCTCATGGAAATTCTGTGAGTAAAGTTTGATAAATAATACCCAAGGGTTTTTGAAAGACCAAATTAATTTATATTCTTATCATTATTTAAAACGATTTTTCATTGTAGTTTGTATTGAAGTGTTCCGGCAGTATTACACGCGGTATGTGAATCATTAATTACTTTGTACTTTTAATTAAATATTCCGTATTTTGTGTAGCTATAAACGGAAAAAAACTTAATCTATAATAATTTCTAATGCTCAAAAATTATGTGTTCATAGGTATTGTTAATATTATTCAGAGTTTCTTGTATTTGTGTATTATTACAGTACTAGTAATTAAAATAATTTCAAATGTTAAAACTATTTTGGCTTGAAATACCTATATAACAAAATAAATAAATAAAATTGGTATTTAATTAATAGTTTAATATTCATAATTAATTGTCTAAAGCTATAATGTAAGTCACATAAGCTGTAGTACCTTTGAGTTTATTTTCATTGTATAGTAAACTATTATGTATATATATGCAGTGCGTTAAACATTTTGGAAATAAAAAAACATTAATCAAATCGAGCTTTATTCAAAAAAAATAATAATTATTGTTTTTAAAAAATATATGTTTGTTATACACGTTTAAAGAAATATTTGAAATTTACTTAAGAAATTATATCACGAACATAACTCGAGCGCTTTATATAAGGAGGTTGTCTACTTATATTCAATGAATAAGATAATTATTCTATTATTAGTTGGATTGGGTAATTATATTTATTTCCAATAATAATTTTTAAATATTAAACTTGAATATTATCATTGAGTATATATATATATATAAATGTGAAAATGGAAATCTTTGTCACACATGCTCTTTGAAACAACTTATTCGATTATTTTGGGTTTTTTTAAACGAAAGAGTACATTGCGGAGCAAGTTTTAAGCTTAGTTTCAATTCTTTAAGTTAATTGAAAAATTGAAAAATTCTGGAAAACTGAAAGTGATTTTTTCGATGGGATTTATGTATAATCTTTGTTTATTTATAGGATTGCTATTAGCTACATATTTTATTACTTGAATAATTTTTAGAAATATGGTATATTAAAAATTGTGTACAAATAAATTTAAAAAAAAGCAATTCTTTGGCACAACCGTTGCAATGTTTTTCGTGTACCTATTTACCTACCTATTTATGATTTTAATTACTTACGCAACTCATGGGGTCCGCAATCCACCACAGGTGTATTGCCTACCTGCTAATGTACAAATTGCATATTGTCTGCTATCCGATGCAGTGGATTGCCTACCTAGGTGGATTAGATGCATAAAAATCACTTGAGGTTGATCTTAACTTAATATTTGGCTCTGTGTGGGACAGATAGTTGTATATATATATTCAAAGATATTTTATATTTATACATTCAAAGTAATATATCTACAATTATATTATTTTGTTGGATACAAAAATATAAAATACGATTCTAAATATAAATTGTACAGGTACTTAATTACTCACGAAAAATATTAACTATGGATGTATAATATACTATATTTTATAAGTTTTAATAAAAAAAAAAAATTATTGATTAATATATTGTACTTATTTGTTACAAATAATATCAAGATAAGATTAATGCTTTTATTATAGTTCTTAAGATAACTATGCACGAGTATGCATATTTTAGTTAGTTAATTTTGTATATAATTTGTATGGTTTCTTTTTTTTTAATCTCGTAAGTGCAATTCCATGAGATTTTATGCAAAAAGTGTTTAAGTCTTTAGTAACTGGTCTTCGCGTGACGCACATGGCGTTGTGTTTTTAATGATCCATCAATCAGACTCTGGAATGGCTTAACAAAAAATTTAAGGAATAGTATCACAGTACCTGCGGAATATACCTGCCACGCTCAGAAGATATAAATGGTTTTTATCCATTTCCTGAATATCTCTGTCGTTAAACGGAGCTGAATTTCAGAAAAACAAAATTATAATATAAAAACAAAAAAAGAGATTTGTGACAAATTGGATACTTAAGAGTACAGAAAAACTTCCATTATCGTTTCCCAAAGACGAGGTAGTGATATTATAGTGTAGTCGTGTAGATTCAAAAGAAATCTTATTTTTCCAACCACCGCATGTAATAATAATTATAAACTATAATATTAGTTACCATAAAAAAAGGTTTCTGACATAAATGTACTAAAAAATAATAAAGACGTCAATAGAAAAAATAACAACATAATAATAATAAATAATTGTATATACAAATCCAGTTATAGTTAATTGACATTATGTTATGATTTAATAAGTAAGGCGGAATGTTAATCACGAAAATTGTAATTGTTTAAATGTTTTATTCCATGAAATATGTATATTGTATTATAAAAAATCGTTCTTTATTGGAATCACAATTGTTTTCCAGTATCAAAAAGTAGTTTTTGAGCATAATATTACCTGACGACTAACGTACCATAATAATAACGTTCCCATAGGAATACTTCAAAACATAGTAAGATAATAAAATTGTGAAATATCCGTGAATTCAAGTTCTTGCAACAACAAAAAACATAAACATCTAAAGATGCAAAAGTTAAACTCAGGTCTTTAATATTGAAAAAAAATATAGATTTAACAAAAATAATACCAAAATAATTTGTTTTTGGATAATTTGTAAGTTAACCATTTATATATGTATATACAAGAATATGTATCATGTATAATTGGATGTGTGTAATGTGTATATCCTGCAAAAAATATAAATGTTATTTTATACTGTATAGAATTTAAACAAAAAACAATAATTTCAATATATTGAAAAAAATATTATTGTTATAAATTTACTTAAATGACTTTAAAACTTCAGGTAAAATATTGTTTTAGCAAGCTGACTAACGTTCTATAAATCAAGATTTATTTTTCGAAAGTTCATTAATTGTAAAGAAAATATAAAGTGAAAATATCTCTAAATATATATTTATTATAAATAAAAAGTTTTGCTTTCAGTAAAACATACCGTTTTAAAGTTTTTATTCGTATTTTTATTATTTATTGTAAAATTTTTCAAAAAAATTCTTGAATGTGTTGTTCATGTGTACCAAACATCTTATTTTTTTATCAAAAGTAATAAATTTGACGTTAGTTACTACTTTTCAATAGTTCGAAATACACTTACAATAGCATAATTACAGTATGAAACTACTATGTAGGTAAAATAAGAAAACTTAAAAAAAATGTTGTATTCAAACTTCCGTTATTATCATTCCTATTGTATACAATTAACTAGAAATTCATTATTTTTAAAATTGTATTACTAAAAAATGTCTAACCTGATTGAGACAAGCAAAAGAGGATCTTATTATATTCTAGACCTAAGTCTCATTACCCTATTTTAGGAGAGCACTTAAAATTAAGCCTAAACAATAAACTACTACAATATAACACCCTTTTAATGCTAATATTATTATTATTTTATATTTATTTCAAACAGAATAATAAAATTTAAATACACTTTAAATTTAATTTTTACAAAAAATTGCATTTTTTTCTAAGAAAACCTAAATAGGTATTTTAATTATTCAACGAAATGTTTATGTATTTGTGTTATCTCATTAAGATATTAATTATTTACATTTTTGAATACAAGTAGTTGTATAGGTTGTTTCTGAAATGTTACAGTTTAATATCTAGATGATGTAAACAAATTAATAGCAAATGTCTTGTTTTTTTATTTTAAAATGTCTATATTACCTACCTAAATCTTATGAATAGTAAAAATATTTTTATTCTACACATGTAGTACATATATAACTTAATATTACTTTTTAAAACTGTTATATTATACTTAGAAAAAAAAATAAAACTGACACTAGTTCGTGATAAAAATGAAGATTTTTTTATGTTTATGTACGATAAGAAAAGTAACAAAGAAAGCCATTTAAATAAATTCTACAGTATTTTACTTATAGTTAAATGGTATATGGTATTATTTATGTATACATATTTATATATTTAGACCATAAATTAATAAAAATACATGAATATTAGATGTCATTATTGTCTCTGGAAAAGACCTATATTTCAGCAGTATTCTGTAAGTTTTTAAAAATGTTTTTATTTATTTAATGTAATACAAATAAAAATATAAAATATTTAATTTTATAGATGGCGTCTAAAACGAGTTATATGATGATCAGGCGATGTGATTAATAAAAATAGAAATAAGATAAGATAATATTTATTGGCCAAAAAGATAGATAGAATAAATACAAGAAATAATTAATTACATTACAAAATTGTTTGGCCCAATTCACCACTGAGGTAAAATAACTAATAAGAAGTACCTACCTATGTAAAATTATCTTCATTTTTAGAGATGGGAGAAAGAAGGTCTACATTAGCTATCAATTTATTTCATCGAAGAGGTTTATGATCTTCATTACGAGTAGCATATCTAGAAATATGGAGTGAAACTGTTTGGCGTGTAAGACGAGAGGAGGAATTGAATATTGTATACGTTGAACTTATCTGATATTTGTTTAGTTCACATTATTTTTCAATAACCAAGTATTAATTTAAGATAGGTATTGGAATATTTTTCTTTTGTTGTAGCCATATTATTCTTAAACAAAAATTGTTCAAAATATTATTGTAAGTAATCATAATATATTATTTGCAATTTGTTTTTGTATATATTTGAATGTTTTATCTTGTTTTTTCTAAAGTAAATTTATTAACTGCAGTTTTATTTTTTTATTTTTTGCAGGTACATATTATTTGGTAGTGAAACAACTAAAAAGACAAAATGTCTCAAATAATATGTCATTACAAACGGAATTATAGTTTCGTTGAAAAATGTGCTACATTGATCTCCGTCAGGAACTGAACATTTCCCATCTTACCCTATTGTTACTAAAAGATCGATTCGTAAAACGCTGAAATATATTACCTACCTATGTCTACGATCGAGATATCTTGTCACTTCTCTAATCGTGTCTCAAGGTGGTAATGCCTAGCTTATTTATAGTGACAGCACCGTGACGAATGTTTTATGCTCATAGAATCTCAACCAATCGATCTACCTAAACCGGCCTTTCGTATTGGTGATGACATTCAGCTAATCGCACACGCCCGAACATAAATAATAAATTCAGCAATGTAAATATTTTTTTAATTTTCTATTCCCGCATTATTTGACAGAATAATATTACCATAAATCGAATAGTTGTACATGCATTAAAATGTAATTTGTTTGCTACCTAGTTATTTATTAATTATTTGGTGAAGTGTTCTAAACGTTGTTAGAAGATCATTAACATGTTTGTTTATCAACATTTAATATACAACGAGAAATAGAACACTCAAAAACATAACTCATTAATTAATCAATATTTAATTAAGCGTGGCTGCGTAACAATGTACCTACTGTGTAATATACTTTATAGTATATTGTATTAAAATATAGAATGTGGGTATGTTATATTGTATGGTTATACAAAAATAACGTAGATATAGATTATGAATTATGATTAACAGATGATAGTTTCCTTGTCATTTTTAAATATTTCCTTAGCATAGACAGCATAGGCCACATTGATAAATATATAATAATTGAAATATCGTATTTTGTGAAAACTTCCATCAAACAAGACACAATAATATGTATATTATTATTTAAAATTCTTGGTACAGCTTCAACAACTAAGGTTATCAGCTTACAATTATATTATTAATACGAATAATAGCTAATAGCAGAAGAACGCGTGGGCATGTTATGTTAACTATATCAAATTACATTTGCATTTCGATATAGGTATACAATATAGTACTGCTGTATGGTAGTTTTCTAGTATTCCTACCCCGTTAGTGAGTAGGTCACTGTATTAAATGCGTTAGACTGAAGTTCAATAATAAATTCTTAGAGGAGTCAGTGTGCCAGTCGCTATATCTAAGGATATTTGATATTCTATAAATTATTATATTATGTGCTATTAGTAGTGATTTAAACTAAAATAATTTTGTAATAATTGATATATGATTTTGAAGATTGATTTATAAAAATTAATAATTTAAAACATATTAATTATCTATCTATTAGATTATTTTGCCATTTATTGTATATTATAACAAATTCATAAATTATTTTTAATTTAAAATGCATATTATAAGTTATAAAACAAAACAATGAAAACCGATTATTGATATTTTAGTTTCTGAGCGCAGCGATGATTTTATTGTTTTTAAAATGTTGTGAGTTTTTTTGTGTCTGTTATCATTTTTTGGAACAGTAAAAACGGTAAAATATTTTACACTTTGAAGGGTGGTTTCTGTTAGTAAATTGAATATTGTTGATACATTGGAGGAGTTAGAAGTAAAAGTTTGACAGTACCTACTTTCCAAAATAACTGAAAAAAACAACGACATTTTTTAGAATTACATACAAAACAAGTTTTTGATATTTTTTTTATTTTATAATTTCAAAATGGTAAAGACTTGCAATTTTCATCAAATATTTATATAGCATCTTGATATCTATTTTTTGCCAATTATCTTTTTACCCGTCTCGTTTATTCTTGTCAAAATGTAGTTTAGGTTTTTTTTATATGCCACATTCTAAGTCAGCTAATCACTATTTCTTGGTAGTTAGTGCAAACCATTATATCTTTCATTATATCATTATATCTCTCTTTTTGTGTGTCGGACATATAATAGCCTTTTTCAGATACTTTTTCCGTTTTCCATATTTTGATAACTATTCCCTATATGTATTCACTGTGTTAACTATTTTCCTCCACTCATAAACAGTTTTGATAGGACCTCGTCCTCTCCAGGTGTTTTGTGATTTTTTGAATCTGATATTGAAATTGAAATTTCAATAATATAAATACAATTTTTAAGTCACCGTAGTCTTCATATCTTTCAAGACCATAATCATGGGCATACTATCTTTATTACACAAAGTTAAATAACTCAAAAACTACTCGTTTGAATTTTGATTATGATACTGTAATAATGATAATTTCATAAGAAATATCATTGCATTATTTTAGAATTTTAGAAATTGTATAATAAAACAACTTACAAACAAAGCAACAACATGCATTAAAACTTTGAATTAAAACTGAAAATAGTTGCATTGTAATTTAATTTACATATATGAAATAAATCTGACTGCAGCAGTAGTACATAAGTTTAGTCCTAAGGTGATTATTACTGGACCTGTTCAATTATTATGAATGGATAAATATATTTCCGAAATAAAATGTTGCAGAAAAGATTTCAAACAGCTGATGTATTGAAGTAAATAAAATAAAAATAAACGTGAAGGGTGTTAATAGTAGAAGTAAGCAAAGTGCATGAAAAATCGCTTTACTCCAAAATCCAAATTTAAATAGGACGTTAATACTAATACTGTAATAGCTAGTGAACTGGAAATATTTTGAGAATTTGATTTAAGTTATTGGAAGAATACGAAAGTGGAAATGAATGCCGTTTATAAGCTAAGTTTTAGTTTTTCACTAACTTATTCTTAAAAGTTTACAGTGCCTAACATTTAACCAAAATACTTTTATAAAATATTGTTTAAACTTTATTCTATGAAACGTATTCAACAATTTTTTTTTACGAAGTTCAACATGTTGCGTTAAAATATATTTCTAGTTTTATATTTTTTTTAACATTATATGTAATTTATAATTTGTTAAATTAGGTACATATAATCTACAGTATACAACTGTACATAGATAATTCTGTTATGCATATCAGACTTCATTGTTGTAAAACGTCTAACTTTAAAACAATTATTTTATTTTATTCGTTGACCGATGTTTTTCAACTATTTTAAATTAAAATAAAAACATTTAATTTCTTAATTATTGTTCAAATGAATCAATGCTTTTTTATGTTCGAGGCAATGTGAAGAACTAATAGATTTTACAATCCCTTTCTATTTGTTTAGTTCTCATTTGAACCGAGTTACCAACTAAAATTTTGGCCTGCTTTATCTCAAAAATAAACGTAGTAGTCTGTATTATGTTACACGGTTTCCCATTCATCAATAGCTGGTGAGCTGCAACTTGATTCGTTGTTATATTATTATATTAATAAAGGTCTACTACTGTGCTTTTGGGTTTTCATTGATTTTCCTAACAAGCTTCCATGATTTATGGTCTCAATGTCTCATCATATAGAATCATTATATTGATATTAGTCAATAAAACCGTCTAAAATTTTAATTTTTTACACAATGTTGATATTTTTGGTTTACAAGTTATGGAATCTAATTTAACTTTTTGTATTATATAAAATTATAAGATGAGACCAATTTTTTTATATATATTTCACAGACATGTGGTTTTGAATTATTATTCTATACATACAATAAATGTATTATATTAGGTGTAGGTACTTGGTACTTACATTTTTATAATTTTAATTAGATATTTATTGTTGAGGTGATAAGAATATAGTATGGGAACTTTTCGATTACATTGAAAATTATGAATAGAACTTACTAATATTATCAGTATAATTATTGCATTTTTATTTTTATCTGATGTTTACGGGTTTATTTATTTCATAACACATTGGTGACTTATAAAATTTGATTTTACTATAAATTCTAAGCTAAAAACTGATTTTGTTGACTTTTAAAATAATTAATTACATAAATTATAGAATGTTTCCTATCCATTTGTAGATTTCAAAATGTTAATTTTAATTTGATATTGCTTGTTTTATACCTTTTAAGTATAATTTAAGTAATGACTATAATTTTCAGAAATAAGTATTTGTCATAAATTACAACCCTATAATTAATATTTATACAAAAATATATGTAATACTATTATAGTCTTTAATATTTCTGAAAATGGTTTCAATTTTACTAGCAACATTTAAATGTTTACGAAAAAAAATTATTTTTTACAATTTATATTTTAATCGTTCTTTGAGTTTGTAGTTGAAACAATTTTACATTTATTGTTCAATTTAGTTTTTGAAATAAACGTATTGGAATTTGATACATTTATATAGTTGAAACATATATTGTTAGAAAAAGTAATCGTTAATCAAGATATTATATATTGATATAGCAGCTACGTTTTAAACTTGTTTAAACAGAAATTTTAGTAGCTATATTTAATTTATTAATTATCATATATATACATCGTATATTATATTTATTAGGTATACCAGGTGATTCTTTTATCAAACAACAGTAACCTGTACCTATACTAGTAACCCCGTACCACTCCACTCTGCTCATCTAAACTTTAAATACTTATAACTTATAAACTAATCGTCTTAAATTCGATTTTTATGTATAAAAATTCTTAGAAAAATACGAAGTTTTGGAATAAAAAATTAAAACTACATGTTGTCATTCAAAAAAGTAAATAACTTAAAAAATCATAAGGATAAAAAATATTAAAAAATATAATTTTTTAGTAAAAAAGTTGTTTTGTAAATTACTTGAAACCATGTAAAAAAATATTTTCAAAAATATTTACACTTTTTGAAATAATGAGTGTTGTTTGATAAAAGAATCGCCCTGTATACTATTTACGCAACGATTCTCTTTTTAGGATAAAACTCTATGTATTATTGTGGTTTAGTATTCAACTAACAAGATTAAATAACTACACAAATAATTTCGATAAAAGGTTAATATTTTACATAGTAATTAGATATTATAATTTAAGTTTAATATCTCTTTGTTAGTTTACAACTCTCAGTACTTACAATTAACAACTTTAAATTATTGATTCGTGATAATATACGACACTTTTTCATAGTCCTTACAATAGGTTTAATTATATTATGTAAAATATAAAAAAACCTAACGAAATTTGAACGGAACTCAACAAATTGTTCTACTTACTAATATACCTACTATAGTTGATTATAAATTACTTTAATATAAAAGCTATACCATTAAATTAATATAATTATTGTAGCTTAAATTGTATTTTAAACCAGGCCAAATCGTTCATGGATGATATCTTTTTATTTTTTTATTGGTTGATTTTTGGCATTATTACAATAATTTATAATATAATTTATGTTGTATTCAATATCAATTTTATAGGTAAGTATTCAAAATAACTCTGAGAAGGTATCACAATAAATAAAATAATACATTCTCCAATTAGTGGTTTATTATGTATTTCAAGAAAATCAAAACCAATGTTGTACAATTTGTCTATCGAAATAAACCATTTCATATCCTTGAGTTTCGGGATATTACCTATTGTTGATGGATAAGTACCGAACACATTATAATAAATAGTATAATATAGACTTACTTTCGAGTACACTCCTGCACTGGCCAACTCATTCTCGATGACCATGATTATAATTCCAAACATACCCATCACTAGAGCGTAATCACTGATTCTTTTTCGTTTTTCGAAAAGTGCTTTACGCCTACCCAGTCTGTATCCGACGTTTGGTTTGTGTTTACTGCCGGTTATATTACCACTGGAACCTACTAGGCTGGTACCCTGAAAAAGAAAAACACACTCACACAATTGAAAAAATACATTTTTAAAAGTTCAACTTTTGTACTTAATTAAAAGTTAAAATTTATTTAATTTCATGTTATAATATTATATACAGTACAATACAACAATAATTATTATATTGTGCGTTTATAACGTGACGCGTGTTATAGATGGTGTGATAGTAAAGAATTTTTTATTTGTTCTAATAATACGTAAAATTAAATTATATTATACTGTATGCAATCAGGTTAATTTTTACTTTTATTATTTATATTTTAAGGTTAACGTATACACATAATATACATGTGTACAAACATTATATTATAATAAATTATAAATAATACAATGAATTGTACAAGTATAATATCTAATCAATGATTTTCCGACTGTATTTATGTTTGATATATAATATTGTCTTATCACAAACTGTTTATCTTTTTACATGCTAATAAAGCTCTTGGGATATTGTCATAAAAAGATTGCAGGCATTAAAATGTATGGTTCGTCTGTCCTAACCGGTACTGAGAGCGGGTTTATCGATTCTACCAAAGGTTTCACTCGGTCTTCCAAACGATTTGTTGGAGCTTTGGTAAAGCGTCTATAAATGGGGAGGAGAGCTCAGTTGCGTGGGTGCGTAGCATTTTATTACACACATACACACACACACACACACACACACACACATACACTCACACACAAGCGTATTTGTATATGTATGAGTGGAAGAGTGATGGAAATCGGGGTAAAGCAGATTTCTCGACCTTAATCCAGTATACACACGCAGGATCTTAGGCAAATTGCGAGGAAGTCGAGACGCAAAAAGAAAATCCTCGATACTCCGGTAGTTATTACCTACGGTGGGGCGGAAAAAAAGTTGAATCAGTTTAAAATGGAACAAGTAAAGATTTTTTTTTCGTTCCGTTCAGAAAAGGGAAAATGTTGCGTAAAAATATATATTTTTTTCACTGAACTTTAATGAAGTGCATAATATAGTGCATACATTATATTATGCGAAGTGGTATCTCACGCTGTATATTTTAATTTAAGGATGAAATGATGAGTTATATAAACACACAGAATACGAATATTAATTATATGCATAATATTAAATGGGTTGTTTGAATATACGGAGTGATCCATTTATATACATATATACAACAAAATTAACGAGCATATCATACGGTTATTTCAAAACCCCAACTATTTCTGTAACTTGAATATCTGATCTCCCAGCACAGGATATAATATATTAATTATTAAATTCATTTTTACTCAAATATTTAAATGTCTTTGGAAAAAGTTGAAATAAAATAGAAACTTGGTTGAAGTTATAGACTATATAGAATACAATAATTGTACATACAGATAAGTCATAAATAATAAATTTATGGATTTATGTCAGGAAAATATAATTCAATTAGATCAAATTAAGATAAATCGTATTGGAATTTACCAATATTCAATTATTTCAATCTGAAGAAGTGCATATTTACAAAAAGATGTTTTTGAAAACAACATTTTAGTTTTTATAATCTACTGAAAAATCAGTAACTATAAGACGGTATATCAAAAGACAATAAGTAAAAGGTTTTTAAGTGAAATGTTTAAATGTTCCTATATTATGTTATTTGTTTTTGTAATTTCATATTTATTTCTAACGCTGCAAATTATATTCATGTGAATTTTGATAAAATATCAATTTTAGTATGCCAAAAATGACAAAGATATTATGTGTAGTAACTGGTGTTTAATTATAAATTATTTATGAACTAAATAAATAATGTAAGGCAGTTAAATTCTAAAAACAAAATTAGTACCTACCTAAATTATTTTGTAAAACATAATATTACAATATATTCACATATTTAATTCAGTGAAAATAAAATGTTATTTGTAAATGTTATTGATAATTAAAGATGAACAACGTATGCCTTTTTATCACGTTTTGAAATAGTTGTAACAAAATGTATTGGACATTGACACTCGATAAATTTGAGCGATAAAATTGATCATAATATGGATAGCTTAAATAGTCAATTTCAAATAGAGGATATCACTGGCATTACTGTAAATCATTGTAATAGCATTAGTATTTATGTATACATTATGGTGTGGGTTATCGTATGACATGCAGTATCATCGATTGCTTAATGTTCACAAATAAGTATAGTGACTCCGGATGTATTTCAAAACTTAATATTATATATACTGTATATGCGTTGTTGTCATTTGTAAATGGCCTCGGGCTAGAGGGAAACCGATAAATATTAAACTTTTATTCGGATTACATGACATCGAATGATAGTGCTATAATGCTATAATCAAACGTATAAACCACATAATATTATTTCGTGCCGTGTATTGGACGCGTGGTTTTGTCTGAGTTTCAATTATATTATAAGACTTTGTAAGACCGAAATTGTGGATGTTTTTGTTCAAATCCAAAAACTATAATACCGTAGTGTTTTCTAAGTAGTCTTTCTCACATCCCACGCTGCTATGGCCGTCGGCAGTGGAGCCAGAAAGAATATAAAATCTTGCACAACGCAGATGATGATTATTTGCGGTTTAATCATAGCGAACGTTGTTGGAATAACGTTTTATGAACGGCCGAACGGACTAAACATTTGTCTTGCATTGTTTTCCTTTTGTTTTTTTGCTTTTTTTTCCATTCTTCCAAGTATAACATTTATCATTTTTATGGTTGGATATTTTCGAGTCCATTAATATCACACTGTTGGGGTGGAGGGAAATTAGGTTTTTAAATGCATTAAGAAAAATAACGAAAAGAGGGAGTTCGCGTTACTTTGTACGATGCACGTTAGCAGCTGTATCTACTTACCTACCTGGCTACCTCCATATCAAACGTGCGCTCTTGTTTAGTATACTCTCTGCGCCATAAATACGTAGATATTTATGAGGGTATAATAATATTATTATTGTCCGTGGGATAACGGAGTAGTGGAAAATATTAGTCGAATTTTCAGACACGCGCACGATGTTCTATTGTAGGATGGGTAGGTACTTACTGGCTACTAATCAGAGGAGGCCATCGTTGACATATTATATTAAAATAATATCTACGGTAATATAATTATTATAAGGTTACGAGTATATAATATATTATATAATTATATGTACCTTGCACACCAACCCGGTACGTTCTTCGGTGTAGCGGGGATAGTCGGAATGTATGCTAACCAATGCTATGCCGGCTTCCTCGCCCACTACGCCGCTATCGCCTCGGCCACCAGAACCGCTAACCTTCATCCCACTAGTGATCGACAATGTCGACGACGTGTGCTTTCGCAGCTGTAACAAACAACAAAACAATCATAATAATTATATTATAAATCAATTTTTTTTTACACATTAGGACAATATGGCGTTCGACTTGAATACCTGCTAGTTATAATAGAAAATAACTATTTTAAAATTATCATAATATTATTGTCCAAGTTTTCCAAACAAATCTACTACATGGAAACAATCATTGGAAAACTGTACATTTTGTAAATTTATACAATTTAAAAAAATATTATATTATGAAAAATGTTATACACACAATTATTGTATTTGAATCCAGAAACGTAATTCATGTTTTACAAAGTAGTAATAATTTAGTATCAGTGGCTTGAAGACTAATAAGACCCTCCCCAGAATTTCAGCAAAATTTAAAAAAACTTTCAGTGTTCTGTAAACGTATTACATACTACGAATCCATGTATGTAAAAATTGTTATTTGTATGAATTTGCTGTAAACGCTTAAAATGGTATAGGTATACCCATGGCAACAGCAGCATACTAAACTTATGTGGGATCCTAGTTAAGCCTCCCTTAAAACAAATTATCATGCCACCAAAGCAAAATCCTGGCTACGCTACTTAGTATACATATTAAAAACTAATATAGCTGCAGTATAGGTACCTAATTCTAATTATATTTCGTTTTTTTTGCTCATATAAAGTCCGACGTAAAATTACAAAAAAAAAAAAAAAAATTGTTTCCAAAATGAGCTATGGGTCAAACCAATGTTTGAAGACCACTACATTATAATTCTATTTTATCGATTAAGCACATATATAGGTCGAACAATCGTTCTGTTGTCGGAACTATTATTCGATCGGTTATTTATAATATTTGGTGTGGAATAGCCGGAAATCAATATGATGTATGCCATGCACGATACTACAAATGGAAAGTTTTTATTATTATTTTTTAATGACACGCGACCGAGCTAAAAGGATTTTTTTTTATTCTTAACAACTATTAAGCGTATACACAACACAACTTGAACAACAAATAATTACAACGAGCATATTATTATAATATGTGCAGATAAAGCATTACGATAACTAACAACAACAAAAAAACCGATATATTATGCGAATCGTTGATAAAATAGATCGCCCTGCTTTTTGGCCAATACGTATTATAATTTTTAATATTTTAATTGCACGTACAGAAACACCAAGAGAAATTTAGATTAAATTACATAATATACTTATAAATACTTTTATGATTGCACATTTTCCGCTTACGTATACTGTATACAATGTGATTCTTCGTTAATGTATTAGAATTATACGTTTACGTTTTGGAAAAAGTTTTAACACACCATGTTTTAAATGGATTAAAAATTAAATCATTTTTATTAATAGAAAAATGGTGATTAACAATTGCAATCATAATAATTATCATATATTTTTGATATAGCTTAATGGAAAGACCATCAAGTATATTAAACACACTATACCAAGATTTATTTTTGGGCGTTAAGTGTTGGGCGTAACTCTATGGTCCATTTTGTCGGTTAGATCATTAGTTTTCAAGAGGTCACTCTATAAGAAAAATATAAGATTTAGGAGTGTGCACTGAACAGCTTGTGAAAATGTGTCATCGAATTTAAATGTAATAGAATTAGCTGATTTTTATTACTCGCGAATCCAATCTCATTACAGATAATTAATTCTACTCTATATATTTATTTCCAATTTTAGTTTTCCCAGTCAGAAAACTCAATTAGTTTTATGACTATTCACAAAGAAATACGCTTTTTCGTAATGAAGAATTAGTAAATTAAAAAAATGTATATTTATATTAAAGGTATACGTATACATTTAAATAATATATAAATTAACCACTTTTACGTCGTTATATTAAAGCCAACAAAGTATATGTTATATTAAAATAAACCTGGGAGTGGAAATAAAAAATCAATAGAAGCATACTAAATATGAAACTTGGGCCAGATAACGGAGCAATAAAATTATGGTATCTAGAGAAAGTAATCTGAATACTGAAATCTATTATTCAATGGTAACCATTACGATAAGATCTTTTGATGAGTTATTTGAATATATGAATTAATTTATTTTTAAGAATATTTATTAATTTTATTATTTTGCATACTATTAAGATACTTATTGTAAGAATTAAGGTTAATCTGGTAAACATATTTTTAATTTATAATAATATGAGTAAGATTGTGTACTATTTGTATGACTTACAGATTAAAACTTTACTGATAAATGTATTATAAATTATAATATTATTATAATTTATAATATTCGGTTGATATGTTGTTAATAACAAATACAGTTATAAATTAAAATGTATATGTCAGTGTCAGTGTCAATGTTAATAGTTATGTTTTATAATTTGTCTAATAAGTCATATTGCATTGTAAATAGTTACAGTAAACATATTATACGATTTATTGATGTAAGTGCGTTAACCAAAATGTAAATTTATAAACGTATCGAGTTTTCGATCAGGTGTGATCTTACTCTACAATTTCAGCTGGTTGGACAAGTACTAACATTTTAGAAAAGTTTCCACATTAATCCCATTAATAATTTAAATATAGATTGAGAACGGTAATTTTCCAGATTTCACTGATGTTTTTGAAAAACTGGTGAAAGTATGAATAAAATATAGCGATGAAATGTTTTTGATACAATCTTGGGATAGTTGGTTCAAAATGATAGTTTTGTACATGTAATCATTTGACATCGATTTTAGCTTTAAAATATTAACACACGTATCCATAAGTGATTCATACCTAACCCCAACTTTAGTTATATCTCTATTTGTTGGTACTGATACCAGTATCTAAGACTTATTATTATTTTAGAATAAACACAATGAATTTAAAAACTAAGATAACATGTATAAGTCACAGAGGAAATTGTTCTACTGTATAATAGGTACCAATAGTCTACTCGGGAATCAGGATACAGTAAATCACTTTAACCTACTAGTAAAGAAAGTGCTCCGATCATCAACTTTGTTAGAGGTTTTTGGTAGCAAATTGAATCTAGTTGGTACTTTTAGGAGGAAAAAATTGAAAATTCTCGGTACTTACTTTTTAAAATTATTTGGAAGAAAAAAAAATGTGGGAAATGGGGTATCTTTCTGCTGTGCAGAAGGTGTCGATTAGGTCATTATAAAGGGTGGTTAAATTTGAATTCAATAATATAAAATAGTTTCATACAAAAAAACGATTATGAGTAAAGACTTTCTGTCAGCCTATACGTATAATTAAATATATATTGAGATATAATTGCCATTGAAGTAAACCTTATATTATATTTTCATACATTTTTTACTTACTATCAAAACACATCATGATCAATTTAATAAGCATAAATCGAATTAGTTTTTTTTGTTGTTTTTTTCATGATTATTTTGAAAATGTTTGTACATTTGTACCGTTTAACTCCCAAAGTACCAATTACATCAAATTGTCTATCAATAAATGTCTGTAAAATCGAAAACTAGTATTTGTACTGTTCCTAAATGATATGTCCAACACGCTAAAAAACACACACGCATCATTGAGAAACCATTCATCTCTACATTCGGAATCTAAAACAATTAACATGTATCTATAGTATGATAAATATTATTTCAATTTCAATTCATGAAGTTCCATCAATGGATGCATTTTTCACACAAGTCTAAATAACCACCTAATCATCACACGACTTTCACTTAGATATTGTAAACATTTAACATTTAAAGATGTCAGATTTAAAAATATATTTGTGATAAAAAAAATAAAAAACAAAAAATTTCAATTATATTGTATGAAACTTGTAACATCCCGTTAATCATAATAAATATATTAACTAAGAATAATAACGATCTTAAAACGTACATAAATTGCTTATTTTAATTTATTATCGGGATTTTAATGAATCTTTCAATACTTGTTAGACAATACAAAACCTCTTTGGACGCGAGTCAGTAGCGAAATACGGAGGTGAACCCAAATAACCATACTTGCGGCGCCCTGAGCGCCAGTATGATTTATGATCGGTTTATGTAAATGTCCCGATCCCTTGTATTTTTCCACTAGTTTTGCTTTATTGAATAATGTCTGGCCTTCGTTTCTTCCTTTCAGATAATCGAATAATGATGGTAAAAAATTGAAACCTTTAACCCAACGCAAAATAATTCATAATATAATATAGACATTTTATTAGAATTATAATACGTATGTAAAAATAAATGCGAACTAATGGACTTAGCACATTTTTGTATAGGTTATCGATTTGTAATATTGTTCATGCCTGATATTTGATTTATCGCTAAGACATAAAATTGTTTTTTTTTTTTTTTGTAATTTGCAGTATTGTGAATAGCGCAGTGCATACTAATTATTATGATTCATTGCAAATGTACCTATACGACATAATACGATATCAACTTGTATCTAATATTTTCATATTACTTAACACGCATTCTAATGTAATATTCCAAAACAGTTAAATTGAATACCTACACGAAATTTGTGGTAAAACGGCCGGGGTGTAGAAGCAGTTGAATATAGTTTTACACGTTGAGGTTTACTCAACTCCCCCCTGAGTACACGAGTTTGGTCTTATTGTTATCATTTTATATCAAATATAATGTAGTAATATTATAATAGTTTATATTAATAATGTAGACATTTTGTAATCGTACCTAATAACAATTTAATTAAATGATAATAATAGGTATATGGTTGATCGTCCTTAATTCGATCATCATTATCGAATGCCATGGCTGATACTTTCATATAATATATTGCAGTTGTTTAAATACATTGTTATTATAATATTATGGTAGTATAGTGTGTAACTAGGATTTACAACTGTATCATAACGTATATTATACTATATGGTTTATCCAGGAATGGGTGAGTTACTAAATTAGTTGTAACTGGTTACAAGTTACACGTTACACTTAAATTGTGTATTTTGTTACAAGATACAAGATATTTTCGACACTTGTTACTGGTTATAATTACTAGTGTTTATCTCTTCAGAAAAATAACGACACTAACATAGTTCAGTGTATAAACCTTTTACATACGTGTGATCAATTAATGATTCTGTTTAAACTTTAAATCATTGGGAAACAATTATATCGATATAAGGAAAAAAACTGCCTATGTTTTTATATCGATATTCATTATACAAAAAATTTAAAAATTACAACATAAGTGATATTGATATTGTCCAATTATTATTTATTTCTAAGATTAGATATGTGTATCTTTTATTTTAAGTTACAATACAAATTGCAACGAGATACATTTTAAAGTTAGATATACTTGAAATGTATGTAACTGTTTTAATAGCTACAATTTATATAAATGCAACTTGGTAACTTAACGTTGATACATGTGACTGATTACCGCTCAACCTTGGGTATACCGAATAACCAAAGATACCAGGATACAATATAACATAACAAACAACACTATATTTATTATTAGCCATAAGACCATATGGCTTAATATATTGGTATCTATTCAATAATATATAATAATATATACCTATAGTGTATACAAATCCACTGGAATAATTGGACAATAAATAAATGCTTCGTAGTTTATACAATATATTATATTATGTTTTAAAAAATATATCATATTACATCTATTATATGAGAAAACGAATTAATTTGTAAGCCATTAGTCAACAGTAGTATTTCTTAAAGAAATCGGTAAAACAATCCGTGACGCCTATTATAAATATATAATATAGATAAATATTAATTTTATAGCCTTTATGATATGTATTTTTCTATTTAAAATAGTGCTAATAATTATATCATACTTACTAAATAATTACATTTTACCTATTCAATTTAATGAAATAGGGTTTATACGATGATATATTTTAATAGTCTATTTACTATTGACTAGTATGAAAATTACGTGTATTGAATTGGATTATATAATATATTATAAATAATATAGATATAGTATGTAGGTTCGGTAGTGTTAATTTGAACTAACTGAGTCACTAATATAATATGCTTATATATTAGTTAATAAAAAAAATATAGGTTTTCGATAAATGGAAAGAAAATCCGGGTGTATGTATTTATTTGTTATATAAAGTAGTAAATGACACGGATACCTGGAGATAATTCATCAAATATTACGATGAAGGGTAATTCTAGTACCTACATTACAGTATAATAATGTCTTATTACATTTTTGAATTTTTCGTAAAAATCAATTAATATTTTCAATGTATATCATCATCTTGTCATTTTGTTATTGTTATTTTTATTATTAGATATTTATTATTCATCATTATATTATTTACTATTCCTTATTGTAAATTTTTTTAATATAAAATAAGATTTATTGAGTTTATTTTTTAAAACAAATCCGTATTAATTTATAATTAAAAAGCAAATAATATGTTTTTATAAGCTTACTTGGGTATTACCATCGAATGTTCACAATAATGCTCTTTTAGAATATATAAAACATTTAATTAAAAGTGAATGGCTTAACCAAACCTAATGTATATGATTTTATGAACTTTTGATCTAATAATAATACTTTATAATCCATAACGTTGGTTAATGAATAAAATAACGTTAGTCGTATTAATATTTGTATAGCTTGTAAAAATAATATTCTCCAACGTACGAAATTGTTTAAAATTACAACACTCAAATACTTAAATAATGTTATCAAGGAACAAATGGATACGTAAACCACAATGCATTTGCTTTCTTGTGATATTTTGTTGATCCTCGAGTGAGAATTGTATGTTTTTATTTTTCTTCTTACAAAAGAAACGAAATGTAAGTGTTTAGTGGGATTTCTAAAGGTCCGGTAAATGGAACAGAGATATCAAAATCCGGTTATGGGAAGTTGGCATCGTCAGAATGAGAAAAAAGATTATCCAGCGTACTAGATATAATTGAGGGAGATTCAGACTTTATCTTATTGGTGAATTGTACTCTGATATAAAATAATATTTTCACGTCTATTTACATTATTTTCAGCTGATATTTGTGTTTTATTTTTAATTAAATTATCTTAAAGCGCCCTGCAGTTATCATACCCGAGTCAACGAGCAGCAAAAATAAAGAATAACTGTATTTTAGTCTGGACATTTGAGTCCATTTAGAAAATAAAATCATGATTTTTCTGTACATGGACACTGTATATAGTACTATCTACACCTACCTATATGTAATATGTACGTAATATTATATACTCTTAAAACGTGTATCATATAGCGTGTATAATATATTTACGCATGGATATGTGTGTGTGTGTGTGTGTGTGTGTGCGCGCGTGTGTAATATGTTTGTATGATGGAATATATAAAATAATTCATATATAAATAAGAAAACGAGTTAAAATATAGATATCATATTTTCGTGTAGGCTTATTCCGAGGCGGTAGAGGTAAAACATTGTGTCAGGGGCGGGGAGAGGGTGAAAACCATTATTTTGACGGACAGGGAAACTAGTATACCATAGGACTAGGAGGATGGGCAACGGAATTGTATAGCCAAGAAAACAAGGTCGGCACATTGTGCGGCGTTGCGGAACGAGATAAATTCGATGAGATGAAGAAGAAAAAAAAAATCCGAGGAAATATAATGCTCAGAGAACGGCAGCAAATAGACTGGAGAGTTTAAATAACACGGAAAACAAGCTAACAAATATGCTGTCATGACTGCTAACTAAGAAGTGGTCGGGAAAGTACGAATGCCTTAAAATGAATTTGCTACAGCCTATAGTAATGGTTCGTCGTTTGGGATCAAATCTAAACAACATCAGTCAAAACGCATCGTTTAACACAACTTTTTAACCAATGTTTTAATTTTTTTTTACAAAATATGACGAAAAGTTCACAATCAAAAGATGATTGTCATAAAGTCAATAGTTCATATTTATTATAGTTAAATTTGTATTTATGAAGAGGCGATAAGGTGAATGTCTGATGAAATATTCGTCGGAGTTAAAAATAATAAACTTTATCTGACACGGCCATTAGATGGTCTTAGAAACCTAGAAACCGCTTAGTTTACTCAACATCTTCGTTGGAAAAAATGTTAATTAAAAAAAAATCTTATTGATATAAAAATGTAATCATATAATTTACATTTCAAAACAGTACCTGTATTAAAATAATACTGTATACCTAAGTGATAAAGTATCCAAAAGTTTTAAATATAAATTATTTCGTCTAAAATTATCGTGTTCAGTTTTAATATTATTATATATAATACAGTTTATATAAACGTACAAAGTATAGGTATTAATTGTACACAAGAAATACAAATGGATGGATTTTATATTAAAAGTTACAATTTGGCAGATGCTTTTTTGAGATTTGATTAGCTTTTTTGTTGGAATCATTCCAAAATGTATGTAACAAGAACTTTGAGCCAACAATGAAAGTTTATTATTGCCGTTTGATTATACCCAGGAAAATATTTTTACCCAATGAGATTTTGTTTTGTTGAACTATCCATGAAAAAAGAGTAATTAAGATGAACGACGGTTATAGTTACCTACCTTATTTTTATATGAAGATCATTCATTTCACATTATTTCCATATAAAAACGTTTAAACAAAATAAAAAACTTCATTAATTAAAATGTCCACTTTATCACAATTATTCGTGTAGATTCTAAGCGAAGATTCTGTAAAATGTGTATTATCTTTATTCGTGAACAATATATTTTTAGGTAAATGAATTAGTTACTTAAGACATTGCATGTACCTAGTGCAGGGGCAACGGAGTGTGAGTAAAATTAAGTTTCTAATTATTATCAACTGAAAAACCACTGATAGACATGAAAAAACAACTGATAAAAAGGAACATTGTAAAGAAACAACAGATGATGTGTTTTTTATGGAGTGAAGTATAGATTCGTATTTTACTTGTCATTTATTTCCATTGCATTTATGTTCAAATATGTACAACACTATTAACACGTTTTTTTTTATTCACAAGTATTTTTATTTCGATTTTAGCTGAAAATGGCTATTATATGGTAGATTTGCACTATTCATTAGGTGACTGAAATTAAAAATGTTTTTAAAAACTTCGTTCATTAATTATTCCTCATCACATATGATTACCTAAAAGTCACTCTGTGAAACATATAATATATATTTTTTAAATTATGTTTTTTTTTTATTTTATATAGAAATTATTAATTATTTTTTTTAGTATAATATAGTACTATATACATTCTAATTTAAATTTTATTTTGAAATGTTACAACTATAATGCATTAATAATGAATATAAGACTTGAGTTACCTATTAATCGAATTAAATTCAACATTAAAATTTTTTTCTTATTACAATTAATTTTGTCGTGTAAAATAAAGAATACAAATATTGAAGCCATTAACCTATGTTTTGTATATTTTTAGGTTCCTGGAAATAACTTTATTAATATTAATGTAAAATGTGTCTTTTGTTATTCCCTTTAGTAAAAATTGCAATCAAGTTTCATACAATATACAAAGAAAACCACTATTTTAAATGATTAAATAATACTAGAATTATAAGAGTTACGAACATTGAATATTATATAACTAAACAATTTAAAACAGTACAACATTTGACAAAATTGGATGTTTGAACAAAATTATAACAATTTTCACTCAAACGATTTTGGTTGTTATGTTGTAATTTAAAATTATAATAAGTGTAGATAAGTAATAGAAAATTGTTGCCATGATGGTTATTATTTTCTCTACACAATGAGGTTAATTTTAAGCTAATTATATCACGAACCGATTCACATCATTCTCATATTCTATGGTATTAACTTCTAAGTTACTTATGATGTTTATGGAAAAAATGTGGTTGACTCTCCAAATTAAGAAAAAACTCACGATAGTAATAATAAAAATATAATATAACATTATCTATTTTTAGAAAAATATGCTGATTCACACATTCCTTCACTCAGAATATTTTTTCGTATACAACGATTCATTTATCTACTCAATTATGAGTTAGTCTCGAAACGACTATCACACGATTGAGCATAAATAGTACTCACTTTTTTTTAAGACACAATTGATCAAATTTGTCGGTGTGTCAAAGGATATAGAAATACAAAAGAAAACCTTCACGATTGAGCATAAAAAAATCTGCGATGTTGCCATTTGCCAAAATGTTGAACTACATTATATAAAAATATTAATTTAAATAATTACAATAATAAAAATAAAACACGCTTAAAACTTTTTTTAACGCAATGAAATATGTGAAGGACTAGGAGGTCGGACACTCAGTACATAAACTGAATTATTTCTAAAGTAATTTGGCCAATTCAGGAACAGTTACTTATGTATTTTCATAATTTTGATGCTCGTTCTCACATTATGAATTAAGCTGGGTTCGACTCATAGCTCACGGCTTGTGGGTTATGTAAGCTTGGTATCATAATAATTGTTAGAATAATATCTATACAATTTAAAAAAAAATGGTTATGTGGCAAAATGATGTATGCTCAATGGTGTTGCTCAAAAAGTATATTATGTTCAATCGTGTTTTACCGCTCAAAACATAAATTACTAATCTATAGAAATTTAAAAATGAGTTCCTAGGTAAAAAATAAAAATGAGAAAACACTTAAGTTACAGTATTTATAATTAAAAACAAAAGAAAATATTGTATAGTATTGAATAAAAATTGAATTTAAATAAATATAATATAACATAGGTACATTTTTCTAAATAAAATAAATGAAAACTTAGCAAGTAAGGTACTACTAATTATTTACTTATATTTATTATAAGTTATAAGTTATAACCTATAGGTTCTAATCTTCGTTTTTTGTTGGTTAATTTGATCAATCGTGAATTCAGAAATGATTGCATTGTCAAATGTTTATAAAATAAGTTATGTATGGGAATACAAATATTTGATAGCCACATTACACGTATTAATAAAAAATTAAATTTTGTGTTTAATTGAAATTTATCGTAAGCAGTTGGAAGTGTTCTGAACGTGTTACTCGTGAAGTACGTTGAGCTGGAGTAAAACTGTCGGTATTAGGTAACATATTATCAATGATAGGAACGCGAACACGCCATCTCTACACGGAAATTGTGTGAAAACTATATGAGGATTACTTATGAAGTGCTGCCGCCGATGCGTATAGCCTATATACACACGGAACCCATAAGTGCCATTGAAACGCGAAACGATCGTCGTGGAAATCGCGAATAGGTGAGGTATATTATTATATTATTATATTGTACCAAAACCGCGGGATGTGACGTATCAATATATATATTATCTATGTATAAATAGGTTTAGCCGATCTTACCCGCACCGGAGAATTACAGTACGTGCGCACGCAGTATTATAAATTATAATAATATCATACACATAATATATGACGCGATGGGTGCCAAAATAATTACGGAACAAGACGACGTGATGATGATAATATTGAAATATTACGAGTCGCCTTTTATGTTATTCAACTCGGGTGTGCATAATGCGGGTCCGTCAAGACGACAAGGAGCAGGCAGGATGGATTGCGAGAGTGCACACACACACACACACATAATACATATATAATAGTGACGGAGAGAGTGTCGTAGGTAGGTATATAATGTATAGTAGGTAGCAGGCCGGTGGTGGTTACCTTAAAGTTCACCGAGGCTTAACGTTCAAATTAACGGCAGACTCGCGCGCGTCCCTTCTCCGCACGTGCAGCGATAGTATTATTATTATAACACGCCGGTGCCCCTTTATTGTCCACCGCGTCGCCCTGTCCACACACTCTTACGTGCAACCACCGTGATGGCTGCTTTACCGAAATCCTACGATCGTCGCGAGGCTTTGGCCAACCGGTCGTTTGTTAACCGCCAATAATATACGCAGACCGTTATATTATACGCTCGGGGACGTGCATAATGGTCATTATCATCGTGCCAGTTCCTGGCCAAATAAACCGTGGTGACCCGCTCGGCGGTAAATACACCGCAGCTGTTATACCGACCACGTTATACCGCGGTATCCTCCACCCACCGCTGGTCGCCGCACGGCGCCCCCCCTCATGGACACGCATGTAGCAGTTTACGTTAGGACTCTGACGAGAACAACGAGCTGTAGGTCTACAGCGTGCTCAAGTGCCATACAGCTGGGAGAATGCAATTTATTGTTCGACGACGTTTTTTAAAGAAATTAGAATATTTCCACCGTCATGAGCTTTGATAAAAAAAAAAAAAATCCATTATTCCGATAATAACAATAATAGCGACATTGGGTATATTATGATGGTCAGTACATACAATTATTAATCGATTATTTATTGACTATACTCATTAATCATTATCGAGTTGACGGTAATCCATAGGAAACGATAATAGATCAGAAAATTACCTATATACTTGAGATTAATTTCGCGAAATAATAATGCAAAGATACATATGTATTTATTTTTAATACAAAAATAAACTTTTTTATCGGACTATAGTATTACATAATTTTATACTTAATAAAATGAATGATATTATTATTTAGAAAACGCAAAAATTTAATTTTTAGTTTAGCTTATAAATTTATTATTGTACCATATAACTTTAATTACCTTATATAAAAAAATACTCCGAATATTATACTATTCAAAACTTAAGCTACGCTGCAATGCGATTTTCGGAGAAAAAAATGTGGAGAGTAATTTTTGGCTTAAAACTTTTATTTAGTTTGTATATTTGAAGCTTAAACAAATGGGCTTTAAACATTTATTTGCTTATTTTGTATTTGTACGTATAAATGGATTACGTTTCTATCTAAAAACAATAAAATCTAAGATACCTACATAATATGTAAATGTTTTAGGTACGTATAATAAATAAATGTTCTGCGAATTTATTATTATAAATTAATATTTATATTATATTAAACTATTTTTTGATAATTCTCCATAAAAAATATGAAAATGTTAGTTTTAAAGTTAAAACCATATCATAAAATATGAGTACTTGAATGCATAGTTACATTTAGGAAAAATATACTATAGGTTTTTTTTTCATGATAAGGCTGTATAGCTCAGAGAAAACGTATAAAAAAGAAAATAAACATTTTACCTCCAGTTTTGTAGTAGTTTATGTATTATACATATATTTATGTAAATTTGTGCAAAGAACTAAAGTTGATCCTGTGAAAGTTATAAAAAACGCAACTCTTACTACCGGCGGCATTTTAGAACGATCTATAAATTGAATTGAAATGAGATAAAATATTAGCTGAAAATGGTTCGAATATACACAGTTTGGTAGGTTGTAGGTACGTAGTGTAATGGGAAAAATTTGTGTACGATACATTCTAAATGTTAAATGTTTCCACTATATATGCCATTAACTCACGGGGGCGGTATAAAATACATTTTTGTCCAACACGATTTTATTTTTAATATGCTTAACAACTTGTGTCACAATACGAATAATTTTTAATTTTGCAATGACATATGTCGGATCTTTCAAAGTAGACATTTATTAACAAAAACCTATATTATATTATATGCATTCAGTTTAGAACCCTTGACAGCAGATTTCCCAACAATGTTTGGTGGAGAAGACTTTTTTTATCAAAGCTGAAAAATATTTTTTTCCTGGTTTGTGTGTCAATGCCAATTACATATTATAACGTATATCATTAAAAAAAAATTGTTTTCATTTAAATATTTTATCTTTTTTTCTGTTAATTAATCAGGCCTAAATACTCGGTAATGAATTTGACATTTCCACCGCATTAGTGGAGTCAGACAAGAACTAGGTAAGTAAATACGTAAGTCAAAATCGCACTGATGTTCAAATAACCAGAGTGTTTGTCCAACCGTAGTTGCCTTTCTATGGTATATTTGTTACAATGAATAATTATTGTTCACAACTAAAATTAATTAAAGACAAAACAAAAAAATCTAAATATTTTGATACAGATATTGATGTAAAATGAGAATGGGTGCTTTTCAAAGAATTATGTTTTTTTCTATATTTATAATAATAATAATGATGTGATCTTGTAAAAGTTGAGCATGTTATGTGGTAATTGGTAAACACAATTTACACTTCAATTGAAATATTTATTGTAATAATATGTTTATGTATCATAATAATATATATTATTATTATATATTACTATGAAACAGTATAAATTATTTTAGTTGTACATTTATATATATTTTATTATATAATAACTATTACGTTGTACCTAGATAATTCAGTAAATTGTTTTTTTTCTTTTTTAACTATTTTAAAATATTCTTAATTATATAGCTACCTAATAGATTAAAATAGATAAGTATATTTATTTTAAAGTTTAATGTTTATTTATTATAATTGTTCAGTATCTATCTATATTCTACGAGTACAAAGTACATAGTAGTTTTAACTAGTATATAACTAGTGCTATCAATAGAATAAATCTATCTTTTTGTACCAATTGATTTAAATTATGATACTCAACGTTTTAAGTGTATGCTATAGAGGTTTAAAACACTACACTTAAGATTAAATTAAAAAGATAGGAATCGTTGGTATTAATGATTATTGTGAACAATAAATGTTTATAAGGTTGGTTATTGCCCAAAAAAAGTTTGTTTTTATTTGATTCCAATATCAGTTTTATAGTTTGCTAATAAAGTCTAATGTGTACTTACGTCATTTTTTTTTTTTTTGTTACGTCTCTTTATTACTGTAGTTAATATTGTTAAGCTTCAATTATCATAGGTATGTATATGTTCATCTTCAGCTATTTGAAATACTGAAATCGAATCGATAACGGAAAAGTATTAAACCCGAAATGATCAACTCCAAACATGACTGATGTTTTAATGAATGCAATTTTTTCAAATGATGTTGGGTTTGGTAGACTGTTACATATTCAAATATTTTTAATCGACAAACATGTTTTGCACTGACGGTTAATGATGTTAGCATCTATGTTTATTTTATTTTTTATTTTGGCACAGACCCAAGTAGTGATTAGAGTATGAAATAATTATAAATCTTCATTCTAAACGAACAAACGTTATAGCTGTATTAATGGTGATATTATTTATGATTCGACTTTGTTTACATCATAGGTCGTTTACTTGATCTCCTTGTAATAAATGTATATAGACTCGGTATTTAGGGTCCACGTAAACAAAAAACGTTCAATTTTGGCGTCAAAAAAACTACGGGTGTGGAGGAATCGGGACTGTCGGTGGTGGTGACGCGGTGGAGGGTGAAGGGGAGGTTGGGAGTTGGGATCTTTATAATTATGACGGCGGTAGAGGCGTACTTTAGACGGTGACACCACCATTAAGTCGTGCGTGTGTGTATGCGAGTGTAATAACATCGGGATTGATGCCTGTAGCGAGAAAAGAAAATAACGGAATCTGCTTAGTATTCCGGGCCCGGCCGACTCTGGATCTGTAGGGTGTCTTGAATACGTGCCGCCCCACGATCGTGATATAAATCGACGAATTATCGGGAAAAATACTCGTGGGCTCTGCCTACGAACGTGTGCCACTCCTATAATATGTACACCCGTACTGATTATCCGACGAATGCACGTGACGAAAGTTTGTGTGGTTGCAGTTTCGTATCGTATTATGATACGTTTAATACATCCGTACGTCTACCGTTTAGTTTAGTAAGTCGCGTGGAAAAAATTGTATGTTTGTCTTATGGAATCCAAGTAAAATAAATAATCGTTGGTGAATAAACCGTTTAAAAATTCATTTTCTGCCCCGCTCCGTTTTCAGAGAAAAGTTACACGCGAGTCATCGGATCACTCGTCTTGTGTATGATAAATAAAAATATAATAATATCGTTTTTTTTTCTTTTGAATATAAAGAAAATATTTACAATCTGTAAACACTAAATACAACAAGCAATACATAAAATAAGAGATACTCGGACCAGACTTCTTGATTGAAGTGGGTCTCTTTTGACACTACTTAAATTTTATTTTTTAGAATTTATTTATTTGTCTAGAAAGGATGGACTTTATCATTGATAATGAGTTTTTCGAGCTATGCCATACTGCTCAAGCCAACAAATTCCATTGTCGAGGAAGTAATGACAAATAGTTTGGATATAAGTTGTAAGAAATTGTTAGTAAATTGTAGTAGTATGCAACATTTGCAAATTTTAAAGTTTGTGTTTGTGTGTTATAGTACGCAGGAATATTGATTGGGAGAACTGAAAGAAACCGATGTTTGATATTTTAGCTGCACTTCATAGTTGATAATATATTTAAAGCTTATTATATTATCAGCTGTCGAAGGATAATTAATTTTTTGGTTTTTGGTTTTATATGATGAAATTCAAATTATTATTAACCCTAATATATATTTCCTCTCCTATGATGATGCCTTAATATTATAAAAACAATTTGGCGTATCAATCAGTCATTCAGGCGTAGGCAATCGGTCCGTTCGTTATTTATTTGTTGTGAATTGATCGAGAGTATACGTTGTGTGGTTTTTTCTATATTAAGTGAAATAGTTGGGTGTGTCTTCAAATTTGACATGACAAACATGACAAAAATGTTTATCTAATACTTATTTTTTAGGCCAAATAAAACCACTAGAGCTTATTTTTTATTATATCCTAAAAAATGAATGCATCACGTGAACGCAAATAATATATAAAAATATGTCTTACATTTTTTATTTTGCGCCTTAAAATCAGAGTAAGTACTTACTATATATTTTTCTCTGGTTTAAATCATACATAAATAATTTCATATAGTTGCCGGATTCTCGGAGATTAAAGGTGAAAAAAAAGTAAGTTTTACTTGATGTTACTTAATAGTAATGTATTTTTAATGCACAATATCGTGGTACTTACGTAAAATCAGGAATATCATTATATTATGCAATATGTATATTTATATATAATATTGTACATCCTATTCATGTCATTAGTTTTCCTATTAGGTAGGTCGTTATCGTTCCGTTCAGTATTTGTCCTTTGAGGAGTACCTATTATTACTTATTCGAGATCAAACGACAAATGTATTATTGCATAAAACAGTTTCTATAAGATGTATTGCACTATGAATAATCTCAAAATTTAGATTTACTGTATGAAAGAACACATTTAATTTTTGTCAAATCATAAAACTACATATTATTGTTTTTGCCATATTATTAAACTAGTATAAATTATTTTATATTTGATTATACTTTATATTTTAATCTATAAATCTCATATTATTTAGTTTAAATTTTTAACGCTCTTTATTTTAGAATGAAGTGAATTATTATTAAATAATAATATACACTATCGTAATATTGAAATATATAGTATTAAATTGTATTATTTTTTGTAAATCTGTTTCTGCGTTTAAATTAAAACAATTCTTGATCAGTGAAATGAAATGTAAAATCCTACTACGAGAAATGACGTAAGTATTATTATAGATTATCTCGGAAATAATATCATATAAAATAATAAAGATTTATACATATCTATAATATAAAGTATTTATGCACCAGAAAACCATTGATTTTTATTTATGCAGTATAGGGTTTAATAGGCTGTTAAGTGTGTATTCGTTTAGGTACAGTAAATTAATATTTCCCGGTTTTTAGATGCTCATAAATTATTTTAGTTTTATTTTAATAAACTACCATTTTACTAGCATAATAACAAATATTATACATACTTCCCTATTATGTGATTCATGTATGATTAAACGATGATTAAAATATAATATACTATAGATAGTAAGTTATTTGATATTGTATCGACAGTATAAACATTTTGTTGTGTACAAATTGTATTATAATATTTGATGACTACCTATGGTAATTATTAAGCATCGTGTGAAATTATTTCACTCAAGTCTCAAGTGAGCAGCCCTTTCATTCCACAGCTAATAATCGGCTTTACAAATTATCAATAAGACTCTTACTTTTGAAAATATTAACTCGCATAATTTACCACGCATGTCATATTTTATTGTATTTAAGCCTCAGTGGAAATTGTAATTTTTATCATTATTCCTAAGTCGTACTACGTTTTGAAAGGTCAGAATTGAACCAAACGAATTGGCAACAAAGCTAATCCGAATTTCATCCATTCATAGTGGTCGAAGGTCTGCCACCACACCTAGTCTTTTGCGGCGTATGGTAAAGGAAAAGCCATACGTGTATTCATGAGGCGAAAGTGGAATATTTTGAAGGTCTCAAGGGTACGAATGGCATGCGTGAGTGGGCCAGGAGAGTATGAGAGGGTGGACTGTAAAAAAAAAAAACCGTTGTCAGTGCGATATCGGTTATTTTGGTGACCCACAAAATGTTATTCGAAAAATTAATTGAACCGTGTGTCCTCGTACGTCAATTACAGAAAACCAAACAAGAAATCCTCTTTTTTTTCAGAGTTTATACGTTATCATCGCAATGGAATTAAAAACATGACGTCCCAGAAACTCAAAAATAGTAACGTTATCTTTATCACAGCACAGTTTGTTGAGACATCTTGAAACGTGCTTATATGTTCGTGAAATTGGTGAATAAGACGCATTTCACCGGCAAGATCTTTATACGAAGGTATTAATATCAATATTTATACCTACTTTTACTATAGAATCCGTCACATAATAATATTATTCTGCCAACGTTATAATTTCATCTATTCAGAATCCTATGTACATTTGTACTATTTTTTTTTTTATGTCAACATAATAATATGACGATTGTCTGTATTTTTTTCCCAAGTATGCATGTGCGTGTGTGTATGTCAGTGATTGCAGATCGCTTGGTAACTATGGTAACAGTACGCTCCATAAAGGTCACAAGTTCACGGATATATACATAATATGGTCGTTCTCTGTGTTGCTGAAAAGAGAAACAAGACCGTCTTTGAAGTCGCAACATTGTAATTGCATTTTGCCGCGTAAGTCCATTTTTAATTTGTTTTATCTTTCTTTCATTTTTTATGTTCTATATGGTCCTAAATTGTGTGAGTAATTTGATCTTAAAATCCAACTTGTATATTTAAGTTTGCGGAAAATCATGTCCGGGAAAAAAATACAGACAATAAAAAAATAAGTAGTTTTTTTTTTGCTTTTAAATATAAACTGTAAAAATTAAATACTCTGTCTACAACATGTTTACTGTATTTTTATGTACAATAAATGTACTTTGTAACTTTAATGTCATTTTATGTTTATGTTATTAGTTATTTATGGCCAAATCATGAGTATAACTATTAACAAAGTCAATTTTAACAATAATATTGTTTAATTTTTTTCCAATAAAACGTGTAGTATAAATAATATATCAAATGTTAGAAAAAAATAAAAATAAATGACAAACCGAATGTTTAGTGTTTACTGAAATTCCTGCAATCAACGAAACTTAGATAGTAAGTGACATATTTTATTAAATGAAGTGTGTAAATACATTATAGAGTTTTCACTAGGTGCGTATAAAATTATCCTTAAAAGATGAATGCAATAAAAAAATTAGAATATTTGAATGTGTTTTCTATGATAGTCATTGGATGAAATCAGATGTCTTTTTTTATCAGTAATATACAGAATCAAAACATTTTAACGTAACTTAAGTATTTTTATAGATGGGTAATAATCATCACATATCGTACACACAGTAAAATTAGAGAAATATTTTTGCGAAAGTAAAAAAAAAGACTATCACGTGGTAAATTACAAGCATCTGTTGAGTTACCTACCTACTTATGATTCCGTCACACACCAGTGTTTCTGGATTGACGATTGTAGACGAGCTCTTAACTTGTTTAAAACGTAGGACCCTTTATATTTGTAAGATAAGTTCGTAATGTTATGTAGTGCTACATAATAATAAGAACGGCAAAAAAATTTCTTTAAACTTCATCTTTACCTAATATTTAGTTCAGATTGTACGTATTATCAAACTATTTTATGTCAATTATATATTATATATTAATTATTTTAGTGGCTTAATATTATTGTGATGGTGGTGTAGGGGATTTCCATCCCCCACATATCATGTGCTATAAACCGACATATTTTCTTAAACTTATAAATAAAAAAAAAAAACTACTAACTGACCACGATGTAGATAAAGTATATGTATCTAGGTTATTAATACAAATTAAAAATTGTGTTAACGGCACATAGTTTCAGAGTCTGTTAGTCTTGATATTATTTTTAATTTCTTTAGTAAATACAGGTGATTTCAACAAGGCGGTGTGACCAGCTTTATGTAATATGTTTTTATAAACATTATGTTAATACATTTTAATTAGCTACATTTGTATAGACTTAATACACATTTGTCATACATTATATAATCATTAAATGTCAAATATTTTTGTATATGGTGCAAGCCAATAGATTAATGATATGTTTTTAATAATTATTTACTTCGATTAAAATAAATGAATTAAAAGTATGACAAACATATTGTTTAAAAACCAAAATCTAAAAAAAAATAAAATCTTATAAATGCATCTGAAAGAAAAACGATACTCTTGAGTGGCTGATTTACGATAGGTACCTCTGTACTGCCGTTAACGTATATATTATTATATGATATGATCGTTCTCTACCTGAGTGCAATTTTAATTGGCAAAGGAATTCACTGTTGTGGTATTGTGGTAAAGTTGTGGTTTGCTTGGATTTATTGCAGGTAAGTAGGTACTGCAATGAGCTAAATAACAGTAACGATGATTTGCGTGTATATGAATGTATAACCGTAAATTTAAGTAACTACGCTAGAAAACTTGAGATATTGAACTAAATAATAAGTTGGAAGGTGAAAAGTTTCGCTCTGATATCCGGTATTCCTCTCGACTTCTTGAACACAATTTCTTTTACAAAGTACAGTGTAAAGTACATCGGTTTCGAGTCAGCTCCCACTGCACGGGTGGAAAACTTTCCTGCTATATCATTACCGTTGTTTGATTTCGATCAACGCTCACCACGGCCGACTTTAATCCTCCTTCCCACCACATTTGTTTTGATATTTTTACATATTAAATGGACGTGGACGCATAGATGCACGAGCGCACGGGTTTCACGACGAAAATGTTCATTAATTTTAATTCTGCATATTATGTGTATGACGCACGACGAATGAGGATATATCGTGAGCAAGATTGGTGGTATCGGCCTAAGTGCAGTATAATATATTATCATGCCATATCAAACAGCTGCATTTTCCATATCTGTGATCGACGAATTTTAGTTAGCACGAATATTGTATACCCACCTACACATGAGTAGTCTTAGCTTGTCGCTAAGCCGAGGAAATTATAATTTATTATCGTTAACCTGCCGTTAAAACAATAACGGTGATCCGAGATCAAGTCGGTAAGCGCGCTTACAGGGTGTATCTGGAATAGGTACCTATTTGATGATATAAATTATCCACCATCATCCAATCCGCCAGATACACGCCCTACATATTTCTACTGGATACGGGTGGACGCACTCTGTTGTAGAGGACCAGAGGTGGGTTATATAGTACCCGTACGAAGACTTTGGACTTTTGGCCTGAGAAACACTGCAACGTCTGGTGGCTCAAGGGTGTAACGGTGGTTGTGGTGGTATAAAGGGATATAAGGCACTTATATTATTATGTGTTTGAACGACGGAGCAGAGGTGAGTGTGCGCTTAGGATTCCGTGATTTATGATGAACCGGGCCCGAAAAAAGGATATACCGTAGAGATGAAGAGATAATAACGAGACTTTCTCTAGGGCACGTGTGCCGTACATATATGTGTGTTTAAACAGCAATTAATACAGATAGGGGTGGCCGTTTGCCGGACGTAATGAGGTAGATTATTGCCGCTGTTGCAGTATACCGCCATTCGTTGCCATGGAGGGAAATCACTGAATACACAGCCACTACCGTCCTTATTCCCCCTCATATATCTATAAACGTTTCTAAAAACTGGTACGATAAGTAGTGAACAATAAGTAGAAACGTACAACATTATCGTAAAGCGTTAAAATAGAATAATTGCACGGATCGATTGAATCTTTTATTTCTACACTAAACATAACCCGCAAACGTACCTATACAAGAAATAAATCGCTTTTCAAAATGTACGTGTGGACTTTTTTGTTTCTATTTTGAATAAAAATCGCTTTCAATGAGAGTTATCATCAAATTGTCGGATTCCTTTAGTTATTTGATCTGAACATTTAAGAAAAAAATGTAGGTATTCGGCGTTTTGTAAAATGTCAAACTAAGGGTGCGTAAAATATCATCTGTCTCGTCGAATCCTAAGCATATTCAATAATATATTTCACACCGTGACCGTGGGTGAAAAGTGACATGTCATGTCCTTTTTCCCATTACTACAATATATTATAAATGGGCATTTATTATTCATGTGCATAAATATATAGTATATGATATATATGTATAATTTGTTTGTCAAAAGGACGTGTCACATCACTCAATAAGAGAATTAGCGATTATAGTGTATGTCATTTATAAAAAGTTTTATTGGTTATTTTAGTTTTAGTATTATTTGAAAATAATAATATATTTTTATGTATATATATTTTTTAATGAACAGTAAAACATTATTGATGTCAAATAATAAACGTTTTCCTATTCTTCCCTTATTAATAAGTTTATAAAAAAAAAAATGTCGTTACAGAAATGTATCATTTAAATGTTTAACTGATATGAACTTATTATTCAGTACCTAATTAATTTTATTATTAGTTATATGGGGGTAATTTATTTTAGTCACATAAAATAAGTGATGAAAAAAATCTAAAAATAATTGTAAGTAGTTTCCATCCGTATTTTTGATTAATATTGCAAATATAGTAAAATCTTTACAAACAAATTATTTGTGAAATAACTATTTATTTTAAAATATTTTTTTTATACAATGAATACAACAAAGCATCTATTAGACTTTTTAATTATTAGTATAAATCAAATGTAATATTTTTTAAAACATATTTTAATTTTATGGATATTTTATACCTTTTGTGTTCAAACAGAATAAAATAGACAAACAAACACAATAAAAATGCAATGTAAAATTTAAATTAGTCTCACATTAAAAAAAACATTTTCAGAAAAGCTAGGTTTAACCAAAAATGATCAACACTGACATAAATACATAGGTAATATAGTTTTAAAATAAGGTAATAATCTTTTATTTCTTTAATGCTTTCAATTATTTCCATGAAAACTACTGAGGTAGGTACTCAAATTACAATCTCGTTAAAATATCATATTATATATTATTTTTTTAATTTAGTAATTAGGTTCTAATTGCGGTTGATTAAATTTGTTTAATTGTCTTATAAATTAATGTTTTCCAAAAAAAATTTACTTCTTAAAAAAAAATCACCATTTACTATCATTTAAGTACTGTGTGAATGTTTTTTTTTTTTTTTATCAACATTGAAAAAACTTATAATAATCAAGATAACACAAGACTAGTAATCTGTGTGTTTTCTTCATTATTCATATTTTATTAGCAGCTTATATGGCATGTAACTCATAAGTACCAATACTTACAATAGTTAGTACTACTATTAAGATTCTTATAATTATACATTTATACATTTATTATATTTATCTGTACGAGTTTAAAGACAATAGAAATATAGATTTGAGGATAACGTTATATTTCTGTAGACAAATTGATCAGAATTAATATTTAATACCCGTGTGTGGTGTGTATGCGTGTATGCACTATAATTTATTGACGTCATTGAAATATTGAATTGTCTCATACGTTATAATGTTTTATTTTTGAACTATTTATATGGGCAATTTTAGTTAAATAATAATACTTATAAATATAAATAAATACTTATTCAATTAAATGGAGTTATTAAAATCAAATTAATGATATAAAAATAGATAAAGGTCTACTTAAATTTATTAAATAAAAATGTCTAAATATTTCAAAAATAAAAATACGATGATTTACCATAATATGTATGCATTTGTTATGCATGTCAATCGGGAATACAGAAATAACATATCAAATATCAATCAAGTTTGAAGTAATGATGTCACGATGACCTCTAGAAATGGTAGAAATGTCCATTGTACTTGAATGGAGTATTTACACAATAACTTGAATTAAGTACCACGAGGATATTACAAATTATAATAGTTACCATACCTGAAACCTGATAAGTAAACACTAATCATTATCGAACCTTATGACATAGTTATTTATTGAATCCAAGTATGTATTTTAGAAATAGTTAAGTGAAACACATTTTTATATTAATGATTTATAATATGTTTTATAGGTGATGCGATGCGCACAATAATGTTTTTTTTCCTTATACAACTAATGACAATTTAAATTTTGTTATTACTGTACCATTGACATGCAATATTTATAATTAATTGTACAACACGGAACAGTACATTTCGATGGTAGTATAATAATAGTATTGTCGTCCGCTAATGCATCAAATAAATAAAAATATAATGTTCCTATTGTATAAATGTGAACATAAATTAATACATTTTACCATTTATGAATATAATAAAAACAAAAGCGATTTATTGCTGAGAAATATTTTATCACGTGAAATATAATATACTTAAATATAATTGTACGGAAATATATCTATCTACATTCTACATAATATTATACTACTTGGGATCGATCCAAAATTGTGGAATAATGGTAAGGGCGTTTTCAAAGTTGCTAAACCCCTCATAATTATGTTTGCATACCTCAGAAAATTAGTTAATTATTGTGAGATTTTATTTGCAATTTATACTTGTAGCTTTATACAACTAAAAAACCTAAATATTATCCATATTATAGTTAATATTTTTGTGTAGGTAACGAAAACATTTCTGTCCGTTAAAAATAAATCTCGTTACTTACATCTCTATACAAATTTCGTTTTATTAAAAAAAAAAAAACGGTTTGCTCGAAAAGCTGAATCCCGAATACTTTTTATTATATTTTGTTACTAACATTATTTTATTATGGTCAGATTATGGTATGAATGATTATTGGTGTGAAAGCTTGGATGTAATAATAAAGTAATAAATTATTTGTAACTAATAATGATAATGGCACTGCACTGATATTGACACATTTGTTTGTATAAGTTAATTTGTAATAAATAATTTATACTAACTAAACTATTATGGCTTATAAAAAATATCCAGGTGTTATGTTTTTAATAATAACTAATATTATGTATGATGACATTATCTCGATGTTGTTGGTAACTTTTTACTCAATTATTTATTTAATACAGTACTTTAATGTTCTCTCATATTTTATTTTTTTTTATGTACGGTATTCTGTTTTACGATTTTAAAATGTATCGATTATACATTGTACAATAATCGTACTACTGTACTAGTTAAACTAGAATTAAAATATACATGTGTATTAGTAAGTAAGTACGAACGTATATAATTAACAACGCCCACGAGATTTTTTTTTTACACATCATCTAAAGTTTACACAGACGTGTTTACTGTGGGATTAGAGACGAGTGAGCCAGAAAACAAAATAGTGTTTATAAATCATTTGGAAAATAATTATTTTCGTTTTTCCAAACAAACAGTAATAATTGGTCGTAAGAGTGTTTAGAACCCAAAATGTCGGTCGAATACGTGGGCCGATCGTTTAAAAACTATTGGACGTCGATATACGAACGGCGAGCATAATAATTGCAGTCATAACGTCTTATTTAATTGAAATCACTGTCTCGCTGCAGTGTATCATAATAATAAGTGCATCACATATTTACATTAAATTATTATGATAGTACATTAAAACATATTGCAATACTACCTATACTACCCATTATCATTATGATATTTATAATATTATGTTCATATCATACGGTCTTTACCTCTGTACTTTTGATATAACACAGAAGCATGGACCGGTGTCAAGACATGTTGACGGGGACCGATACGAGGAGGTGGCGGCGTCGGTGGCTGCTGTTGTCTCGGAGGAGCACAATGACGCGGAGCGGGTGAAATGGATCGCGTTGGAGGACGGGAAGGACGATGAGGACGAGGAAGTGGAGGAGTTGGAGTTGGAGGAGTGGGTATGTGTCGTGTCGGAGGAGTCAACGGCGATAACGGTGTTCGACGGTGACGGTGACGACAACGACGTCGTGGTGGTGGTGGCGGTGGTGATCGCTACGGCAGCGGCGTGACGGTGCTGACGCGCCGTCATGTCTCGGGGACGAGCTCACGCCACGCACCGGCGACAGTGCGACGTCGGAGGAGGCGGTGTCGTCGACTGTAGCAACTGTAGCACGGACGGCACGCGGACCAACGACGAGGCGGGCGCCGCAACAGACGACGGTGACGACGACCACGACGACGGTGACGACGACCGCGACGACGGTGACGACGACCGCTGCGAGGACGGCGACGAAGGCGACGGATACGGAGACGCACGCGACAACGACAACGACAATAACAACGACGACAATGACGACGAAGACGACGAGTTAAACGAAGACGACCACCGTCCGGAGAGGGCTATCGAAAATACGATCTTTGATGACGCGATACCGGCGCCCCGGCGCCCCGGCCACCACATTGTCGTCTCGTCGTCCACGATCCAAAGCTGGTCTAATGACTTGAGCGTGGCGCTGAGCTTCGAGTTCTTCGACAATAGATTGGTCGTGCGAGGCCGGTGGCGCGGTGGCCCGCTGGACGGAGACGCGAATTTTGTTTTATGACGTGATATTATTATACTTTTCGGCGTTACATGACAACGGTTATATTTTGCCGACGCGGGGATGAAACCACAAAACTAATAATAAGATTTAGAACAAAAAAAATTTAAAGAAAACGATGATAAATATTTAGTTTTGTTTAGTAAAAAATCAAAAACCACCGACGACGTCCAAATGCCACGCTCGCGCGCGCGTGTGTGTCAACCGAAATCGGCGTGCGTGTTGTACGTGCGTTTACGCGGGGGACGCTGTACCCTGACTGCAGGCCGCCGACGCGTCCTACGTTTCGACCCCAACTACGCCGCGGCGCGTATACATACGCCACACCTGCCACCGCCACCCGTCCCTCGCGCTCGGTACAACACATGCGTCCGAGCGACTGTCGTTTTCGGCCGCCGCCGCCGTCGGCGTGCGCGTGCCGGCCGGTCGGAGCAGCAAAATATATACGCGGACGGTGTGCCGCCGCCGCCGCTTTACGCGCGGCGCGCGCGAACCGCCAGCCAAAAACAGACGCACGCGCGCTGGTGCGACGCGCGACGGCCGCGGTGAAGCTTGCGGAGAGAGCGAGAGAAAATGATTGCGCGCGAAGGAGATTAGGAACGGCGGTTCGGCGGTCGGAAGGGACAGCAGCGCAGGGACGTGGGCGGTCCAGAGGTGGTGGCGGCGGGGGAGGGGCTGCGCGGAGGAGGTGAGAAAAAGAGAGATACCGCGAGAAAGAGAGAGTCATCGAGAGCGTGCGCCATCCGCCGGTCCACACGCCGCGATCGCACCACTACCATCTGCACCGCCGTCACCACCACCACCACCATCGTCTTCTTCTTTTTCTTCTTCTTCTTCTTCTTCTTCGTCTTCTTCTTCTTTTTCTCCGTGTTCTCCTACACCCGCTACGATGACGGCGGCGGTAAGCCTGCGGTGCTCTCTCGCGATTGCTCGCTCGCTTATATATCCACAGTAACGCTCTCGCTCTCGATTTCCTGCCGAAACACACGGTGTGGTCGCTAGAATTATGTTTGTGACAACATGACAGATTAGCTCGTGGTCGTGGCCGTGTGAGTTGAAAAATTTATACCCCGCGCACTGCACCGGGTCGCAACCGTAGTCGTATTCAATTGGTTTGCGATTGAAATTTATGGTTGCCGTTCCGTCTCGGCCGATTTGGAGTAAAATTTTTTTTTTATTTCTGATTTTGATATTTTCATCGTTTTCTCTTCTGACCATATACATAAATACGTTTATTATCTTTATTAATATATTCTTTTGTAGCCAAATTCGAAATGCTTTTACCGTCATTACAATATTGTTGTTAGTATGTATCGGCCCGCCCGTCAAAAGGTATTTACACTAAAATTACGGTACTATACAGTCAAATGTGTACTACAAAAATTAACCAGCGAGTAGTTAACGGCCACTTGTGTTACTCGTAAGTTGTAACACGTCACAAATTTCGATTTCAATACTATAACCTAAAGAATATTAGATTTTACATTCTGCCATCATCGAATTTCACCTAAATAAACCGCACCGTTATCTATACGCGCATTCAGTAATGTCATAAATACAACGAGATCATTAAACATTCATGATTTCAATTTTACGGATCGTAACATAGTTTATTATGCTTTTGCACTGGCACGGCATACGGAGTTATTATGTATACCTGAAGTATAATTTATAAATAAACTAAATAATGGGTTTCATTATCATTACCCAATTATACTATATTATTCATCACTGGGGTTCGGATTTGAAGGCATATGCCTTTTTTTTGGATAATAATAGAACAATAATTCTTATATAAAAATGTTGTTCATTTAATTTCTGAGATAATGGGAAAACTTTTTTATGCCTCTTTTTGTATTTTTTACCTATAAATGCCTTTTTTCTCTTTTTTAATATTTTTGTGTTTAATTGTCAATTTATCGTAATAGTTGTATATATAGGTTAAAGGTACAAATTGTCATCACCTATAACTAAATATTAATGTATATGTAATCTCGTATGAGGTACCTACTTGTATTTTTTAATTGAAAATAATAAAATCACGGCAATATAATCATATGTATATGATTATGGATAGTATATTAATACAATAATAATTATTGTTTTGGTCTGAGAAGAAATTAATTTTGAAATAATTATGAAACCATAGTTTTACAGCTGCTAGCAAGTTAACAATACCATTCAAATAAAAATACTGAAACCTACTTAGTTTTTTTCTTTTTTTTTATAGAAATAATTATTATAAAACTGAAATATTGTAAACAATATTAGTGCATTTTATGTACAGTTTTTAATTTTTTCAGTCTTTTTGTTTTATTTTCCAATTTTCCATAGATATATAATAATTTATTATTTGTCAAATGTCGATACAACTGAGTGTTTTTAAAATAAATTTATATGATAGTTCGTATAGTTTATTAAAGCATTTTATGCCGTTTATTTCAAGCATAAAATAAAATCGATAATAACAAAAATAATAATGTAATGCAGCGAAATAGCGTTAAAAGGGAAATTATTGTTATATCGTTTGGTATACATTTTTACATGTACCAAAAATGAGTAAATTGAAAAAAAATACTGTAGGATCTGTATTTTGCATATTTTCACCTCAAATTTTCTTGAAAACTCTTCATTTTTCCTCAAGCACTATTAGTGTCAAATATAATAGATTCAAAGTATATTTTAAATTCATAACCGTAAATATTTTTAAACTAATATCAGCATTTTATTATATCTGTATAGAAAATATTTTGTATGTGTAGCATTTATGGTTTATTAGCATAATATTTTGTCTCTCGGATTCTTGTTTACACCTTAATCTTAATTGAAATTTTATGTAAATTTAAAATTAAATAGTTATGGCAACATGGTTACATTTTAGTATGAGTAGTGCATACAGCATCTAAAATAAAACGAAAATTGTCAATTACTTGAGATTTTTTAAATTTTTTTTACTTCAAGTCTAGTTTTTTTTAAATTGAATTTGTCGTTTTTGTCTTACAAACGTTCTATATAGCAAATTTGTATTTGGCAGAATAAATTTTGTGTTTTCAGTATTTCAGTAAATTCACCTATTACAAAATTTAAAACTAAGGATATTATCTATGGCCACTCGTCGGTTTTTTCTTAATTATTCTAATTTTAAAATCGACATAGATAATATTCTGACCTTTACATTTAGTAATAGGTTTTTTATTAAAACTAATAACACAAATTTGATATATTGTACATTTACAAGCTGAGATATCACTTGTGAGCATCATAATATCATCGCAAGTTAAATATTTACGATTTAATTATTTTATTAATTAATTATCGTTCAATAAACTATCCAACTATGATACAAACATAATAAATATGTATAATAATTTATGAAACAATTAATAAAAATGCTTATTTAACATCAATACAAAGGGCAGAAGTTTAATATCGTACCAAATGATTGTTTAGTATAAAGGAGACTTGTACAAGTGTTATTAATATCAAGTAATATTAAAAATAAATTCATGACTTGAGATATCATATTAAACACACATTTAAAACCAAATAACTTTATGATTTGGTTAGGGGAAAACAATTTTGTACTTAGCTAGAAAATGTTATCTAAATCAGTAAATATTTTATATCTGATCCTAAAAATAAAATGTAAGTCGTAAAATACATATATTTATTTTTTTATGGTGTTATTCGTTCTTTTGAACTTTTTTCAAATGCCTCTACAGCCATAACTCAGAAAATATTTGACATCTAGCTTAGTACACGTAAAATAACTTATTAATTTTTTTGAGTAAAACTATAATACCTTAATAAGAGTGGGAGATTTTTTTTATAATATATTATAAAATATAATAAATACCAAGGTTCAAATACAAATATTCATTCAAATTGGAATTGAAGTGGTGTCGTAATCTCTTAAATTAAATTAATTAATTATCAAGCTAACAGAAAGTGTTATCAATGGGTGGCTCCTTTCAACAAAACCTCATGATTTGGTAACATTTATCACATATTCTTATTGTGTCTAGTATAATTAATACAGATTGTTTATTACTTGTAAAAATAAAAATAATAAAATTGGAATTGTTACAATTCAGACAATTTTAATTACATTAAATCTTGTATTATATTATTGAATTTTTAACATTAATATAATTTATATTGAATTAATATTAAGGAACCATAATATATTTAAAATGTAGCTGTTGTTACATTTCAGTAATAATTTAGTATTTAAATGTAAGGAAAGTGTAGAAATAGATGATATAATGATATTATGTCATGTAATAAATACATAATTTTCATATCGCTGGATGTGCCTCAATTTTCACTAATTTTAATTAATTTATGAACATATTTATTAAAAAAAATAATAAAAACTGAATTTATATTTTATAATGTCTTAAAATATTAGGACAATACCACATTTTAATATATTATAATACAATACAAATAATATAATCACGGAACTATTAAAAAAAATCTAAGTATAAATTAATTACCGATAGGATAAGTAATCAAAATTATTATAAAAATCTAAAACAAATTTAAATATTCGTACTAGCTCATAAATTACCTTTCTACATTAAATTGAAAAACTAATAAATCACTGATTATATTTATTTTTTTAACGTCGCTATTCAAAAATAATTTTCATTAAAAAAAATGAATATTATGAAATATATTTTCACCTTATAATTAAACTACTTTAATACATTTAAATATTTTAGTTTTGTATTACAATTTCTTATTGCTTATAAATTATTATAATATTATTTTTCTCAAAATGTTAAAAATGCAAGAATTTTGCGATTTAAAAGGTTTTAACAGTGAATATATTATATAATCATACCTAAATAATTTGTTAACAAAGTTTATTAAAAATGATAGTAGGTATATAAATATTATACCTCATATTCTCATTTTATTGGTTAAACTCTAAAACTAACTAATACATTTATTAATTCATAAGCTAATATTAACGAGTTTAAAAAAAAAAAAATAGTTTAAAGAATATACTTTTGAGCTTTTTGTATTTTAATTACAGTGATATTTTTTAAAAAAAGTCTTAACAAATTATAACTCAAGTCAAGAGCTAATTGACCGGAAAAAAAGTTAGTTTTTGTTTATTTAAATTCTTATTTGAGTTTCCCGCGTCAGAGTGTATTATTATGTTGGAAAATAATTGTGTCAACTAAATAGTTTTAGAAAACATTCGTCTAAAATAATAAGTAAGCAATTCATAAAAATAATGACCTTCAACTCAAATGCAATTTCAGAGTAGGTCAGCGAATGAATACAATATGAGCGGCTAGCTTAACCCTGAATACGTGCACTATATATTTTTAAATAATATATAAATACATAATATTATAGGTATACACTTTGAAGTGTGATTTTCAAGTGACATAATGTATTGAGTTTTATAATAGTATGCCATTTATGTTAAAAAATGATAAATCTAATCTTGTATGATGGATCTGTGTTACATTTTATGACAAATTAAACGTACCTAATATATTTATAATATTGTAAATTATGTCATTGTGTATTTTCACACATGTTAATAGGAAAATTAATTTTTAAAATAAACCTTATTAGTTACATTACGTTCTCATATTAAAATAAGTAATATCACTAGTTTTAGCTTCATGATTTATACATTTACAACATTATTTTAGGTACGTATGAAAATATATTAGTATCATTGTTGAATACTCAGTTTATAAGTAGACTTGAGTGGTTTTCTTTTTCTTTTAGATTTATTTAACATTTAATATGGATTTGTCAAGTACAAAAATTACTTTCAAGTGCCCTGCAACTGTTTAAGGGTTGGTGAGAATATCCAAGTGGAGAATAACTGAAACAGTTTTCAATTTAAAACAATTGTTATTGTTTTGAAATTATTTACATTTAAATTAATTTTTTTAAATAAAAATAATAATATTTAATTAAATATCTTTAATTATTGAAGTTTAGATTAGCATTTCCTTTAATACGGTTTAAGGTTTTGGTCTCAATATACTTTTTAATTATTTATTATTTTTTATGCAAAAATTGACAATTTTTCTGTATGATACCAACAGTACAAATATTTTTGATTGATTTTTACTGTTTATTTTTGAATTTCTTGTTCATCGCATAAAGTTTACCAACTTAAATAAATATTACATGTGTCCATGTTTACATAATGTTTTTGTTATTTTAATACTATAACGCGAGAACGATAAATTGTATGTATTAATGGATTTTCTTCTCGTTGACTCAGTGAAAAATAAGCATTAAAGTTATACATTTAAATGCTAATAAAGTCAAATATCTAAAGATTCTCTGCCTTAATTAAAAAAAAATGTGTTAAATTGTTCTATAATAATAATACATTTGTTGTATGAGTACGTTGAACATTACTTTTTCAATAATTTTATCAATTAAAGTAGTAAAATAATATCTCCAACTTTAACTTTATTAGTATATTACAAATTAGTAGTTTTACGAGCATTTAAATGTCATCTAATGAATTCTAACAAAGTTATTTTTTTCTAAGGTAAAATTTGTGAACAAAATTTAATACAAAGGATATTTATGATTTGAAAATTTCTAAGAAACAAAAAAATGTCTCATAAAATAATAATTGCTTGAATTATTCCGACAAACAAATTACGTCCACACAATTATCGTTGTCTAGACCATTTTGCACGTGGAAATATTGTGTGTGCGTCAAAAGTTATAAGCTTTAAGTCTTGCAGTTGCCAAAGGTCACGTATAATAATTAGCTGTTTCATCCGAGGAGCCACGTTTTCTTCCAAGTTTTAGAGGTTACCATAAGGTACTATCCATCGGTGTATAAGGTTTTCATTATTATTATTAAATAAATAGCACATAGATAATATTATTAGGTACGCATATTATTCGAAAAGAGTGCAGATTTTGAATAGCGGTCGAATAACCGTTTAGAGTACCATCATCTACATCGTTCAAACGCTGGCGACTCTCTATTCGTTCTACGACCGAATCTACTGTACCGTTCGACTAATACAAATAATCAACAGAAATCGATATCGCCGTTTTTTTATTTTTTAATATCGACGGTACAGCGGCGACGACAACGGCCGTTTTGGACCTGGTCCATATGTCCCGGTCGGTATACGCGTTTGATACCGCAGCGACGCTCGTGCGTAGGTTTTAATTAAACGCGAAAAAACAGGGCCCGTCGCGTAATTGCAGGACGGTCGATTTAGTCGTGCTGTGTCGAAAACGAACGCTTTGCAGTGTAAAATGTACATGTATATTATGCGCGCGCTCGCGTGTGTGCGTATTTGTTTTTATTATTTTTTTGGCTCCACCGTCCAATTACGGTCTCGGTGGGTACTTTTTGAAACCGTTTCCCTCGAAACCGTCAGCGATCCGGATAACGTTTGTCCGTAAACCCGCGTTCAACAAATACGACGCGCACCTATTAGAGTCTTATCCGACACGAGACGTTTGGTCTAACGAGTTTAAAGGTCTACACCCACGTGATGTGCTGTTGTTCCATACAAATAATATTATTTTATATTATTATATATTTGCAAATTTGTAATATTATATTCCAATATTAATATATCATAATATGTCATAGGTAGTAATATATTATTATTGTAGATGCATACGAAAAATTGACGAATTAAACGTCGAAGTGAGCAATAAAAATTCTCTCATTTATGCGACAAGCGTTCACGTATTGTAATTTTAATTTCGTTTGAATACAATGTACGACATTGTAATAATATTATAGGTATCGATTAAAATGTAAATATCATGTATTGATTTCTGCCACAGTAGACAAATGTCGATTAGTTGTTCAATTCACTATAACATACTATAAACTTTTTAATCGTAATACTATATTTTATTATATTATTATTGCGTTATTTGTAACATAAGTTGAATTAAAAAAATGAATTTATAGTATCTGAAATCGTTGAATTCAATCCGTAAAAGAAAAATTGAGGGGGACCCCATAATATGTTATGATATGGTTTATTTAAAAATATTTTTAAGGATAAAAAATAAACTGACTGCAAAATAAGGTATTTAGACAAATGTATTACTTACATAAAAAAAGTGTATACGCTTATAAAGATTCTTGTTTCAAATCATACATAAACTTTGTTAACATTTAAACTCTTTAATTAAAGAATTTCTCATTTTAAAGTAGATAACACTATCAACTAAAACTTATCATTTATAAATCTAACCAAAAAATAGATACAGCCAAACAAAAAAATTTAAACTAGTTGTATTAAACAGAAATCTATAGTATGAATAATCAAAAAAGTATATTTAGCTATTTGAAAAGTTGAATTTTCGGATAATATAATATGAGTTAATAATATTGTATGTTCATGTATTTTGTTTAATATGATTTTTTTCTAACTACAAAAAATATTATATATATTCAACTAAATATAATTGCAAAATAAATAAAATAAAACTGTACTGAAGATATAACCAAAGTTTATAAACTTATCAAATAAACTATATTATTTCAAAATACGAGCAAAAGAGAGAAATCGTGATCAAGTTTAATATTATAAGTTATAACTGAAAATAATTTATTTCCCAGATGTCTGACTTTCTCATTAATTTTATAATAACCACTGTATAAGAAATGACAAGTAAACATTGAGCCTGTGTTCTGTTGAACTAATAAAATATGTCTCACTACTTCTCCTGTAGTTAGTGAATACGATACATTATACTTCTGTATGTGTGTGTTATGCAAACAGCGTTCAATGGGAAATATTAATAACATTTTTAATGGCATGAAATATAAATACAAGGTGGTACTAAACCGTCAAAGAATATATGCAACCAAGTATTGATACTATGTATCAAATGTCTATAGTATAAATTATTATTAAAAACATGTGAATTTAGTTCTGGTGTTTTACTCAAAAGGATTTATTTTGGTTTGTTTTTTAAAATCGTATTAAAAGAAAATATTTAGATGGTAAGCATCACACACTGTCTACGTCTGGATCCAAAAAAACATTGTCTAAATGACGAGGCTGTTCAGTAAGAGACTGCAGCGATCCTTTGGAACTACATTCACAAATAAATTACAAAACTACAAAGGATGAAAAAAGACAATAGTTGAAATTCAAAATATACTCACGCCCATATTATTCTACACCCGAATGTAGACAATAGAGATTACAAATTACATAGCACAAAAAACTAATATAGAAACATGTTCACATAATATTTACACTTCTAAGCTGCAAAAAAAAATTAACATACACAATATTTGGTAAAATTATCGTCATATAGATTATGTCCGTGCCATTGCGGTATCACGCGACTACATCGGAAGAATAATTATAATTCCCCACTCCCGTGGTCGAACAATGTCTTTTAAATAAAATATATTTATGATTTATACATTTTTTTCGTTTTATAATAATTAAAACAAAATGAGATGACCACATGATAATAAAAGCGATTCAACCATAAATTAAAAATAAAATAGAAATATATGAGCTAGACGTTATAGCAGTAAAATTTCCTGAAACCCCATAATAATATACGCGGTTTCGTGGGTAAAATAATTTGTTTTTCTTGTGCTATATTATTATTTTAATGCGTTTCGTTGTACGCCGACATAGCGATTTAACAAAAACATTGCCATTAAAGGCGTATCGTGAAATGCGCATCTGTCGTTTACGCCGCAGATTTTGGATACTGGTAACGTCGAAGGAGCGTTAGTTTTATAGCGATCGAAACATTGAAGAAATGTGGGTGGAGGTGCGGAGGACGCGTTATCCTATAAATGTGTTTATTTTATGACACGCCTAAATATTTAAAAACTTTCAAGTCTTTATATATTATCATATACGTATGTGCGTTTTAAAAGTGTATTGTCGACGTTATTATTTTTATTATATGATTGAGAGATTAACAAAAACTGTAATCTGGAAACATTTTCGATGAAATGGAGTATTTTTATACCACCACAACAACTACAGTTTGTTATTCTTTGAACCACTATCTGTTTAAAAAAAAAAAATACCGTGACATAATATTGTAAATTATACGGCTTAAATTATAGAGAGAGACATAATATTAAAGTGTGTATGTGCTATATACCATATTGTGTGGCTAAACGGTCAATCAAGGATGGTCTCAAAGCCGATCCACCTTTATTAGAATTTATTATTATATATTTGGTAGGTAGCTCCTCTGAAAAATCTCGGTGACCACTGTCGACAATAGTAGGTGTATATATTTGTATTATGTCTCCTCAATGGAAAAATATATTCTCAGTAGATCTTTATCAAAAAAAGTTTGGCCACTTATAATGTATATCGATGGTTTATACCATGATAGATATATGTATACGACGGACATATATTATTACCACCAGTGAAAAATGAGACTAAATAATATTTGTGTTATAGGTATTATTTATTGTTATAAATAGTCGAAACCAAAAGGTGATTTACCGCACAGTATAATTTATTGTGGCCTGACTTAGATTTAAACCATTTCTGAACCAATCATTTTTTATAATAGTTCCCCGAACGTAATTAAAAAAATTAATATATATTAGCTTTAAATAAAAACATATTGGGAGAAGTGTCAATGGAGGCTCTCTTCTCCCATGCCACCACGTCTTGTATAGTATAGGAAAAAAAACTGTAAAATCATTTACTGTAAATTATTACTATTTTTTTTTTAGTAATAAAAAAAAAGAATAGTTATAACATTAATATATGAATAATATGATAGTGTAATGTACTAATGTGTATTAAAATAAAAATTTACTTTGTAATTGTTTGTTTCAATATTACATTTTAAGTAGGACTTGACGTCATTAAGGAAATTATATGAAAGTGAAATAAATAGTTTTTATTCAAAAATAAGGATAAATGTGATTTTCACAAGATCAGTACAATTGCAATCATAATAATTAGTTAGAATTTATTTACATAATGTTGATGATTAAAAAAATGTTGATTTAAGTCAAATTCGTCTTTGTAAGTAGCTTGCAATTAAAAACTATTTGTTTTATCGTAACCAAGGCCCGAAAATATTTAGAAGTAAAAGTATCAAGTTCCCAATTAGTTCTTTGAGTTCACAAACAAAGGTAGGAACATCGAATTTTAGTGTAATAACGCACTACTAAGGCACTACAGGTTTCTGCAACCACGATTAAATAATCGTTTATAGGTTTAACATGCATTGGTATAAACTATAGCTATTATTTACATATTATTATATTGATAAATTACTGGCATTATGTTTATATTATACACGTTAGAAAATACAGAAAAGCAATTCGGCCAATAAAATAATATGTAAAATATATTATATCAACTGATGTGGTGTTTCATCAAGAATTGGAAATTGTTTCATAATTAAAATTTCAAAAAAAATATATAACATATATTATGACGTTATGTATGCCAGTTAACTTAACATTTTTTTTAAATAAATGATTAAAATTAATAGTCATAAGAAAAATTTCATAAATAAACGTTATTGAATAAAATAATAATACAAATTATAATTTTTCATAATCGATTAGTGATTTGTGACCTATGAACCAATGACAACGATAATAATTGTAATACACTTTGCATTAAATAGGTTAAGCTCGGCCCTGAATTTTGAAGTGATGAAATAATTTTGTAATTTGATTGAATGTAAAAATAATAGACAATATCACGTCAAAAAAATGGTCTAAATTAATGGAATATACGAAACCCACGAGATTTTCTGGTCAAGTGTGGTATAGAATATTATTACGATATAAGGCGTTGTGTGTGTGTGTAGGTAACTAACGTATTTCGGGTGTACGTGCATCATATTATAGTCATATTATTATACTATGACCACACAGATAATAATAATATTATGTCGTGTCGTGCGTACACAATATTATTATATTATGATACAAGCTCACAGGTCTTTCAGTCGCGTTACATTTCCCCGTCAATCACTGTCGACGCGTATAATATTGGTACTCGACTGCAGCCGCCGAGCACAATATTTACCTACGCCTTATATAAACTATATGCATATATGTATCGTAATAAACATATTGAACCACGTGCTAAAGATATTATTATTATTATTTTATTATATCACATTAGGTGCACCGCGTATGCTGTTATGACGCGTAGGCCAACCACTATCGAATAAAAGCGTCGAATATTGTAATAATATTTGTATATTAATAATAAATAACGATATCCGACTACTCGCGGTCGACGACGACGATAATAAAATCATATAAATATATAATACAATATTATAATTGAACGTGCATATTATATATTATATACACGAACGAACCGTGTCAGTGTGTCGCCGACAATATATTATATACGGTATAATCATTACGAGCGACCGTAGAGTTTTTCGGGGGTAAAAAGTCACGCCGGTTCGTAATAACTATATTATAATAATAATATGTCACGTATACCAAAACACACATAGTCATTCGCGTTCGTAGGCTGCAGTTAATACTCGCGATTTTCATTGCGAATGACTTCACGCGAGCGACGGTATTAAATTGTGTGTAAATAATATCGTAAATTAATTGTAATGCAAATAATGACGATAACAATTTACATTTTAGTGTTCAGTATATTATTCTTTACACGGTCGACTGGTACAACAGTGGTCAGTGGTACGTAGATGATCCGTTGTTACGGTTCTTGTTTGAGTATTAATGGTGAACAGTTTCGCGGCGGTGAACGGGTCAGTCGAAAGATTTTTTTGTATCCGGCATTTCTGTCATTTTACAAATACGGATTGACTGATTCATCTCATACTCGTAATATATTATAAACAATAATGGGCAAGACTAAAAATTCCATTGTGGAACAAACTGAAAACATATTCAAATAAATACGTTAACTCTGTCTACATAATATTATGTTTAGAAAACTTTGAGAAAGTTATAAAGTTTTAATCAAACTATAAAATAAAACTATCTGGCAAACGTTCACGGTTTAATCAACCTTACTGTATATTATAGTATTTAGAATATAAACATCATTTATTATTTTCTGCATAATGAATAAGAATTGAATTACTACCTCTAGCTGAAAAACAAAATAAAAAGTACCTAATATGATATTCCAATAGAATATCCGACCTCCATTCAACCACTTATTTATTTAACACTTGATAATGATTATGATGATGTTGGTACCAATGTGGATTTGAAAATGTAATCATAAAAAAACAAAAAACAAGGTAAATCTTAAATGTTTTAAATGTTTTGTGAACATTCAAACAATACTCAGTACGCTCTAAGTGTGATAAATTTTGTTTGATGCACGTTTAATTCTAACACATCGTTACCAATATGTATTATTTTACTTAGTGCATTTTTTTAGTCCGTTGGTTCTCATTATTTGTTGTTTTAACGAAAGTACTTTTTCTGTGATCTATCGCCTATCGGGGCTGTTCAAATAAGGGGAATTGACTTTAAATTCTAGAACCTGACTTCACAAAGAGCAGAGAAAAAACTGTGAGTACAGTTGAAACATAAAAAACGTGAATTAAATCTAAAAATTAACGATGTCATCGTGCTCACACTACTCTCTTATCAGCGTCGACAGACATCGACTATGAAGAGAACACGGCGATGAGCAAATTGTGTAGATTATAATATTAATATAATAGAAGGTCTTTGTCAGTACGCGCCATCGATTTCTATATTGTGCTATTAGTTTGTACTTAGGAAACAACGATGCCAAAATTATAACGATTCGTTTGTATTTGACAGTCCTGGGCATATTATGGTCGGGAGACATATTTTTTGGATTTACAGCCGACAAACGCAGTGCGCATAGTTTAAATTAGCGAGAGGGTCGGGCTCCTCATTTACGTGTTAAAACTTTTAATCGTATAACCATGTAGGTCGGAATCGACATCAATATAATACTATATATATCTCGTATTAAAAGGTTCATTATTAATCGGCAACATCGGTGTGTTGTAAAGTATGCCACACACAAGACTGCGATGAAAAATCTGCGAGGAAATTGTGGTCGCATTTTGGCGACAAGAGGATTTGAGCGATTAATCAATAGCACCTCCCTATAAGTACATGTCCCGCACATGTATCGGACTTCAAAGATGCTCTCAATCGCGATTGGGTTTCAATCAAAAAACGTTGGTACAACTTTCAAAAATTTATTTAGACGACATATATATATTAATATATATTATAGAACATTGTCAACGATAACGTTTCGAGACTCTCGATTCTCGGTTTTATGTAAGGCTAGGTTTTTTTTTAATTGGCTATCGATATTTTTATTTTATTGAATAGAAATATTTTTTTGAAACCGTCCATGTATATATCCATAAATATTGAATGTTTAACACAGCAGAGTGCTGAAGTAAATATTCGTAGGATATGTTTTTTTAATTCATCTTGTCTGTTTCTAAATAATTGGTTAATAATTTGATTAATAACTTTTTGTGTTTTGACTGTATAGAATTTATCTTGAGCACATAATACAAGAAAAATATTTTGTATTTTGAAATTTATTAATTTAATTAGCGTTAAACATTTAAAATTCCGTATTTTCTTGATGTTGATTTATAACTTATTTTTAAATAAGCGCCCGTTATTATATTATGTCATTTTTTATTTAGATTATATCTGTTACATAATTCAATATCTATATTATTATTAAAATGATGTAGCTATTTTATATTATTTAGAATATTAACAATAATACATCAATCACATTATATATACCTATTGTATAATATATGATTTAAAATTAAACTTTAAATTAAAATTTATACCATATTAAAGATACCGCATTACTTATAATAATTGTGTAACAAAGGAGACGATTAAGTAACATACATTTTTTAAATATAAATTGGCAACAGCTACAATAATAATTGCATTTTCCGTTAAGGCTATGGATTTTTATTTAAAGTCTTGTTTCAGTTAAGTATAATTACTTTCGTTCCGTTTTACCCCTCAAACAATTAACATACAAGCGGCTACGCCTTTTTCCATTAGAAAAGGTCACTGCGGGGTACATAGTCTTAAATGGACGATTTTAAAAGGTCATATTTTTTTAAATATCAAGCAGTTGATTAACATGAGCAAATTAATTATATTTTAAAACTATTTTTGTTTACTGTATTAATCGTGTTATCTACATTTACAGTGTTGATTTAATGAGATAAATATAATTTGTAAATACAAAATGTGTGAAATGAACGTTTAGACTAATAAATGTAAATGTATTTTTTTTAAATACTTGTTTGTTTTATTAATTAGTTATGAATATACCAAAAAATTATTAAAATAAATCACATTTTTAGTATAGAAAATTGCTTTGAATATTAAACAACATCATTATTTTTTAGCAGAAAAAAAATCATAAAAATAATTACTTATTTGTATTTTATGAAACATATTATGGTGTTAAAATGTCTTATTTTATTCTAGTTTTTACACTTTTGATGTTCTTGAATTAAATAAAATCACGAAAAGTACAATGATTTTTAATTAGGTAGTTATACAGTCAATCATTTTTAGTTTAATTAAAAATAAAAACATCAATGAATAAGAATTTTAATTGTTGAGTATTTACTAGATTATTAAAAACATTGATTTTGCTCAATCACAATATTATTTGAAAATGTATTTATTGAATATATTCAAATTCATTAATTTTAAGGAGTGGATGAATCTGTATCTATTGTAGTGTCGTATATTTATTAAACACACAATCGAAATAAACATTAGCCAAGCGAAGTGTTAAATGTTTTTTCAAGACCATCATTTTCACCTACACATTTTTAATATTCCCTGAGTGCACCTTAAAAAGTTTTTGAAGCAATAAATTACTGACCACTATATTTATGTACTTTAGACCGCTCATGCAGAATACTCGCACATGAAGTGGTCGAGAAGTATGGTCTGACATAAATGACGAGACGTATGCACGGAGTGGTCATTCCCTATTTAGATTCTGAAAAGACCCTTTTCCTATTTTTGAAATTACTAATTAAGTTTCCGACATGTTGATAATATGTACCATTCATGTCACATATAAAAATCAAGCACGGTGTCATGACTTTGACATTATTTTATAATTACTAAAAAGCATAAAATATACAAACATTTTTTGTAAACAATAATTATTGACATTCTATGAAGGGAATAAGTAAAATATACGTATAAGTAACTTTTTAATATATTAGTGTTTATTTTGAATCCTAAAATAAATTGAAATCCTTATACGGAAGAAAACAAAATAGATACAAACTAATTTAGAATTAATAACCATAATAGTATAGTCCTGGAATGATAGTAAAAATAATACCTAATAAGTTTTACATAATATTGTATGTGTACCGTTGTACTATATTTTAGGGTAAGTGTATATGGAAACCGACACAAACAGATATAATATTACTGAATAACAATACATTTTAAAAATAACAAAATGCATTATGCTACATTTTATATATTGTGGCTTATTTTTTTGGTATCAGTTAGTTATATTTATTTTGATTTATCATATGGATATGGCAACGCCCTTCCGACTGAATGTCGTTATTGTTATAACATACTCCGAATGCTTCTAAAAGTATAAATTAAAACCTAATTAAAGTGCATTGTGGATAAATAATTAAACTTAGTAAGTTTTTTTATGTTTTTTAAATCAAGTAAAGTATGTCGTTATAATTGAAATAAATTAAACAGGAAAATAGTTATTACTTCTTAATTTTTTGGACATAATTAATTTATGGGGTTCTTAAGTATAGTGTTTTTAATGTGTTGTATATTGATGAAGCTAATATTTTTTTAATGTGGATAATTTATACAAACAATTAAATTTTTTATAAATGTTTAAAATATTCTCAAAATCTCAACATTAACCATGAGATACAGATTACAGGTACGCTTGAAATAACAAGTTGAACTTTAATGGGTTTGACTTTAATACGGGAGATTATATTTCTTGTTTTAAATAAATTGTACGATGTAAAAGTACGAAAATAGTTCTCCCGTGTAATATACTAAACTTAGAAGTAGGTACTTATAATATATCAATACAGTTGTTTTGTGAAGTTTGGTTCAAATTTATTGTCTGGAAAGACTTGATTGAAACAGTAAAATGCTTAAGGTTGGGCAGGGGTCCTAATTTGTATCTCGAAGCTCTTACAGGTCAAATAATTAGCCGCAGTACCAATATTTCTTACTTTTAAAGTACCTAGGTTTACAATTAAATGTACTAATTTTAAATTATTATTGGTTCATTGTAATACTTTGTATGTATATTATAATGCATTATATTATTTTATTTAAGCATCATGGTACCTAATCAAGTAAGAACAAAAGAAACCAAATCTGATAACTATTATTTTTTCTAGGTTGAAGTGCAGGTAAAGACAATTAAAACGATAGTAATTTTAATTACACTATAGACTGCAGTATTGATTTAATTTTAATATGGTTTTGAAAAACGAATACCTACATTGTGTTGATGAATGTAAATAATAAATCAGTTCTCTGGCATATTAAATAAATAATGTATTTTGTGTGGGCAATCTGTAAATCCATTCAATAATATGTATTCAGGTATTTAAATCCGTAGTATTTATTTTCTCTGATCAATAACATACTCATTTGATCGAATCTTAGTTATATTCAATTATCGTACACTTAGTTTGGTTATAATTTTAGAATTATAATTTATAAAATAAATAAATTATACTCTCATCCATAACTAGTAGTTGTATATGTTTACATGAACACATCGTACGCATAATAAGCTATACAAATTCATAGTTTACAATATTGTGTTTCGTGGTTTATAGTACCTGCATTAATGCAGCAATATAATACCTACAAACTTAACCATCTCATATCTTTAACATTATCTTCTATGATATTGATATGAATCATTTTAAATCAATTAAATAATAAGATCACAATGTTCGTTATTATTAAATTATATGCTTTTTAATAAACGTGATACATTCTACTAAATATCACGAGTTTTTGTTATTGTTTTGGTTTGCTACTAACGACCTAACTGGGTATTGGCTTTGTACAGAAAGTTTATTGTAAGTTTATGCGCATATATATTTTTAAACAAAAGAAACAATATAACTAATATGCACTTTTATGTAATAAGAAATACGAAATTAAATTCTTGTACGCATTTTGTTTTTCTTCTAATAACTGTTCGTTTCGTATTTCTCTTGAAGTGCATTGTCGGGAATGAAAAACACAAGTTGGACGTATCAAGAAATCCACGGTCATAGAATTGGTAGCTTTTCTTTAAATAAACTGATTTTACATTTTCGTATATTTACTGTCGTCACATTGAATACACTCTAATGTAATACAATTAAAAATATTTTGTCAGGTTCTATGTTATAATATTAAAGTTTACACGAAAATTTTAAATTAATTCACATACGATATTATCATAGTATATACATCTCTATAAGATAAATTAACCATCTTATAAACTATTACATTTTTAAAAGTTCGTTTGTAGTTTTTACTTGTTTCTTTTTTAACTTCAACGATTTGCGATCGTTCGCGGCGTTGCGGACACTTCACCATTCGAACTTTTTTTTTACTAGAACGCTTCGTACAATTATTTCAGTTCGTTGTCAGCCATTATTAGACAGTTTATGAGCTGACGAACTGCTGCGAAATTCAATAGAATATTACGGAACGTTACAGTGAGCGCAGACGGACGCGCTAAATAACGCCGCCGTGCCTATCGCATACCGTGAAGGCGTACATATATTGTCGAGCAATTTAACCCAAATTCCACCTGCGTATTTGTAGTGAACCGAATCGGGTTTATCTCGCGGTGCCGCACATAATATCGTGACACTACACATATACTAACACACGTCGGTACCTATATATAACTATAATATTTATCTGTGTGTGTGTGCCTACTACATACCACCTACTCAAACTATACGCACTGTGCTCCTCCCATCGCGGAATCGTAAATTCCATAAACCTCGGACGTTAACACGGTCAAACAACCCTTTCGACCGTTTTGTAAATGGGTTTGTACGACGACGACGAGGACGAGGATCGACGGCAAACAATGACTGGTGGGTGGACTCGGCAGGGGTGGAAACGCGACACACTATACGGCGGTAGTGGAGGTGGTGGCGCGGTGCTACATTATATATATAATATATATATATAGATACATAAATGTATAAATGTACTGTTGCCACTGCTTTAGGGTAGGTGCTCGCCAGCTGAAGCCATTCCGAACAAATAACTCGCGGACAATTAGCGCGCGCGATGATGAAAATCTGTTTCCCCTCTATGCTCTCCGCGTGTCTTGTGTGCAGCTATCCGACTTGTGTGTTCCGTTCGTATACGACAACACCGCCGCCGGCGGCACTGTTCGTTGGTCCGTATCGATTCAATTATTCAACCCTCTGCAGGTACCTCCGCCGTGCCCCTTTCGGTCAGGTGTTATAATCCATTGTGTAAGCACGTGCACGTGCACGTGTATGTATGCGCGAGTGTGTGGGCGCGCTCACGATTACCGAAATGAGCGTAAATTTATATACGAGTCTAACCGTTACATACCGTACCAGTCGGTGTATCGAATTGGACGAAAGGTCGGCGGGCGGGTCGACGGGAGCAAAACAAAACAAAAATGTAAACGGAGAGGAAAAAAAATATAATACGAACGGCAAAACTCTACACGTGGACCGGTGTCATCACGTCATAGAGACTCGTTTGTTTCGAGGTGTTGAGATAGGTCAAGTTGATTGGGCCTGTAGTCATGTGATAATAATAATAATAATGATAATGATGTGTTTCCAGCCCGGGTAGTTGTGTTTAACGGTCGTCGTCATCGTCCGTTTATAAACCCTTTCACGAAATATATTAAAAATTATCATCGACCACCGAACCGCCAAATCGGTTTCAAATAATGCGCTGTGATCCCAATAATTTTCGAGGTGAATTCAAACTCCATAGAAGTCCAGTTATTCACAGAACATGAATTATCACGTGATACCACCATCGGCGAAATATAATTTTAAAAAAGAAAAGAAAATGTGTTAAATCGCTATTATTAATATCAATCATTATCATACAATCAATATGAATAATGTGTGTAGACTGTAGATAATATTGTTTATGTACCCTTATACGATATGATTGTGATTATGAATGATTTCACATGGATTACTATTTAAATTGTTGAAAAATGTGGTGATCAAAGTTTTCATTCTACACTTATTTTATTATTACAAAACAATTTAGAAAACCAAAAGATTTGCATGTTGGAAAACTAAAAAAACATTATTAAGACGTTGGATAATAGTAATTATTTTAGTTAATTATTAATATGTTTGTAATACCGTTCTATATGAGTATATAATTATTAAAATTTTGATTTTAATATGTGAAAAACATTATTGTTAATATACATATGCATATTTAATATATTACCATTTTAAAACTGGGATCATATTATGAAATATGGATTTTCCAAAATTAAAACATGGGGCTTAGTAAGATACATTAGAAAGAACATATTATATCATTTGGAATATTTAGACTTTTTTTTTTTTTAATTTTTTGTTATATTAAAATTAACATCTCAGTAGTTTATTTAATTATTTATATTTTTTAAATATTTATTTTAATATATTACATTATTTATTGTGTGAGTCATTAAAATTCGTTTGTTGTCAGCACTAATAGATAAATGTAAAATTAAATATAATTAGTTCTTAATTATTTAAATGAGCGAATGTAATAAAAAAAATAAAAAACATCAAGTATATAATGGTATTATATTAATTTAAATATTATACCACTAATGATAGTATATTATTTACACCAGATAAAGTGTAACACGGCGCATTAGATAGGCAATTTCCATATTTCCATGTATACAAACACATTAAAGTACTTGGTGTTTAATTAATTTACCATTGAATAAGGTGTCGATTATTTGTTGTTATTATTAGTTTTAAATTTTTTTGCAAAATATAGACAATGTTTTAGATACAATAAAATCTATGATGCCTCTGTGTTTTCTATATTTCTAGATTATTTCTTTAATTTGTGTTATGTAAAATCAATACACCTATATTGTATATATTTATTAAAATAACCAAAATAGTTTTTTTTTTATTAAATAATTTAAAATAAAAACCTATGATAAAATAAAATCAAAAGATTTTGTACCATTAATATAACCATAAATAAATAAAACCATTAGGGCTATTGTTAAAGATATGCATGTAAATATGTAATTAAATTATTAAAACTACCAACAAATGATCTCAAATTGTAAAAAATAAATGGGAAAAACTATATTGCATTATATAATACTGTTTTAAGTACCTATACGTAAAATAGAGTTAGTAAAATAGTTATTAATTTAATTTCTTAAATGAATAATATTGATACACATTTTTTTTGGTTAAATATGTAAAATCGTCTAGTTTAGAATAAAATAGATCGTAAAACGTGCAATAATCGCTGTTACTGGCGAAGTCATGACTGGTGCAAATGCCAATACAAATATTGAAATATCATTCAATCCAATCACATCGTCAGCGTATCAAAATATAAGACGAACATCTTATACGAGTTTGATTCAAATATGTCATACCTTTAACGATGTATACGAGTAGTGTACCTAGGGACCATATTGAATTCTGGATATTCGTGTATGCTAACGAAGTCGCTATAATGGTCGGACCAGATGCCGAAATAAATGAAACACAGTAATAATATTATCGTCACAGAAAGTGAGTTGTGGACGGAATGAGTTGCGTATTGATTATTTTCGTTTCTCTTTGTTTTCTCTGCCCGATTGACGGGGCACTATAGTACTACGACACCATATACTAGGCGGGATGACGTGGCAATGAAAGAGACGGCGGTAGTTGAATGTAAAAAGACGGGGAGGGAGGAAATAACGATTTCTGTAGATGTAAAAAATGGACGAGGTCCTTGAGGGAGGAGACAAAAGCGTTTAATAGACTGTCGTAAAAGACTTAAGATTTTATCGTGATTTAATATCGTTGCCCGAGATCTGGTTGGCGGTGGACAAGAGGAACGACTAATCGTTACAATGGCATCCTCAACTTTTTCCACCCACTATCTTTCCCCGGGGATCCAGAATTGACTTTAGTGCTCATCATTGCTAAGACGGTGGTGCTACTCTACCAGCTGACGGTTCATTACCATAATATTGCCGTTGCAAAAATAAATGCATAAAACATATTATATATATATATATTATATTGTATACAATAAATACAATTTATATAATGTATATTATATATATATAATATATTATATTATTATACAATACAGTATATACGTATAGAACTGAGTAATATAGAGTGATAAAAGTACAAAACACTCCGTTTCACATCTTAAGTCAATAATTTCACCAGCCATAATAAAGCGGATTTCTCACATTGTTATTTTTGTATGTTTACCACAACTTTCGCACTGTATAGGGTCATGTCGACATCCCCGTGGAATTTAACCAGTAACTGGTGTACAATTCATGTCTCGAATACGTAGTGTTCTCTTGTTTATCGCTTTATTTTTTTCTTTCCTCTGTAATTTTTTATATCGAAGTAATTCAAACGCTTACGCGGAAGATATACAGTTTTTGTGGTCTAGTAAAATGTACACTGCACAATATATAATAAATATAGTATGTACGGAAATAATACTAAAAAAAAAGCTGCAAAATACAATATGAATACTTCGGAAGTCATTGTTATTCGTTGGGCATATGCAAAACTATGAAAATTGTTTTTAATATTTTTGTCATGTAACGGGGACAAGTGTTTTGTTATGAATACGTATATTGTGATGTTGACGTTTTTCAATATTAAATATTGACAATTTTATCATTTACAATATTTATTTCATAATATTAAACAATACAAATACACATATTATATTATGTAAATGTCTATCATCATTGGCATTTTTCGTTTACACGATATGAACATATAGTGATTGATTAAATCGGTGTTACAATACTAGATGAATATAATATTATGATAGGTACTAAATGTTAAATATAATTCGATAATATACATATATGTATTTTTTTTTATTACAGTATAATTAAACATACAATTATTTTTTAACTGGAATTTTATTTCATACAAATCCATTACCTAGCTAATCATTAAATTATAAGAGTAGAATTTTTTATCGGACAATATGAAAGATATTAAGTTTTGAATGTTATTAACTTTGCAGTGTATTCTTAAAGTAAATTCATAAAATGTTTGTATGTTTCATAAGTTTACTATTTAACTTACTAACCATATTATATATAGATAGATAGGTATTGAAAATTAAGATTTGGTAGAGTGGGCTTTTATTTGGCCACTTGAACCACTCCATCTCATAACCAATCCTCCACTTATTTCCACCCATCGCCAAATTTATCCAATTTGATCTACTTAAAGCTTCTTCTTTATTTTTACTACGTCTTTTCACCGAATTACTAGTATTTCCAACAATATTTTATCTACAGGTTTTGTTACCATCACTGACCTTAAGAGCAAGTTCTGAATTTCTAAGAAACTCATTGCTATTGTTTATAACACTTTAGTAGTTAAAATATATTTGTTTAACGTTCAATATTCATCATGCTTTTATATAACTTCACGATGTAAATAGGTAAATTAATGTCATTTTTATAAATTCTCAAAATAGGATTTTAGGTATGAAAAACGATTTTGTTTTATAAAGTTCGCTTTGTGAATGTTTTATTTTATTTTTAATCATCTAAATTGTCAACAATTTGTTTTTAATGATGTAATTTAAATAGTATAACTCACAAAGAGTGTATAGATGCAAACAATATTAAACAACGATTGTTTCTTATAACTTTTTAACTTTTAAAGTCAGTTTGACTCTAGCTTTACAAATGCTTATATCATAATACAAGTATCTGTTTAAAACATAAAATAACAGTATAAATCATGATAACAAGTAAATAATTCAAATTTATTACGATATGCTCTCATTTTTAATTTTAAATTCTCATAATTCAACTCGATTTGTGGACAGTTTGAAACATTATAAATTATAAGTGTAGGTACATATTAACGAAATCATGTTGCTTTCTCAAGAATATGTGATAAGACAACTTGTTAAAAATAGTTCAACCGAGCCTAATACTTTGTATATTGAACATACTATAGACATACCTAAGTTGCAGCTGTTAATATTGCAATAAATAATTATAAATATCAAAAAAAAATTACTCAAATATTTTTGATTGTAAAATTTAATTATAATTTGTGGACATAAATAAGTTTAGATTTTGGTTATTTAAATGAATAAATAGTTACGCTTGTTTATGATAATTGTGTTACATTGTAACAATACATTAACGATAATTTATATTTTATTATTTAAATTCCATTACATGAATATATTAAAAACATTGTATTTTACAACATGATTAAAGTTAAAATGTTTTACATAATATGATTCATGAGTTCATATTTTTAGTATAAAATTAATTTAAAATAAAAATCCAATGAATTAAAATATTTCGTAGTATTTCTATGAATATCAATGATTTTGATACCTATCTAGTCAGAGCTAAGAGTGTAAGAAAAAATATATTTTTGAATACATTGCTAGTGCAAATAGGTCATTATAATATTCTAAATTTATATTATATGAGACAGTAAGTCACTGTATATTTACTAACTTTTTTTTTTGACATTCTGGTAGGAAAATATATCGATTTATTCCATGCTGGAATATAATATGTGATAATATAAAATTTGAATTTCATTTGGTTACGAAAAAGGTTGTCATTATGAGTCAAGAAACAGAACCCTATATTATAGGGACATTTTGTTTGCTAAATAGTGCCGTATTGTCGAAAACTCTGTTCCATAGGTTAATAGACATCCGTACAATTTGCATAGTGTAACGGATATTACGGTCCAGGAAAACACACAAGGAAGTCGTTACATCCGCGATGAGCATAATGTATACAGATCCTTTATATTGTGTATCACAACAATATAACTATATGCTAAAATACTGTTGGGTTAACCTAGCCTGGAGGGCAGGTTGTAGCTGACCAATTTCCGATAAACTAATCTAGAAATGATAATACTGCATAACATACATTCCTACGTGGTATGAATATATTATACAAAATACCTTAAACCAGTTTTGTACACAAATAAATATGAACATAATAATATGTTATATAGACGAGTGTATACACAATATATACATACATATTATAATAAATGTTTAAAAGTGCATGGTACATTTAAACTGAATTATGTACTTATAGGAAATTATTTTTCTCTTTATAATATTATAATACATTTAACGAGTTAATACTATTTTTTTCAAATAGTTATTCCAATGTCTAAGTTTCGGAACCCTTATTGGTATTAAAATTATGAGCTGGAGTTGAAGTTTTTATAATTTAAATAAAAGAAATGGTGAAATATCGTTGACAAATATTTCTATCCACGCAAAAAAACTGCATTTTTTTCAACCATTATAATTCATATTGTGTATTATGCATACAAAGTGTGTTGTATATTTACTAGGTACCAATAGCAAGACAAATTACTATGGGTAATAACAAAAATTATATGGGTAACCCATAAAGAATTTAAAGTATTTTTTATTATACTTATAAAAATAAAATATAATTGTTATAGGTAATTTAAATGCCCAACAAATATTTTTAAAAAAAATGTGTTCATAAATGTTATAATAGCGTTTCATATTCAAAAAATCATAAATTATGTATAATAAATTGCAAATTTAAACCAGGTGTTAAATATATATTTTTTAATTATAAAGATAAGTAATTGGATGATAATGAAGACGCCTTGCCGGTAAATTATACTTCAACATAATAAGAATAATTTTATAAACTGTATTTATATACTAATTACCTATAATACATCTTATATATATACATGTATACCTAGGTATATATTTTTTTATATGAGTGTGCATCATTTTATTTTTATGTAGTTTTTAAGGATTTATTTATGTAAATTTTTGAAGTTGTTAATTACTATTCTTCCTCCCCCGCAGTCACACTCATAATCATATAATAATAATGACGAAAAAAAGGATTAATTATCCATCTTTTTTTTGCTATGGCTGATTTGAATATGAAAAAGAATAAATAAACAAAATGACTATTTTTTGTTAATCTTTGGCGTTTTGCCAATTCTCTGGGACTTATCGTTTAAATATAATATTGTGTGACGTGGTAAAACGATCTGCAAAATCACAACATATAAATTGAAAAACAGTTTGGGTACTATGGTTAAAGAAAAATAACAAAAAAAAAAAAAACAAAAACACATCATCTACTTATATGTTGTAGACGTGTGTTTTCGTGAATGTGTACTGATTATGTTCGGGGAAAACAATACGACGGAAAGACGAGGGACACAGTATTGATCATACCCTCTGTTTGTTCTGCTACACTTTAAGGCTAAAAACGTCACCGCGTTGGATTGTGTAAAATGAATTAAGCTCTTTTAGATATTGTTAGATAAACGCTTAGGCATGCTAGGCATTTACTCTTCGTTCCATGTAGGGAAAATCAAGACAAAACTCTCAAAAACCTAGATTCTTGTAGAGATTATTTAGTAATATGTTTATAATATAAAATAGTGTATGTTTACAAAACATGATGTGTAAAAGTATTTATATTATAATAGTTAAATATTCGGTTTTTTCTTTATAAATTAATAATAACATTGATTTATCTTGAAATATGTTATAATGGTAAATATGAACAATAATAATTATTAAGAACAAAATATATGAAATCCAACTATAATATCTTAGTAAAACATAAAACATAATCAATGCTACTTTTAAAATTGTTACTCATTTTTATTTTAATACTTTAGCACGAGCGATTATCTTAGAGATGAATACAAAATATCTTATGAAGCTGAAATGTAAAATTTGTTTTCCCAAAATAATTATGTTAAAATTAATTTTTGATCTATAATATTAGTATAATATAATATAATATTTTAAACTATTCATGATTTTGTAAACTTGATCTACTTTGATTATACAATATATTTTATATTTGAGCTTTAAATTGTTTTTATTATTATATTTTACTGAATAATGCATGACAATCGTATTTTATTTATTAAAAAAAAATATATAGAAATTTAATAAAATGTGTATGAACAGGCTCATGATACGACATATTATTTTTTTCTAACTGCGAAAAATTCATGGAACTATAACGACAAGGGTCCATAAGTTGGTGATGGATGATGGTCATGGATTATACTTTACCATCGTGAATAATATTATACTCCCTGTAATGTGTATTACATGATATATGTTTTAATATATTTTTATTATTTATAAGCCATTGACATAATTAAAACGTTTTCGGAAGACTACACATTTAAATAAAAATATAATTGTCCAATAACAAAGTATTATTTTGTTGATTTATATATAATATTATAAAAGGATACAATTAAATATTACTACATTACATAAGATGGAAAAATGGAAAAGTATACCAACATCACAGTGTTATAAAATAATAATTATTGCTTTGTTATTAATTAAGTAGATGCGTTATGAAATTGCAATTGTAAACATAATAGTTGTACTTTACATATAAATTAAATAGTTTTACAAGAACGCTGTAACACTATTCTACTGAAAAATATAAGTATATATATTTTTTAGTTTCATTTTACAAGTCGCTATTTATGACAAGCAAGTAGACCAATGCAGTAATTAATATTTTATGATATAAATAATTTCTAGCATCAAATTTTTTTTTAAAATAGCCTCAATGTGTTTAATTTTCTAAGAATGAGTTAAATTGTTTTTTTTTTTAATTATTTAATAGAATTATTTATTTTATTAAAATAGTAGTATATCATATTATATTAAGTGCTACATTTTACAGGAACAGAAAAATCCATTTATTTTGAGATCTGGATTTTAATTCAATCGTTTTTTATATACTACTGTAATGCCTAGGGGGGAGGGAGTCCACAAACAATGAACTGACTTTGAGTGTGGAAGTTTATTCCAGTTGTATTATTGTCTCAGACGTTATGATAAGACCACAGATGTCTATAGGAGCGAATGATGAGTTTAAATCGACTTTATCTGTTATCACTTTGTTTTCATTCAATAATGGTGACTCCACAACGAGCTACTGTCACCCCAAATATGCGAGAGCGGGTTTGGCAGTAATTCGAATACCATCTCGATATTTTAGTGGGGGGAGGGGAGAGGCATATAGAAAGTTTGTGAGCGTATCCTATAACATATTGTGCTATATTCGTTTTTATAATATATATCTTACCAAAAACAAAATCAGTTCCTTGTTTTTTGAAACGCCATGTAAAATGTATATAATAGTTTAAATTCTGGTAAAACATTCACGACATATCCATAATTTGTATATCTTATAAATCATGAAAAGTCCCTTACTCAAAGTCAATGTATAAATTATACAATATAATAATGTACATTATTATACCTAAAAGGTACATATTTATTTGTTTTCAAATTTAGAATTACATACGTTCGGTAATATAATATATGTTTTTTATTTTTGTTACTCTGTTTTTTTATAATTACAGCAGTGAAATAACCATTTCAATTTAAATATTTCAAAAATAAACGAATGCTTCTGACATATTTTAATGAAATAATGATCAAACAATTTATTACAATAGTTATGACATCGAGTTTATTACGTCGACGGCGATCAGTGCTTGGCTAGACAGATATAATAACAACACATGGAATATGGAAAAACACTGTAGAATGTTTGTCAAACATAGAGATTTGAAAAAGATGAATGGTTTCGCTCTTTGAGTGTTTTGTTGTTGGAAGGAAAGATCGTAATAGTGAGCAATTTATCATATTGTTATTATATATATATATATATATATATTTTTTTTTTTTTACCATAACAGAATGTGCTTTTTAGTCACAATTTTAACGTTATTGCAAAAATAAAAGTAAGAGGGAACATAACCAGGGACCAATAAAAATGGCAGGCAATGACTCATGTTCGTTGAAGCGTCGTTTATCTGTTTCACTCACAACATGTCATTGGTAAAAAGTTTTTACTACGGGATTGGGCACGTATATAGTGTTGCATTCAAAGCTCGTGCATTTTAAATTAATTGATATATGTCCGAGAAGCCGGAGGTGAGCAAAAATTTGTGCTATTTTTATGTGTGTTCAATAATAACGGCGTCGGTGAAAATAATTTCGAGATTAACCATAAACATGTGTGTTGAGTATTATATTATTATTGTGTCGGTGTGTATTTTTATTTTTCTGTACCGTTTTGATGATTGGAACTGTGTCTGAATTCGCAGCTTCTGTCAATGCACGTCTGAGTCGTGCCCGACGCGCCTGAGTCCCCTGAGCCGCCAACGTCTGAGCTGAGAGCAGGATTCCCGCCTGGATCCCATATAGAATAATTTTTTGTATAAATCAAACTAATAAATAATATACCTATAATTTTTACTACAAATTATATTTTCATGACAATTTATTGCTTTAGATCAAATGGTTTAGTGATTGAACAACATTTGTAGTATCATTATAGTAATAATATATAATTTTTCTCGCAAAGGAATTAAAATAATATAATAAAATATGCTAGGCGATTGTGTTGAATACTCGCAATTAAATAAATAGTTCAATAGAGCATTTTCATAAAAAAAAGGCGTTGTATGTAGTTAGTGAAATATGAATGCATGCATTAGGTATATTATATGTATTGTATTATTAAATTATGTACTTTTAACATGCTATTACACATATAAAAAAAAAGTTAACATGTCATGATGATTATATTATACAGAGTTAATATACAAACGAGCGGCAAATATGGTAAAATTACATTAAATATGTACCTACTATTTGAATATGTATTTCATGTTATTGAAATTAGAATATTTGAATAATATTAATCCTAAAAGCTACTACAGTAACTTCGAAGTTTTGAAACTTCTAATGAATTGGTAGGTAACCCTTAATGCTAAGAACTTCAGATTTAGACAGTTTGAAATATATTATCTAATTTATTTTTATTTTTAAAGTTTAAGTACAAACAGCTACCTAAAAATTGCATTGTTTATATTCCCGACAAAGAGTTATTTTCATTATTACTCTGGTTTCTAATTTAGTATACGTGATTACATAAAATGTATTGATTATATTATGCAAATAAATTCTGTTAGCATAACAAATATGATAATTTAACCAGGTTTTTACGATTAAAAGATAAATAGTTAAATATATTTAACTGTAAATTATAACCTAACCTAATAATTATAATATAATGCATAACATAAAATATTATCTTTGACTCTCAATAAGATTCTGATTTTGTGCTAAGTGACGATTGTATATTTATAGTTATTTCTTATCCTTATTTAAGATTCTTAGTGGAGCAACGAATGTATTGATTTTACAATGATGTGTGTTTGTGTATGTGTGTGTATGTGTATTATTTTTTGTGTCTATCATCACATTTTGGAGCAGTAAAAGTACTAAGATTTTCAACGGTTTACTGGTTTCCGGTAGCAAATTGGATCTGGAAGTCAAAAGTAAAAAAGTCCTAGTCTTTTCAAAATAATAAGAAAAAATAGAAAATTTTCCGTAAAACCAGTTTTTGACAAAATTGATTTTGTTTTTTTTTCAAAAATTCTTAACTGTAGATTCTTTAAAATTTCATTAAAGATGCATATTTTCTAAATATTCCGACTCTTGTTAAGCTATTTATAGATAATTTCGATTTGTTTTCGTTTTTTTTTTTATAAATATCGATAAAACATTTTTTGCTTGGTCAACAACTTTTGGGATGTTATACAATAGTTTCCTCATAAGTTTTTCATATTTCAACTAAAAAATATCAAAAATACATGGTGACAATATTTTTTTATAAGTGTTTATAAGTTTTTGATATCATTTTTACAAACTTTGTCAAATACACGTATATTTGCAAATTATTTTGTAGTTAAAAATTCATATCTTACATGAATAATACTATGTTTCTCATAAGTTGTTGTTACTTGTTACTAGAATTAAAAACAAATGAGCAATTACAGATATTTTGTAAAACGAAGTTTAAAATTTGACAAAATTAAATACTCATGCGTAAAATAAAAAATTCTCTTTAAATGTTTCTTATTTTATTGTTGTTAAAAATGAAGAACTTGACATTTTTACCAATATTGTATACAAGCATTGTAAATAGTTGATATCATTTTCAAAATATTCTACTCTTTCTAAGATATCATTAAATTTAAAATTTTAGATTTTCCCTATTTTATTTTTGTATAAGTTTCGGTAAAAATTTTTAAAAATTTCAATCAGTCCAATATCTTGAAAATGTGATTCAAGATTCTTTATAAGTTGTTTTTTAAGCAATTAAAAAACTAAAGATACATAGTCTCAATTGTTCTTGTAAGCATTTGAAGTTCAAATTTGTAAAAATCAACTAAATTTTCAAATTATTCCGTAGCTTAAAATGTATGAAATGTTCAATAATTATTAAATCTGGGCTTGACAATTTAATAAAAGGTTCCTCATAATATTAGTACATACTGACATTAAAAAATCTAAAAAAATATACAAGGATTTTTTTTTGATAGACATTTGAAGTTGAAATTTGGACAACATTAGATATTAAAAACGATGAATAATAATATTAGTTATTTTGTTGTAATTAAAAAATATTATTCATGGAACTTGAAACTTTTAACGGGTATATAATTATATTTTATTTCTACACATAATGACATTTTTTGAATTCAACCTACCATATTGCTAATAGTAAAAAAAAAAATGAACATAATAGCAATAAAAATGTATCATAAAATAAACTACCTACAGTACAGAGTACAGTAGAATAATTACCTATACATTCCCCAATTTATATTTATTATTTTTACATTGATTTTACTTTAAACAGATCATTTGTGGTTTTATTAATAGGTGGTTTTCTTTTAGTTAAGTACGCTAATTTTGTTTAACCGAATCCTATACAGATTTATTTTTTGATGGACACACTATTTTATTAAACCGTGATGGGCGAAACGAGATGATTGTTTGCCGATCAGTAACTGACTCAACGGAGAACTTTTTATGTTATAACTTATAAACGTACCTATTGTTATAGGCTTAAAATAAAATATGACATTTATACACCACGTTTTTCTGAGGGCACTTATCATATTTTTTACGATAATTATTTGTGACTTAATATACTATTTACAAAATATTACTATGTTTAAATTTATTTTAAGTAGGTATTACCAATTCTTATATTTTACATCGAAATAACTTAGCCAATATAATAAAACTGCTATTGAATCTCGCATTCATGTTACTTAAAAACATTTAATTTAAATATAATATTTTCTTTAAGGGCCACTTCTAATTTATGTAACTGACACATGATATCACATCTTATTTGGAGTATAATGATAACATTTTATGTTAACGAATTATACTTACATAATTTAAGGAATACGTTGGAATGATTATATAATATTCAATTAAATATTGTATTTTTATTTATTTTTATCTTTAATAAAATATGTTCTTATCATATCCGTGTCAGTTAAATTGTTCAATTATATTAGGTAACCAATTTTTACATGATGTTTTATAAAGTTAAAGTCCTTACCAAAATGTTGATTGTATTATGATGATGAGTTAACTTTTTAAAAAATAGATGATCATAAGAAAAAAAAAATAATTTCAAGTTATTATTGCAAATATGAAGTGTTGTGTAATGATGTTGCGAACATTTAATTAAACAATTTATTGGACAGTTGAATATTGGGGTATTATACAAGTGTAGGTAATATTGTTTTAAAATATTCTACATGTGAATTAATCGGGTTCATTCGATAAGTGACAAATCATCGAATATTTCCTTTAAAGTCTAAGAAGTCTAAACCAATATTTTCCACTTTATTTTCATTGAACACTTTGCCATTTTTTTAAATTGTTGAAAATTCAGTGAGGCAATGTAGTAGGTACCTACCAACATAACATTACAGCTAATCGAAGATGATTTTTTACAATTGATGATTTTTTCCTGTATATTATATTGTATAGGTACATCATTACTCATTACTTGTTATAAATATAATAACAACTACATTTTAAAATGAAAGTAAGTACCTAACTGACCCTTTGTAATCGTTTGTCAGGACTTTTCAGTTCAACAATCACATGTGGTTTGCCATTAAAAGTCACTCATGTGATCTAAATTCATAATATGATGATACTATTTTATTGAATTTCTCGTATCACTTTTCTGATGGTCGTGATATTACTATAGTTTATGTGAACATTTCAATCATAATAATAATAACATTACAATAATAATAATGAAAAAATGATAATTATTTACGAAATAATATTAGTAAATAATATGACGTGTATTAGTGACATTCTGTACATAGTAATATATACACATTAAAAAAGTCACAAACATACATACATAAGGCTGTTACCGTACAATAATTTTGTGTAGTGCCATGGTAACGACAGATCTGAAATGTTACGTAATAATAATGTACCAACCTCTATAATACTTGTGCTAATTTTAAATTCCCAATTATGTTACATTGTTCTCTTATTCGTATGGGAAGTGTTTGGAAATTGAAACTCACTCTAAAACACCGTGGTTCATTGTGTTTAGACATCACCTACGTACACTCTGCTCTATCGTATATAAAGTACTTGGGTTAAGGTTTTAATTAAAACATACCGTTATGGAGTAACTTTACCAACGTGACCGGCGGGAACTGTAATTATTTTTAAAGCTCTTGGGAATATCGTGTCATTCGACATGAGGGAGGCATCCCTATTAAACATCAACCATCTTTATTAGTCGAAATATTTCATATCGTACACAACACCGGCACACCGTGGGTGACTGGTGAAATACTATCATATAATTGAATTAATCTCCTGCCGGTCGTGCTATACCTACTGCGCTGATCCATTTAAGCATTTCTCGACAAAATTTTATATTATTATATAATTCTCAAGACGCGTCTTATGGTTATGATCTACCTCGTAGAGATTTGATGAAACCAATGATATCCAATTTTAAAATGATCGTGGTTTGCATTGAATATTATATATTATTATAATCACATATTGCACTAAACACACGATATAGGTTCCTACAGTGACACTATCAAGAGTTTTAGCGAGTGATCTTTTAGGAAATCAACGATCAGAAAAATCATGTTTTATAAATTAATATTAACATTTCAAAAATCATATTTTAGAAACAGACTTTTAATTATGCATTTGTGAGAGTGGTTATAATAACTCTCCATATCGTTGTACGATTATCTCTGTGTACTATTATTAGTACATAGCACGTCGATATCAAATTATAAATAGCATGAAATAAATAAAGCTATTTATTTTCTTTTTTTGTGTCTTTATTTTGGTGACACATAATATATCCAAAAAATTAAAATATGAAATAGAAATAATACCTACAACCAATAGAATTTCCCGTGTTTCTATTGAAAAATGGTCTGTTTTATTGATGACGAATTTGATGTCTTGAATATCAGATGTTGCTATAGAATGGCATAATAAAGTACAATAACATTTAACTACCTACTCATTTTAGTATTTACAAATTGATATTATAGATTTAAAAAAAATATATGTATATTATGAGTCATTATTTGAGTAATTAAAAATTTATTGTAGGTATGATTATAAAAGTGTACAAGTTAACGGTTCTAATATTATAACTTAAATTAATTTCTGAAAGTCGTTGATTACTGAACTTTTAAAATTATTATATGTACTATTTTATTAGTTTTAAAACATATATTATAATATGTGTTATCATATTTCAACACTTTTTAATATGCTTATGTAATAAGCTATTTTATTAATTATTTTGCATATTTTTTTATAATTCAATCTAATAAATTACGGTTCTAAAAAATGATTATTCTACAACTTTATTTTCTAAAATCACTTTTCTAAGACCGGCTTCAATACCCTTTGAAAATACCTATAGTAATAATTTCAGTAATTTTCAATACCCTATTTGTTAAGACACAAATATAATAAAACTAAACTAGTTACGTATTTCGATGCCGTAATTTGAACATATTAAAAAAATATATATATTCATTTAATTATATTATATTCATATAATTATATTCACCAACGAGTCATGGTTATGGGCTGTTTTTTTACAATAATGACATTTTTATAAAATTATAAAATTTAAGTATGATAATAAAAATCAAGAAATGTTTAAATGAAATAATAATTTAAATGGTTAGAAAAAAAATGTTTAGTCTTTGAAAATTCTTATTCTAACTGCTGATAAGTTATACTTGTTTTAAATAACCTTTAAAAATGAAACACTTGAAAGTTCTGTTCCAATATAAATAATACCATACATTTAATATTATTTAATATATACTATTTTTTATAAATGTTTCGTATATTATTTTATTTGAGCTGAGATAACAACTTTTGAATCCTGACCCATTAGTCTGTAAACATTAAATAAAAATAAAACAACAAAAATAAATATAAACATCGACTTCAATTGTTTTAAAATTCAAAGTTATTATTTTGTTGAAGCATAACTCTTGTTTTTTTTATTAACAATCAGTATTAATATGTTATAATAAACACATAGAAAGTAGAAACAAAATCTATTTATCTAATCTAACAAATCAAAACAATTAATAGGTTTGTCTTTAAAAAAATAAAACTTTAGTACCTATATTTATTGACGTATAGTATTATATTTTTTTATTAAAACTAGAAACATGTTTGTATTGTTTTCATTGAATTACTTAACAGTTTTGACCACTTCAATTGTTTCGAGAAAAAATGAATATTTCGAAAGTGGAAAATTATTTTTTTGAGTCGAATGTTTTTATTGTTTTAATAAATTGTTGATCAATTAAAACTTAAAAAAATATAAATAGTTAATAATATACTCAACTATATGACGTGTAGTATAATGATAATTGATTACTTATATTATATATTGTACCATAAATTGTAATATACATAATTTAATGTAATAAAATATTTAAAGACATATCTAAAGACCTGCATGTAAGCCCGAGTTAATTAATGTAATTCTAGTTTATTATTAAAAAAAATAATAATTTCAGTATCTCATTGTGAATTTATTAATCAGTTTTAGCACTAATTTATAATCTATGTGAACAACCTTTGAGTAGTTTAATTTTAACATAATGTACACAAAAACTTTCATAACGTACTGTAATTTAAACAAGAAGTAAACAATGCATTATCTTTAAGAAACGAAACAACTGATTCACAGTAGCTATTTAGTTTCTAAATGTGTTAATTTTAGCTATGCAATGGTGGTGTTTATAGCTTTTAAATTAACTTCTATAAAATTACATCAATAACCTTATATATAATATTTCTTACCAAGGAAATACTTAAAAAGTTTAAGATATACCTTGGTTAATTTTATTAGTGAATAACTACCATTTTTAAATGAATTTGTGTATGTATAGATAATATTATACATGTATTCAAAGTACCTAAGACACATTATTTTCTTAAACATTTATTTTATAAAAACAATATGTCGCAATTAATGAATAGCAATACTGCGAGTGTACAAATTAAACATGTAAAAATGTTTCAATTATGTTTGAATTGTTCATTATCTAACCATAAATATCATCAGACTGTTGTTTTTAAGCAATTTTTTTTTGTTTTGTTATAGAAGAACAATAATACAATACTATACTATTTTAGTTTGATAAATTCAAAATCAAAATAAAAGGTTATTTTTAAATTAATATTGTTAATATTAGTTAATTATTTCTACCACCACATAGCATTTGGTTAGGTTAAATTACTTCTACTACTTAACATGTTTAGTTATACCCATTTGAGTTTTTTTCAACTGTTTTGCTCGAATTATATTGCGTATAACATATATTTCATGTTTAAACAAGTTTTTATGTTAATGATATTTGTTTAACATTGTATGTAGAAATCATTATAATATATTAAACAAATATAAACGAGCACATTTTGTTTTCTGTGTATTACCTATATTTTAAAATTAAGATATTATATTTCTTGATTTTTAATTATTTAAAATGTTTAGATGATAAAAATAAAATAAAATAATGTGCAAGGGGTAAGCTAACTTATTTTTAAATTTTTTTACATCAAGCCTTAAGAGAAATTGGAAAAACACAGTTGACCAACTTGTATAATAGTTCTTATTTACATTTTAAAATTATCATTATTTATATGCTTAACTAGGCTTTATTATGATACCATTTTTGGTTCCAAACTTTAATTAATTTTTAAATATTAGTTTTGTATAATGTATTATATTTGGCAGGGTGACTTTATTATTTTTGTTGATGATCGACCAACACTCATTTTTACTCAAATTATAAATTTAAAAACTATTTTTAAAATGCTACAACATGACTGACTTACTGAAAATAACAGCTTGTTAAAAAAAAAATACAATATATTTTATTAATCAAAAAGCATTTATTATTTTTATGATTATTTTGTTTTTGCTTTAGTCACCAATTTCATTTCGTAGTATATGAATAATATAATTCTATGTCTTAATAAACTTATAAGATGAATATCCAAATATTTACACACATATTAGATGTTAGGAATCTAATAATATAAACATAGCGAGAAAAAAATACGAAATATTAAGCAAAAATAGTATTGTCTCGTTTTATGGGAGCTTTGTTTTAATAGGTTTCTCAATAATTTTGTGGTATAGTAAAATGTCGTTTTTTTTTTTGAAAACCCGCCAATATGTCGGCTTCCGGTTGGATTGGATGCGCACAACCAGACTACTACATCCGACGGTTTGATAAATGAAACGGTCAAAACCTGTGACGGACCACCTCAGAAAACTGGGTCGTCAATCACGGACCCATTGTGGGCTTTTGTGCATTGACGGTGGCGGTGGCGAAGCTCGGCAAAGTTTCCAAACAAATGGTTATTTTTTTTTTCGTTTTCATGTATATATACGTATACATTGCATTTTGCCCAAAGAGAGAAACCAACTCTCTCCGGGGCTTCGTCATCAATAAACAAACGTTTTGTCCGACTTCGATTAATCAACTTCGCTGACATGAATAGTTAACCACTATAATTCAGTGATGAACAAGTAATCGGGTCATAGAGTGAACGGGTTGGGAGGGGTAGTTGGGAATAACACAAGCAAAATAACTGGTCTCAATAGTAAAAAGTATAGATGTGTCGAAGACATTGAATAATCTGTCCCGTGAGGGATTTTGACTCAAACATATTTTTTAAAAACTTAGAAGAAAAATGTCATTTGAATTTTTACCAAACTTTAAACATACGGTCCCATTATTTAAGTAACATTATTATTATTTTTTTAAAGTGTGGAGATAATTTACATTTTTGTAATACAGTATAGTTTTAGATGCATATACTATTACCAGATAATATTTATAATTTAATATGATACGTAAAAATATATTCGTTGCAATTGGTAAAATTTAAATTATGATTTACTAACAAGGATTAAAAAAAAAAATAAATAAATGTTTCTTTTATAATCATTACGTGGATAATGAAAAACAAATCTTAAATTTACGCAGATGTATTTAAATTCATGAATATGTAACAGTATCCGTCTACGTTAAAAGAAAACACTGCACTGAATAAATTACTTAAGTCTCGTATAAATAAACATATCACGGTTGAATTGATCCTTTAATGGAATAGTTAATTGAAATTGTATGTAAGCATAATGACCACCTATATAATTACATTACGGTACATTATTATTGATATTCATTATGTCACTCAATAATATAATAGAAACGGTACCCTCGATAAAATATAGCAATAAAGATTTTTACATTAACAGTAAATAAAATGCTTATTGAAGAAGAAAATAAAATGTAGATAAACATATTTTAAATTTTAAATTTTTTATAAATACAAAAATAATTTTTTGCTTACTAGAATAAAGTAGTATTATACTAGATAACGTTCTTAACTTCTTGAATACATTATCTACATTAACTGTTGTTTACTCTAAAAATAAATGGAAAATGCATTTTAATAATAAAATATTATTTATTATGTACTAAATAATATCGATGTTTAACCGTTATAATATAATATAAGTTTTGGCAGTAATAATTATTATACGTTGGAATTCAGAATTTCTTATATATTTGTTCATTGCATTGATGTTAAATTTTCGTTTTACATTTAAGATTCAACATTTCATTTGTACACAAACTGTTTAAAAAAATCTAAAAATCAAAATATATATATTTTTTTTTAATGAGCATTTATTTGTATTTTTGTTGTGATGTCGCCTCGTGGAGGTCAACTATTTACACAATACTTATCCTCTTATAATTAGCATAGTTTTGGTTGATTGTTAGTTTTTACATGTAGTCTTGCTCTTAAGATAAATTCTATTAAATTAATAGCAATTATGTTTTCGTTTGTGAAATTTTACTGTAATTATTAGTCATGGAACCTTTTGTTTTTTTAGATAATGTTGAGGATTCTAAACATAGACGTAAATATTGTTAAAAATCTGGAGGGGGCTTGAAATATCAATAACCACGTATTAACATAATTTATTATACTATATTTAACCTAAATTAGGAAATATTTGGGGGGGGGAGGTTCAGGAGTTTTTTCTGACTGTTACTATGAGCCATGGTAACCAAACAATAACTACAATTATATCGATTAATCATGATTAAGTTATATTGATTATTTTCTTAACGATTTTGATTGGCGTATTTTAGAGTATAGAAGTAATTGCAACCAAACATTAACAAATTAATTAATAGTATTTTGTAACGTAACTAATTTTGAGTTACATGATAAATCGTATTTTTTGATATAATACGAGTAGAATTTCTTTTGCTCTATGTTTATTACTCTAAAATAACGACCACCAAAAACATATACATGATTCAATGTATTTCTGTGCAGTGGAGAAAATATCTAGTTTTTTTATTTCTATACATCGCTTTCATCAAATCATGATATATATTTAAGGTAATATTCTCAAAGTCTCAACATACAACTGTATATTTTTATTTTTTATAAGGTTTGAGTGGTTTGACCATTAGATAATTCATTCTATTCAATGATGAGGCTCTTTGGTGTGTCCGCAATCCACCGCAGGTGGATCGCCTATCTGATATACTCCACAAATATTGTCTGCGATTCGATAAAAGTCAGATTACCTACCTAGCTACTTTAGTTGGACTCACTTGCTAGACACTCAAATACGGCTTTTAGATTTACGCTTTTCTTTATGACTTTTGTAAAAGCACAAGACTGGACCGTAAACATTACACCTGCTACCAAAAACTGGTGAGAACTGACTTGACTGACACTCAAACGCTGTTTTCGATAAAACTTATACACAAATATTTTTTTAACGAGCAAAAATACTATTTTCACTTACAGCTGCCCACCATCGTGTCTGCGATCCACCGCAGGTGGATTGTCTACCTGACGTGCTGGCCCACATTGTAAGCTATCTAACGCAATCGGTTTGCCTATTCGGCTACATTAGTCAATCGATTTTCACTCGACGTGGCTGACTTGCTAGACGAGTTAAATGCAGCTTTCAGATTTAAACTATTCTTCTTTCATAAAAGCACAAGACTGGACCGTATTGACTATCGCGCCCGTTCAATCACAGAGTTCTAGACCCTGGAATTCGAATGATGAAAACAAATTCCGTCCAAACCGTCCAAATCGCAGCTCCTTATCACAGATCGACATTTCCACCACTTATCACAAGTCCAAACTTTCGCTCCTTATCACCAATCATTATCAACTTTTTGACTTTTGACCGAACTTAGACTTGCGGCTACAACAGGCTGGACTTTTATAATTCAAACGACTAATCATCCGTCATCGATAAACACCACAAGCAAGATTGATGGGCCACTAAAAAAATAATAAAATATAGTTATTTATTTTGACTTGTTTTATTATTTTTATTACCTACTTATGCCCCAGACAAAATCGGTGGTGTCTGCACAATGGTTTTTGTCAATCAAAATGTTCGTAAGAAGCCTGCAGACTGCAGATATAAACTCGTAATCTGCACAGTAACGCACCAATACCAAATTGCGTTAATTTAAACAATACAAATAGAAGCTTGTTTAATCATTTTTATTTAACATTTCATTAAAAATCATTTTTAGGACTATTTTTTTTAATTTGTAATAATTATTAGTGCATTTCACCGTATGTTTAAAGGCGTTAATTAGCTTATATTTTCCGACACACACCTAAATCTGTTTTAATCATAAAATACATTGAAACTTCTATATAACGAAGACTGGCAAGGAATAAAAATTAATATGTATTATAGAGACATTTATTAAATATAATCAAACAAATTTGGTTCTAATTCGATTAAGTTGTCAATAATACTTCGTTAAATAAAAAAATTCACAATAGACATTAATAATAATATCAGATCACGGGTTTTATTATGAAAAACACAGGATAAATACAATTGTAATTTTACATTTTTGTAAATACAAAAAAAAAAACGTGTTAACAACAACAGGGAAAATTAGTTTTATCAAAACAAATACTTACTACAAAAATAAAACTGACCACAAAAGGGTAGCAAGTCAGGTATTAAAATGTAAGAATTAGGTGGCAAATGTTATGGTTTTAACTGGAGGCATAAATACGGACGTCAACATTTCACGTTCGTTTATATATTATTGCGGAGGCTGCTGCGAGTCTCTCAAGTAAGCGCTCAACCGTCTGACCCTCTTCTGATTGCTAACCGAATTCATCGGCCAGCGATGATCTCTCACGGCAACATGGTTGCATTGGCGTATGCCACATTGAAACTCGGCAAACGCGTCGGCATTCGTGGCGGCGATCAGCAGCCACAGTTTTACAGAAGACAGCGATCGGCGTCAGGCCTTGCGGTTCCTGTGTACCCAGATCGGACCACGAGATGTTGTCTGCCGACGGATCGACGGAACTGCGCGAACTTCAACTGGCCTCAGGCTTAGAGCCGTGCGACATAATTGAAGTGTACCAGCGAGACGGAAATTCTGGCGATCGGCTATTGGTCCGAGATCTCCCGGTTCGTCTGTCTCGCCGGTCAACGCGTACACTTCAATTATGTCGCACAGCTCTACGCCTGCGGCCAGTTGGAGTTCGCGCAGTTCCGTCAGTTCCGTCGGCCGACAACATCTCGTGGTCCGAGCTGGGTACCACACCGCCTGATGCCGATCGATGTCTTCTGTAAAACTGCGGCCGCTAAACGCCGCCACGAATGCCAACGCGTTTGCTGTCACTGACACTGACATCTGCATCATTCATGGCCCAGGCAGATCAGTAACGTTGACTTTGACACCATCTACGATGCCTTCAGTGTTCGAGGCGGCCATGTCTATAATACTTGATGGACCGAATCCACATAGAGGCAAGATGAATTTTGCTGTATTCACTTTTGTTCGTATTGAGTTTGAACTGTTTGAAGTTTTGAACACAATAGTTTAATTTAAATATATCAATTTACACTCAAATCGGCAATTAATGAACACAAAATTGACTTGTGTTATTGACAAACAATTTCTTTTTTGTCGGTCTTTCCATGGAGCTTTTTTATTATTTTTCTTTTAGTTTTAGTTTTTAAATTCCCCAGAGCTTTGTTATTTAAGCGACCCATATGTTTTTTTAAAATGATATTATCGTATATATTTTGATTATAAATTGTTGATCACAAATTATTCGATAACATTTTTAATATTTTCTCTTTGAGTAACAACGTTTTTTATAATTGTAATCTAAAATAACATTTAAAATTACAGTGAATAATAATCTATCAATATTTTATAGTTTTGTAAAAATTGTCTGATTATAATAAAAGTACTAAGATCCTTTAAAATCTATTTTATGTTTTAGTAAGATCATTTTTAAGGACTACTATCCTTGATATGTACCGTCCCATACTTTACCCACCTTTTATTGTTCAGAAATTGCTCGTTTCATAATAAAATGTGAATTGAAAATGAGAAAGTTAGGTAGGTACATAGGTATTATATACAATCGTGGCCATATAAAATACATTTATTTCTTTGGATATTGCTTTCTATAGTAGACATAATTGTATTAATCTTTCTATTATATAAAAAAAAAGTTTTGTTTATTTTATCTTCCATTATGTACAATTGCCATGGCAACCAAAAAATAAATAAATACTAATTATTATTAATTGAAAACTTAAAACTCTCTGCTATTAAAAAAAGTTCTATAACATTTTATCTTCTATAATATATTTTATTTTTTAATATTTCAAACTACACAAATTATTATTAGGCAAGTAGGTACTTTTTAAAATAATTGAGAAAATCAAATAAAAGATATACGTACATTTGTTAAAACTTTAATATATTAATTAAAATAATTGTTTGGGTCAATCACTGAATTATAATCACTGGTTTAACATTTATTAAAATCAATAAATAATATTTGACGATTTAATAAAAATAATAAACAGATAAATTATTTTTGTAAATAATGTCACAATAGTATATAGTTTCTGTCTGATAAAAAATGAGCAACGTATAAGTCAAATCGACCGGATAATTGGTTTGAAAATAATATAAAAAAATTAAAACGATGCAAAATAAAATGTACTTTACATTTTTACATAGATGAAAATCATCAGTTAAATATAAGTGAACAATCAGTTAAATATATGTGAGTTGAGGAGTGACACAAAATGCTGAAAAAGCCGTATTGATGCAGAAAGTCTAAGTTCCGACACCGGAGGCTGATAAACAAATACCTATTTAATAAATTAAAGATCACATATTATATTATATACTAGTAGTCTAAATGTTCATGAATATAAATGTTAGAAATAACTCTAATATCGTCATATAAGTCATAACCAATATTGCAGTTATTGTTGTAATTACTTTTTAGTCTACGTTATTGATTTCTATATTATTACTTTATGTATTAATGCTATATTAGTTTATTTACTCAATCCAATTATTTATTTAATTTTGTAAAGAATCGTAATATTTTTTATTTATCATTCTTACATACAAGTTGAATTAATACAAAACTATAAAAATGTAACAAAAGTAGGTGACGCTAATGGCAAAGCCGTCAAAGAGTATTTGTTCAATGAGAGTATAATAATTTTCATAGTAAAATAAATATATTCTGACATATTTAGATCTGAGAAGAATTTGTTAAAACCCGATTTAACTGAATTTTAAATACCACAAATAATATATTTTAGATTGATATCTCAACGAGTAGAACGAAACCGTTTATAGTTTTAATTAAGTTTCAGTCAAATCTTGAGTATTAGTTAAATGGCCCATAAAGTTATTCTCGTGTACTTTATATTTTATAAAATGAAACACTTTCCAACGTTAAAAACTGTGGACAAAAAATAAACATGAAGAAAAAATAATTTGAAAACGGGAATTGCCTTGTCATAATGATAAATTATGCAGTTAAAAATATGTTGATGATTAGAAACTATAGACAAATTTTAAATAGACACACTTACTTAAACGGTAAAATCAATCAAATAATGTTGTTGGTAAAAAATTGGTTTTCCCAGTAAGCTCTTTTTTAATGTTAATAATTATTTAAAAAAAGAATGATACTTGTGTTTATAAACTCCTCAATTTTAGTTTAAACGGTAGTATTCATTATTTAATACACCCCCCCCCCCTTGAAATGAATAGTCATAATTTGTTTCATAATAATATAAATATATTAATTATAGTTTTTTATTTTACAATTTTTTGCAGTCTATTTCAATTTAAATAATTATGGTATCCTTATACTTAATAACACCTACGAAACTCATAATCGCTGAGCATACTGCTACGGTATACACACGGCAATGCACATATGTGATATAATATCTACAGAACAATTATTTAACGTGGATTATCTTGAATAAATAAACCGTCTAATGGTGGCACTTTAAACCTGGGAAAGTTATATGTTATGAAGGCACTTTTATTATAAATTACAATGTTAGCCTTGCAGTAAATCGCTACACCATTAACGCTCTAAATGTCTAAAAGGATTGCACGGGACAGCGTTGGAAGATAAATTTACAGCCAGTGAAGGAAAGCGGTTTCAAAGAAAATGTTTGAAACATTAGTTATACCTGTTTAGTTTTGTTTAATTTAATTGTGTATGAATAATTTTTTTTATAGAAATATGTGAACATGTATAATAAATGATAAAGAGAATCTAATCGTAAAATATTTCTAACTATAATTCCTAGCCAATTTATAAAAGATAAACAATGTGCATATCTAATAATTAGTACTATCATAATTATTAATATTCTCAGATTTCTCACGAATTATTATAAAATGACATTATTGAGCAAAATGTTTAAAAGTCTTTATCTGTTTAATGATGGTCAGCGATATTCATAAAGATCGTTATCAACTGACAATATTGCTTCACGTCTATGAATAAATGTTTTATTCGGTATTTACAAGAAGGGGTGGTTCCAAGGTGTGTATAATTAACGTTATTGAGCCATGTAAAGTTCAACCCTTAATTGAAAATAATTCATGCAAATTTAGGGAAGAAAAGTAGATAGATACGTTAGATAGTACATACACGACTAGTGAACAATATGAAAAGTTCATTGATGAAGTTTTACAATTTAAAAGTTCGATAACAAAAAATGATCGTTTTTTATGGTTATTATTTTCTTAAATGTCAGTAAAATTTAAGAAATATGTTAATATTAACATGATTTATTTTTGATATTAAATAATTACCCATGTAGCCATATATTATAGTATTACCTATTAAGATTATAATACTATAATGACATAATATTATAGACATATAGTTACATTCTTCGTTTATTTTAGTATATAAACATTTGTCGTTATAACAATTGTATCTGTTATGAGTCGTAATATTATGTAAATTAATTGTTTTTTTTTTAAAGATCCTTAAAACTCGTACATATGTTAGTACCGAATTCATTCGAGATTTTCATGTAAAAACAATTATCAATTATATTTTATATTCATGATATTTATTTAATTGAGTATTTGTCTTACTCTTGATAGAAGGAGTTATTAATTATCATAAAAGCATTAAGTGTAAATTATTTTTCTATTTTTTTACAATAACAGTAAAAAGATATAAAACCATAGAAAAATATAATATTGAAGGGAATATATTTTTAAAGTTTGAATGCTAAAAGCATAACTGTAAAACAGTTGAGAAACCATATCAAGACACATTTAGTAATATAAAAACTAATTTAATTTTTCATTGCAAAAAATAAATCATTTTACAGTTATGATTAAAATATTAATTTTTTGTTTGTATGTTAATAACAGTTTATTCAATAAATAGTAACTCAACATTAATTAAATAAATCAATCGATACTATTATTTTTTTCCCATACCTAATTTGTATTTCAGATGTTGTGTATAATAGGATTAAACTACGATTATCGATGATTAATTTAACAATTTTTTTACTTCGTTTATTATTTTAAATATCATGTAAATAACAATAGTTAGATATTTTTAAAAAAATATTTAAAGTTTGCTTAATTTTCAATATATGTTTTTTTTAATGCTAAATTAATTTGTAAGAATATAACATTATATTATATAGTATTTTTGTTGAATGGTTTTTAATACATCATAGACTTTGTTTATAAATTTAAATTTAAATAGTTTAAAATAAAATTGTATGGAATACTTTGTTTTTGAAGCATCTGTAATAGTTCGTGTATCAATTGAGATATATTGTATAAAAACTAGGCATTGGATATTAATGTTAAGAAAAATCTCAAAAAATGCACTATACATTTGCCTTCAAATTTATTTTGAAAAGCTCAAACAATTTGAAAAAAATTAAAAAGTTATTTACAATAGTGATAGTGATATAGATACAGAAACACAACAAATGCTTCCGTCTGTGACGACGGACGTACTAATCAATTACTAATACTTATCGATCATCCGTTTATGGTGTAGTAAGTAGTAAAAATAAATATAAAACGGCGATAATCTGAGCTGAAAGGCCTAGTTATGATAAAATTGTTACCGACGGTGCCTTATTGTGCTATATATATTTTATTATTCGTACCATCGGTGGTCGGTCAAAACGTTTTTTGTTCATTAATGTACGTTTACTATTAAAACTAATTGTCAAAAATGCTCTAAAAATGCCTTCAAAGATAAACATTTTTAACAAATTTGAAAAAAAGATGAAATTTAAATAATCAGTGTCACCTACAACAAATTTTCTTCTTATGGACCTACGTTTGGGAACACCTAAAAAAAAAGATGACATTGCTTCAAAATCCCAGCCCTAGTAATAAGCTTATATTATATGTCTATAAGATTTTTTTTTAAATTAAAGACTGGGTTTAGTGAAATTAAAACAATATTCTTTAAATAATTGACAACATTAATTAGACTACGTGGGAGTATGACCTTTATTGATCACAAAAATAAATAAATTCGTAGTGACATCTAGTGGTGAGCAGCGATGTTTCAATATAAGTTTCCTAAACAATATCATTTGTCGGGTAGATAGCGGTCTATGTACCTTAAATAATATGAAAATAAATAAATATCCAAGTTTATTATTAATTGTTATAATTCATCATATAGTTAATTATAATTTGTTTGTCAATATACATAACCTAATATGCGATTTAACAGTTGTTATTTCTATTCTAATTCACTTAAGATTTTTTTTTTATTAACACTACTTGTTAATTTAATGTAATTTAACATTGATTGATTTATTCAAAGTTTCTATTATTTTAACTGGAAAAAAATAGTGAACTAACTTAACTGAGTTAAAAAAACATAATTAACATATGCTGAGCCATGAGGTTTGGGAATTAAATAAATGTAATCAGCTATTTTTTGTTTTCAAGCTAGATTTTAATTTTACCAATATAATAGATCATAATAATATAAGCTTATAGCGTCATACCTTTAAAATAACTAAAAATATAATGATGGGCACATATCAAGAGTTTTTAAACTTTCTGGCATTATTACTTATACTATGATTAACTTTATTTTGAATCCAATTCACAAGTTGTAAATGTGTTATTCATTATCCCAATTTTTGGTGATATTATCGAAATATATTCATTAGAAGCATTTTCCAAAAATTTAAATATATATAATGATTTCCCAGTGTATTACACAATATATGTATATTAAATATATTATTGGATTTTATTGTATTCTTAGTAATATAGACAGGTCTAATTATGTAAAATATGCATTTCTGGACACCATTTGCCACAGCTGATAGTCATGGAACTAAAAATAACAATATATATTTTTTTTTATTTAAGTTTAGGCGTCTATGGCTATTGGCATACGAAAAATTTTACATTTATAGTTTTCTATAACAATAATTATACGACATTCCATATGTGTATTTTGCATCATTTTTTTTTTATCCTCTGATTCGAAGTCCAAAATCAATAGTTTATTTCCAAACTACAAACTTCTTTATTATTCTACAAAAATAAAAAAGTAAAATATAATAAAGTATTGAAGGTCATCCTCCAATACTTCGATATCGAGCATAATGATATACCTAATATCTTGTAGGTAATATAATATTATTATTATTATTATTTTAAATGAGTTTTTGATAGTGCATTAATGTACCTAAATTGCCTATTTATTGCGCCGTGCTACTGAAAAGTTAAAAAAACCAATTTATAATGTATTAATATAGTGACAGAGTGAGTGGAATTTGTCATGTGTCGATCATTTTCACGATAATCAGAGTTATCAAAACTTTATTATTCAAATCAAAAGAAATTCTAATAATTTAGCTGTTAAAATCGATTTTTCAATGATTAATTAGAATAATAATTACTTCTTCAGGGTAACTACAATATAACTTGATTTCCAATTAAATTTATAAATTAAAACATATGAAATTGAATAGTTTAAAATATTTAAGATTGTATAGTTAAATAGTAATGTGACATATCATATTAAATGTATTCATATTCTATAGTTAATTTTTGTTATACATTTTTAGAGAATACACAATTTGTAAATATTAATGTTTTTACAATAAAATAATGTGAATAGATGATTCTAACAGGGCTTGAAATACTCGAATTATAGAAGCCTTCCAATGGCAACACTTTGAGGTTAGTAGTTTATCCACAAGAAATTCTATCTTTGTCTACTCTTGGTCAATAGACTAACTTGGGATCATCACATAAAAACTATACGCCCACCACTAAACAGCCGTCACAAAGCCCTCTATCCTCTTTTTGGTAAAATCTAACTTCGACACGGACAAAAAAATTCTTAAATTTCCTTAACCTTATGATTATGTATTTTTACCTACAGTATATAAAACTAATGAGGCTCAAAACTTTCTAACCTTAAGAAACTTCAAGCCATTAACGGATATTAATTAAATCTTTGCTAAATATCCAATATATATAATATCTATGACTTATGAGGCTATAAATATGTCTCTTACAAAAATCTTCCAGCAGCAACAAGTATTACCGAAATAGTATTTCACTTTGTCTTATCCCAGTTCTCTTATTTCTCAACTAAATAGTCTGATACTTAACCTGGTAACCAAACCAGAAGATTTATTGATAAATTGTGTAGAATCCTTACAAATTAAGTTAGAAAAAATAACTTTATACCCAGCACAAAAACATATCTGTGTTCAAAAGAAGTTGATATTGTCACAGGACACTCTCAAATTATATACAAATCTAAATATTTGAGAATAATTATTTTTACGAACAACATCAACATTTTTTATTAGAGAACCTGGGTAAATACCCCGATTTTTAGAACTCTAAAATATAAAGTATGTCTTCCGTTTGTAAAGGCTAGAAATAATATTTTCTATAACATTTTATTATAATTAAAACATTCGAATTTCAATATACCAATGTGAAATATGAGAAAGTGCTACGGGAAAACCTTTTTTGCTTAAATTCTCTTTTAAAATTATGATTCACTAACATTTTTTATTTTGTAAACTTTTAAAACTCTGAGTATTTGTCGAAAAACAAAAAATTATCTTTTAAATCAACAAGTGTTTCATACACAAACATTTATTTGGAAATACTCATAATTATTTTTTAATGAAATTAATATTTTTAACAAGGACTTGTTGAATTGTATTGTATTTTATACTCTACCAAAAATTGTACCCTTTTTAAAGGAATGGGGCAATTAACAAATTATAAGATCTATCCTTATCTAGAACTTTACATACACACAGAAAAGTACCATGGCTTTTAATAAATTATACATGAACAAAATTATTTTGAAAATAGATCAGTGATTCCCAAAACACTAACAATTTTACATAACTCAGTTAAAACTTAAAGTGGAAGATCACATTCTCCTAAATTTCTTCAACATGTTTCGTTTATATGTAATTTTTCATCATACGTATAGGATATAAACTCTGTTAAGAAATTGTTTATAGGACCTCTGCTATGTATTTGCTGATAAATATATCTATAGCGTATAAAAAGTACACGGAACTTTTGAAACTGTGTTATTATCCCAAAAAGCGAAATAAATATAAAAATAAAATTATTTCATTATATTGTAAAAAACAAAGGATTCCTCATTTTGCTCAGATAAAAAAAAAATATATATATTGTATTGTCATAATAATATTATGAGAAAATATAATATAATATTAATATATTATGTTTATATTTTATTTTTATTTTTCTAATTTATTGTAGGTTAAAGTATGATGGAACAAAATCCGTGTGTGTTTACTTATAATACTATTAATAAATAATAATATAATTAATATTATACACACGCGTTCTTACTACTGGAAAACATGATGACATATAACATTCCTAACTTATTGATTACGTTTTAATCTAGTCTCTATTATTATATTATTATGATGTATAATGTAATTACCCCCATAATAGTAATGTATACTAAGCGATAAACTACGAACTCCGGACCGGCGATTGTTATGGTGAAATAGAACGCTGTTGAACCCAATTCCACTGTAAAATCATTACTATGCGCTGGCTCTTTCATAGTCAATCACCAACTGGGTAATATTATGTATTTGTATTTGATGACAACTAGTTAGATATGTACAGTGATGAATCGATCTCGAGTGCATTATAATTTAATATCTGTACCAAGAATCCTTAAAGAGCCATACTATTTATCTTGCAAGTGTAACATTTAAAATAAAAATAAATTTATGTGAAATGTAATTTAAATGCGATCAAATTGTCGAAATGATTTAGAAAAACACGACTTACTTGGAGTTTTACGCATGAAGCAATATAAACGAGTGTGATACCGGTGATGACAATAATTATAATTTATTATTGATGAAGGTATTCAAACAGAATAATATTGATCTTTAGTTTTTACCGACAGGATGTATTATGGTCTTTAATTTTCTTCCCACGTCTGTCCCAACTCCTAGTTGTGCTCGGATAAAAATGTCATATTACATTAATTTAATTATTTTGTTTGTTTATTTTTTTTTTTAAATAAAAACCACAATAATTTTAACATTTTCGAATACTGTTCATTACAAGAACCAGTGTTTTGGAATTAAACTTACCTCTGACTTACCTACCTATAATATATTTACTTATATTGAATTGAATTAAATTATAAGTTATGCACATCGGGTTTTTGTATTGTCTAATAAGATTGCAACTAAAATATTATTTTTTAAAAAAAATCAAAAGAAGTAATAATGACTACAGATGACGTTCAGCGGGTTTTATAATGTAGTTTACAAATATTATTATTTTGTAGCCTATAACCAATAAAATGGTACAATGTTAGGACAGAAACACAGTATGTATCCTTTGGGGAAAAAAGCAGTAAGTACTATAATATGTAGAATGTAGATAGCTTCTTACTGCATACATTTCCAGAAAATGGGTTTTCCTATTTATGTACTCCGTATTTTGCTAGCAGTAGGTTATCCTAGCTTATGTGTTTTTTTTTTTAGTATATGCATTATGTCACTCATATAATTTGAAATAATGTATGATTTGGTTATTTTTTAATAATTACATTTTAATGAAAACATTACTTTAAAATTATTATTTTCTAAAAATGTCTATTTGAAATATTTAAATTACATTTTAGAATGTTTACAAGTATTTAAAGCAAGTAGAAATTATAAATGTATGTATACAAATATGAAATAATACAGTTTTTTTTAATATTTGATTTAGTTTAAAGGCAAATAAGATATATACATATATTAGGTATTATTTTACAGTCACAAGCAATGGTTTTTTTTACTAACAGTGAAAGTAAATTTATTGAACTTTTGTTTCAAATTATCAATTTAAAATGTGGGTATACCATAGTTTCAAAAATTGAAAATTTATATCAATAATATTACATTTTATTTTAAATCCTATTTATTTGCTTATACATTTTATACACGGTACACCTTAAAACATTAGACACACTTTTGTTTTGTCTTAACAGTGTTTACAAATGTTAATTACAAATAATTGTTATTCAAATTCACGAAGTTTAGCTTTCCACTAGGGAATTTACATTCATTATTTCTAAGTGTGTACAATTTATCAATGTGTATTCTATAGTAGTTATAGTACAGGTAAGCACGTACTACGTAACTGATAATAACTTCAATAAAAATGATGTTCATAACTAACAACATTCGTTACCCAAAAATCAATTAAAATAATGTGATGTCTCTGAACGCAATACCAAACATCGAAATACTAATATAATCTTGGATATAACGTTAAATCGAACATTGCTAATGTTCGCTATTGATATAGCTTAAACCAAATTCTAGTCGTAAACCTTATTAAATGGGTCAAAAGTTCAATGCAAAGTGACCATAAAAATGCTGCCGATCCCCAAATCCCCATGTCAATTAAAAAATTATGGATGTGTTCTCCAATGGGAATGTTAAACTGTAAACCAACACGTTTAACACAGTACCAAACGTCAACTGCGTTCTCTTATTGGTTTCATAATTTAAATGAAATACGTTTCCAAGAATAATAAATACATAAGGCATATTGCAATAAAATTAAACTTAAAAGCCAACATTTATGACATTTGTGTGTATATTTTTATTACTAAACTATTACAGATTTTAATTTATTCTAAAATATGTACTTATTTTATTACTAATATAATTTGTCTGGCATAAAATTACAACCATACAGCCAAAGTGGCAATATACCCAATACTAGTTTAGTTATGGTCATAGTACATAGAATATACGATACTTTATATGTATACACCTATTATTATAGAAAGTATAATTATATTCGGGGTAATAAAAATTATATTCAAGTCATAACTATTTGGTAGTTAAAATTGAACGAAAATTACATCAGTTTTCAATTTCCTTTAAAACAATTATAATTATTAGTTATTACTATAGGTACATATAATATTAGGTATATCATAATTTGCATTTTTTTCAGAACATTAAACAAAACAAAATCATATTTGATGTATATATTGTAAAAGATTTTACTTTTTATAAATATTACGTTTCATCTCTTGTTGATATTTTTTTTCATTTAATAAAGCTAAAAAAAAGTAATACCTATATTTGATAAAGTATTCATTTTTTTTTTATAACGAATTCAAAAAAAAAATATACGTGAAAATAATGATTTACATAATATTGTTATAGTAAATTATAACGTGGTTTATGCTGAACTATAATTTTACATAAGTTTAAAAGTTATTTCTAGTTCATGTTGATAACTTGCTTTTTTTCATTTATTTTTGTTTTTAATAAACTACCCAACAGCAGAATCTGCATTAAATATATTCTTGTTTAGATCCCAGACATATATTTTCAGATACATTCCAGTGGTATATGAGTTACCTTGAAGGTCTTTTACAAGATTATGGTCTTTAATTTATGTTAGGTTAGGACATGGTTGGTAAATTAACACATTGTTAATTGGTATAAGATTTTTATTTAATATTCAATGTTTTAAATGGTCCAACATTCTATTCTACCTTAAGACAAACTGACAAACGTTCTATGGTTAAAATAAATCATTCAAAATACATCGATGGACGATGGAACATAGGTAGTTCACGTTTCCTGTACAGAGTCAAAAATTCCCAGTAACCTTAGGGGTCCTAGGGATGAAGTTCTTTAACAGTTATTGTTGATTAAAAATGAATTAATACATTTTTTTAATTTAAAATCCCGTGTGTTATATTTTTTTTTATTCTTTTATAATATGCCGACTTTTAATTAAACCAAAACAGATAACAACCATGCCTCATTATTTATAAATATATTTTATATTTTACCACCAGTCAGTCACCCAAAATAAAATATTTATATTGTATAAAAATAAATAATAATACTCAATAGAAGTCAATTACTATTATTACATTTATTTTTTTTAAATGTATTACAATATATACCTTTATCATAACTATTTTAAAATAGTTCTTATGTATAATATTAAATCTTGTCATCTAGCCATCACGTTATGTATTTTATTGTAATGTTTAAATGAATATGTTATACATTGAGTTATAATTTAATTTGCGAAACCAAGAGAGAAATTAAATTAATAAGTATATACCTATTATAAAGAAAAAAAAATTAAAATTAATTTGTAGAAAAATAAATACTAAACATTAAGAATGTATAAAAATATTTTATAAACCAAATAAATTATTATGAAATATTTAATTTTTTGATGGGACTATTTATTATTTAATGAAGTTCCACTATGAAAGCACTTTGTCATTTTCATTTATTTATCATTCCCTAGATACTTAAAAAAACCTGGCGTATCTCACTTTGAACCCATTATTTTAAACTTAAGAGTATTTTTCTTAAGAACTCGGCATACATTTGCAAGTGTAGTTGTTTAACACAGAAACACTTAAATTGTATTAAACTTTTCATTTTTATTATTATTGTTGCTCATGCAAAAGAAAGAAATTCTTTTTTATAGGCTTTGCTATGATTTTAATTTTGCTTGTAAAAAATACATAATTTCAGTTCTGTTGGTTGACAATTTGAAAATTCATTATTTGAGCATCATGTCTAACCTCTGTGGAATTATATACGCAGAAGGTATAGACATTTCAATTATGGTTTTCTCTAAAATCAAATATACTTTGAATTTTATAGTCATATTTATATTAATCATGTATAATAATTACTCTACATATTATAAGTACGTATACAGAAACAAAGTTAATTTAAAAAAAGTCATTTAAACATAATGCATCTTAATAATTTTTAATAATTGATAATTATATTTTTAAATTAGCCTAAATCTATACTTTATTTTTTTTTACCTTTTTAATAATTAACAGTTTTTATACATTATATTATGCATGGAATCATGTAATGTCCTTATATATCTTAAAATAATAAATACCATCATTGCGAAAATTATTTTATTTTTTTATTGGTTTAATTTAATATGCTATCACTGTAGCTATGAATTATTAATAAAGAATTAATAAGAATTAATAAATAATGTTTGATGAGGTGGATGGTCGTATTCAGACAAAGGAGAAAATATGACTAGCAAAAGTTCGTAAACTAATCAATTTGAAATCAATAATGATTTTATATGCAATGAAAACCAATTGATTGTAAATTATTAATCATAATTTAATATGGCATATAACTAGGGCATGCTATGGCACTTGGACTATTTTTAAATAAACAGTGTTGTAAAAACCTAGAGTTATGAAATCAAAGCGATTAAAACGTCACTTAGTTGTCGTAATCGAAGTACACATTCTACTATATAGGGTAAAAATTAAGGCGAGGGTCAAACGTCGTCATCACAGCTTTCATCGACAAATTCGACCAAATATACTAAAAAAAAAAATAGAATTGGAAAAAGCGTTTCGACGAGCGTTGGTGAGTGATGGCCAGTGACGTAGTGAGTGATATTTTTACTGCGGGCAAGACAAAACGTTTAGTACCAAAACCCACAAGGTCCGGGCGAGTGCGCATCCGTTTAGACCTTATATTATAATATTAATGTTCACCACGCCACTGGTGGTGGTGGTGGTGGTTGTGTTGTGGAAGAATGGTAATGTATAATAATATACCGTGGGTATGTGTCTATATAACGGGTGTGGTATATAGCAAAATTAGGTACAGGTAAGTATATATTATAAGGTTTTGTGGCGATACGTATAATATATGCGCTTACTTAATAGTAATAATATAATGTGCGTGACGACGCAAGTCGTTGTTGAGTAAAATAAAAAAAAATAATCAAAAAATAAGAGAGAAAAAAAGTAATAATAAAAACTCCTAACGTGTTTTATTATCGTATTACTGTAGTTATTGTCCAACCTGTCGGAATTGTCTGATCGCGCCGTTTATCCGCAGAGAGTCGGCCGCGATCATGGCTATGTTGTCGGCCGGGTCGCGGAGCTGTCGCAGCGACGAGCTCGGCTGATGATGAATGTTGTGACAACAGTGGCCCGAGCACATGGACGCGCTACCGGTGGCCTCGGGCTGCGAGCTCTGCCTGATGATCCGTGAGCTGGGCGACGTGGTGAGCAGGACGGGCGGCGGCGGTGACAGTCCGTACGCGGATCCGACGCCGCCGCCGCCGATCGAGCCGCAACCGCCGGCGCCGTAACCGTACCCGTAGCCGACGGCCGAGTAACCGGCGGCACCGGCCATACCGCCGACACCGCCACCACCGCCGACGCCACCGCCTACCGAGCCGCATCCGCCGCGGACGCTTTCCCGGGACACGGACCGCGAAATGCAGTGGCTCTTGCGTCTCAGGCACTGGCACCGGGACACCGCCAAGTACCGGCAGTGCAGCTCGATGTCCGGCACCGACCTCGCCGCCGCTCCGCCGTCGTTGGGCGGCCCGCTGTCGTCGCTACTGCCGAGCGTCGGCGTGGCGTTCCGCAGATCGCGGTAGTGGTGCGGGATCAGCGACGTGGTGCAGTCCTGTCGGGTCAGCACGGGCTTCCCGGACGATGTGGAAGGGCCGGGTGCGGTGGCGGCGGCGGCCGAGGAAGAGGTCGCGGCCGCCACCGACGAAGACCGGACGACCGGCGGCGGGCTCTTGACCAGCAGCGATGCGGTCTCTTCGCTGCTCCCGTAACCGCAGTTCGGCGCCGTCTCGGAGGACATGGTCCGTCCACGCTTCTCGCTGCTCTCCACACACGTCTGATTTACCTGAAATCATCAACATCGTGGCGATAGTTAGACACGCTTGTACAGTGAACATTATACTATATTTTATAATAATATTAAATAATATTATTAAATTTCGCAAACATTTCACGCCCCGCACCTCCTACCTCGGTCCACAAAACCGTGGACCCGATATTATTATCGTTGTTATAATTGTGCACCGGATACTCCCGATGATTATGATAGGTTGATTTATCACTGAACGTATTGTTTTTGATGATAAGCAAAGAAAAAAAAAAGCATAAATTGCAGCGACAACAGCAATAGCCACAGCAACAACAGCAATTATAGAGCAGCAGTAGCGTAAGACTACCAGGTTTTCAAACCGAAAGGAGATTTTTTTTTCGGTTCATTGTTAATGGTTTTTATATCCTATTATTGTTTTTGATATAAAAACGAGGTTAATATATTATATTATTCCTGTGTTTAGTGAGTTTTTTAAAACCGGGTTTCATGATATCAATAAACCGGTAAATTGTTATTTTATTTTTAAAAACACTGTTGATACATTGCATATAAAGTTTAAAAGTTATTCTGATTAAATATTTTGTTTTTCTTTTATAGAATAAAAAATGTCGATTCATTTTAATTTCCCTATAAAACCAGGTACTGAAAAAGCTGGTTTTAATAATCGGTTTGAAGCTCCGAAAACAACAAAATAATATGAACAGACGTCAATGTATATTGTGTATACACATATTACATGATCACTATTTATAATGTAATATAATGAAATCAATGCTCTTAAGTTTGTATACTATGAGAATATTGGCTAAAATACATAATATAAATACTAAAAAAAAAAAATCATGGAAAATTATGAATTATTCTCAGCTAAATCCAGCTTATTTTTTCAAAAAAGTGAAAACTAGATACATAATAGTATTATACAATGATAATTATTATAGTAACATAATATAAATTTACAAAATAGAGGAGCAGTGTAGAAATATTATTATTTATTTTGAAATACTAGTCGTTACTATTTATAATTACGACCTGTTTTTTTTTAAATAGGGTTTTGTAAATAAATATGTATTATACAAACTTAGAAATTTTAATAAATCTTTTTTAAAATGTTTTTATAAGTATGTAATATAATATAATCTATACATATTTATGCATAATAAACATTATATATTATGATAAGTGGGCAGAGAAAACATAAATGGAATTTGCATGAATACAAATCACATCCATTAGACACTTAGCTTGGTTAAAGAAAATCAAATCAAAAGATCACGACACCACTTTCTTTTAATTCTGTGACGAAAATTTCAGATGGAGAGGATGAAAAGATGAGTCAATAGTTTTATGACTAGATTGTGGTGGTCTTCTAGTGACTAAAATCTTGTCTATAAAAAACCGGTTTGTAAAAAAATACTTCCGAAATAAGATAAAAAACTTCGAATATTGCCAAAGTTGGTAAAATCGAATTTCATACATCTATTAATTGTGGTATTTTGAGACAGAATATTACTATTGTGCAATAATTATTATACTGTGCATACGACTTGGCATGAGATTGATATTTAGAATTTCATGAACTCACGACGAGCATTGATAAAAATAGTACCATCGAGACTCGGCTATCCGTGTAAACGTTTAGGACAATCGCGTGCCACGGTCGACTGTTTTACCGGCGCGACCGCAACCCACCCTCACTCTGTTGCCATTGCACCCTTTTACCAATGCTCGAGATAATAAACGCCACGTTTGTAATTGCGCTACCCGCATTATTATAACAACTTCTGTATAATAATATAATAATAATAATAATAATAATAATCTATGAAAATAGCACTTCGGACCGGCTCGTACGATGATCGGTCCCTCCGCAATCGTATTGCATATTATATGGGAATTACGTTGTTATTATTATCGTTACTGTGCACGTTTCCGATGACGATGGTACATAAGTATTCGTTTTTATATTTTATACATTTCATAACTGAGTGGGTACATGCTAAATCCCAACGAGTATTATTTTTACATCGTTGTACTGTAACTGATAGTAGGTACATATTAAAATAAAAAATGTGTCAATGCTTTATGGACGTTCGAAGTGATACATACGCTTAATAGAAATCACAGAGACGTATGCGCAACAAAACATTTTTGTGGCGTTCTTCTCACAACCAAACAAATCCTAACTGAATTCAATATAACCAAAAACCTAGACGATAAACTAAGCCCTAAACATTCTCTCATAAATATACACACAATTTAAACTTTTAAATTATTCTTAAGAACTATGCATTCCCCCTCCCTATTTGTATATATTTAACGCATTTTAAAAATATAATATGTAATGTAGTATTATTAGGTCCAATAGCCATAGATAAGGCAGATCTGTTTTTAAAAAAAAAACCTTTTTGGGGTATGTTTTGAAATGAGGTATTAGTGATTAGTACTTTTTTTGAAAATCAAACATCTCACTACCGTTTATTTCATAAATGAATAGAATCATTTTTCTGGGCATTTGGAACATGTGTTATTGCAGTTTTAAATTATAAAACGAATTGTTATATAAATATTATGTAGTCCTCATCTACTGGAATTATTGGATGTATCGCTAGATATATTTCCTACTTAACTACCGTTTACCGTTACGTCAGCCGCTCATGGTCATCTCTATTATATTCCAATGTTTAAGACGTAAGAATATTTATCATAATGCGATACTTATAAATATATTATACCTACGTTTGGATTTCAAAAACAGATATTTTATATTAAAATGAAATAAATATCAGTGTTCTTGATTGACGCAAATAAATAAAATACATTCTAATACAAAAATCCATGTGATTTAAACAGAGAATAAAACATACTGTGTTATCTAAAATGATTTTGAATTTTGCTTAAAATTATTCCAGGTATATAATATTATCTATGTATTGTATCAGTCAAATGATCTTGTATGTTCTCTCAATACATTATTATATTATAAATCAAGAGGAAATATTAAATAGTTGTTAATTATTATAACTAACTATAAAAAAATCAGATGTGTCCCAGGCCTATTTGACTAATGCAATAACTTTTACAGCAGTAACAGTGATTAGCAAGAAATAATTTTGAATTTTAACACACTATGAAAATTGTTTAAAAATTAACGACTTAACCAAATTATAAGTTTTAAACGCCAAAATGGTTTTTAAATACTTATTTATGAAATAGCTATCTTGGATTATTAGAAAAATATTAAATAAAAAATTTTAATGATTTATTTTTGTTGTAAAAAAAAAATAAAATATAAGATATACAAATTTCAGCGCAGAGCTCTACAAATCATTACAAAAAAACAAAAACTTAAAAATATTGAATAGAAAAAAAGTTTTTGCATTAGTCAAATAGATCTGGGACACCCTGTATATATGATACCTGATGATGACGTCTTATGACGTATTAAATTATATTTCACTAGGTACCTATAGTTAGTTGTAAGGTATAAAATGTATTAATATTATATTATTGCATCTATAATATTGTTATAACCATTAAAATATCACATAATTAGCTGTATATTATGTTTATGTAAATTGTTTAATTTCACGTGTACTTAAAAAAACAATGACATGATAAAATTTAAAAAAAAACATATTAAATATTATTTTTGTGACTCTGAGCCATATGTAAACACTCTTTATAATTTTTTTTTTTTTTTTAAATTACTGAGATCTTTGCCAAAGAGGTACTTTGTTAGAATAATATGTAAAAATATAAATGCACGTAATGTTGTTTGTAAAAATAAAAATGAAAACTGTGGGCCTTCAACTCTGTGTACTTTATTTTTATGATACAAGTTGCCTACTCAAACGACATATTATGAGAATGATGGCTGGAAAACCGGAAATATTCGTAGTTCCTATCAGGAGGGAAAAGCGGTTCAATTTAGTTCCAAGTGGAAACATTTAGGTTCCATGCTCCAGCTGTATAACTGATAAATGGTATAGGGATGATATTATTATAAGGTATCACGACCTAACAGTGATTTTCCAGCATATACGTTTCACTGATGTTGACTATGTTTGAAATTAAATCTTAATAGATATTCATATGTCAATTTCTTTCCTCGATAAAAAGTTTTTACTTTTAAATTTGACGCCCAATAATTCGTCGTATTGTTCTACATTTTTGCACAACTCAAATGTGAATACATTGTACATACTTTTTTTTATGATAATCATATTTTGTAAAGAATTGCAATAAAAACATTTTGAATTGAAAGATGTTAGTTTTAATCAATAGTTTCCTAAAAGTAAAATATAATGTAAAGATATGGAAAATGTTTTATTTATTATATTTTATGAGCGATGTAAAAGTCCTGTAACTTGCAAACCCTTTTTAAGCTTCAAATAAATTATTTTTTACGGTAATATTCTATAATAACTATTATACCCATTATAACATTGTAATAATGATAATATGATATTGTATTTTTGCATTATTTTTTGGTAGACATTTTTTTTAAATAAAATAAAATATCTACATTACAATTGTAATATACACTGCAGATTACGATTTAGAAATAAAATATTAAATTTCATTTTTATAAAATTAAAATGAATATTATTTCATAAAACATTTATAGCATTCATAATGTAAATAAAATATGAAATAATAAAATGTATGCAGGATAATAAAACAAAATTGTTCATTTTTGGTTTTAAACACGCGAAAACAATTAAAATTTGTATAACGTTCCTACATATTTTTTTGATATCCATAACAATTTTATATCTTACATATCTATCATGTCGCGTGTAAATTAATTATAATAATAATAATAGCATATATTATTATGTATAAATATAAATTTGATAATTTATTCTAAAACGGTGTTTAAAGAATAGTTAATTTTGTTTTAATATTTTTTTAATTAGATAATAAACAAAATATGTTAATTTACCACTATTTTATGTATGTGTGTAAATATTGTATAATGTTAGAAGAAATATTTTTCTATATGTACAAAACTCAGAAAAAAATTAGGTACCAAGTACTAATCCACTTTAAAAATCCAGTTTAGTATCTCACGATATTCCATCATTTAATACATACTTTAAGTAGTTTAACAACATTTAGAACAGAATATTCAAGTGTTAATGCTATATTATATGAATTATTTGGTTGCTGTTGATCAAGATAACTATACAAATATTAATATCAGGGACGGATGCTCAGTGCTCGCAGACACATTTAATCATCAAATTTATTTGTTAGAGACTAACAATTAAAAATATTGAATAATATTTCTATGGTTGTTTTGTTTAATTTAATATTAGCATGTATTTATGTATTTATGTTATACATTTAACCTTCTGATTCTTCTTAAATATAATCATAAATTAACAAATTCGTGTTAAACTTTAAAATATATTCCTAGTTCTGGCACTTCATATTATCTACCGTCAAATATATTAATTCAAGAATATTATTTAGATATATATAATATATTCTATTCTATAAGAACTTAATAAAAAAAAAAATTTATTTTATTTTATTTATAAACTTAATTTATATAATATGTATATATTAATATGTATTAAATGTTTAGTTAGAAGTAAATAGTAAATAGAAATATTTTTATTTAACTATGAATTATTTCATTTATCAATAGTTACACAGAAAAAATTCAATTTTAATTGAAAGGCAAATATTTATAAAATTGTATCTAAAATATTATGGTGATATTTTATTGTTAGATAGAATTAAACTATCAGACTGGAGAATTTTTTAATTTTATAGTTTCCAATTAAAATTTTAATGCTCTGATCTATAAGTTAATTTTTTATTTTCGTCAAAAGTTATAAATAGTCTGGACATTTTGTTTTCGATTAGTATAAAATATTTTCAAACATTTGGCAAAACAAAAAAATGTTATAAATGCTTTCCATGTTATTATAACTAACTGAGTTATTTTGTTAAACGAAACTAATCAAAATGTTAATTTACGTACATTTATTCTACTAACCTGTTTAATAATTGAATTCCAATAAAAATCTTATCGAAAATTAAAAAATGATCTTCTTAAAAAAATGTATTGCGAGTATTAAATTTAACTTCGTGAAAAATTCATATTAAATTGAATAAACACATCGTGTATTCATTTTAAAGGCATACCTTTATAAAATTGAAGGTTTTATATTTGATCTGAAACACAACACTTCAAGAACTTCTAGTTTATAATGCTTGGGTATGAAAAACATACTTTTTTTACAATAGAGCGTTTTAATTTCTAATATAAATATATTACATTTGAGTTTTGTTTATAGCACAAAGATACTTATAACTTATAAGAATTCCTATAATTTAATTTGAAACAGTTTTAAACAACCTATGCATTTCTGTTTTAAATTGTATCATCAATAGGCTGTAAACAAATACGCGGAGGTAAACATTTATAATTTATTGACAATAATGGGTTGTAACACAATTGTTGTGTTTATCGCTAAATTATATAGGTATACGATTATTCAAATACAATTTAGATGATTATAACATGACGTGAAGCATTTTTCATAATATTTTGTTATTTTGTATACTAAAGGAAATATTAATAAACATTATCAAATTTACAAAAGAGATATTGCATAGGATTAATGGAATATTATGACCATTCTACGATAACGTTTATTCAGGCTTATCCTGTGGTTATATTTCGAATGCAGTGTATAAAGTATACATCTGTACTGTGTAAATAAATGGCCACACAATCGATCATATCGAAAACTTTAATATATTTTCAAGAGTACCTTGATCCTTTTGAATGTAATCAATAGAGGGCCAAGGCAAACAGAAATTTACTTTTAAAACTTTTGATGAATAAGAGTTTCAATCAATATAATATGAAAAAACTTCAGAGTATTTTTGATTAAACATAATATTAAACCAAGTCGATGAAGATATATTATTAGGAACGCGATATGAAAGATATAAAAAAAGGAATAAGAAAGTTTTGTAACACGGGGTAAAGAATAAAGTATATTTTAAAAACATACTTGTGTCTGCAAATCGAAAATTATTCAATATTAAAAAAAAAAAAAAATACTTTTTTAACTGTTATAAAACTTTGCTATTTTTATATAAAATATTTGTATTACTATAAATAATACCACAACTAGTAAGGGTAAATACAATAAACTATTTTGAATTTGTTTCATCAATATGTGGCGTTACGTTATGTTTGTTTTCAATTTCGTAAATAAAAATATAATTCGTTATTCAAATAAGTAGTAATAATTAAAATTATTTCTGAAGAACACTTACGCATATATATTTAAATAAGAGAGGATCATCAAACTTTGGTAGTATTTTTAAACAGTAAAGTTACAACTCTATGTCAGCAAACTTTTTTTTTAATAAAAATAAATAAATAAATAAATATATTTATACATATTTAATAAAAATTAAACGCCAGTTTGGCAATAAACAGATGGTTTTAAATACAAAGTAAATACAAAACTCACATAAATATATGTATAAATAATATGTAAGCCTATATGGCTATATAGCCTTTGCATTTTCTATATATTTTATTACAATACATATTGTTTTTCACCCGATAGTAAATGTTATCATGTAGCTTCTAATTAAGAAAACTAATTTATTTACGTTTATCTCTTGAATATGAATTTAGTGCTCTTGGTACTACAGGTGTTTAACCTTTAGTAGGTTTTATAGGGTAAATTATTACTTCACTAATTTTAAATTTTGTTTGAATATTATTTTGGCTGGTGTAAGAGTGACGGGATTTTATCTAGCATCTATTTATGTGTCATAACTCGTTAATGGTTTGGAAAAAAAAATTATTTAAAAATATTAATTATATCTAATTTTATTGACAAATTTATATTTAAATTAAATAAATATTAAAGAGAAATACTCTATGCTGTGTCAAGGAAAACTTTTACCCCACTTGACAAAATAAGTACTCGTAATTCGCGAGATCTTCTGGAGGTTACAATAGTTAAATTTGATGAAATATAATATAATCTATGCGGGCTATTTTAATGTTAATTACTATCAGATAATAAGAAATTTAAAAGAAATCAAAAGGATGTTTGAAAATATTGAAGTTAAGTGCTCGTTGTCATAATTTTTAACTCGATTATTGTAATCGAAACATAAATTACTTATTATTGTTAAGTTAATTGAACGAACAATTAGTTAAAAATACTTTACTAATCAACAAACTTTATAAATATTATTATAGAATGTTGTTTTAGAATTTTAAGTATACGCATGTTACCTTAATATTATACATGCTAAATAAAAATACTTACAAATAGAAGTTAGACAAACGCTTTAAATAAAAATTATATAAATCAATTGATTAGAATGTGTTTTGTTGAAATTAATATACTTAATACTATTATCGTTTCTATACATATTTTATTTAAATGCTGTTACCTTTTTTTTTACACTTGAACTTAAATATTACTACTAGCAATTTTTTTTTTAAATTTTCATAACTTTATTCTTTAACTTTTTTCCCTTGTGGTCTTTGTTGGGTTAAATATTAATATAATGTTTGTAGGCATCGCGTGCTTTGAATCATTAACTGGGAGTGGGTCATATACAAATGATGATACAGCACGCCAACATGACTTTTGTTTTATGTTCGATTGACAGAATTTCACGATAAAAAATACAGTTATGATATGATAACGAGACTGAATTTAAAATTAATGGAAATCTATTTTGTGATAAAAAAAAAAAAGAAATTTTCGAGCATAATACCACCAGATGAGATTGATAAATTTTAATTTAAATCAATATATTGAATTTTCCTATAGAAATAAAATATACACTAGGTAATTCTTTATTCAAGTTATTAAATTCTAAAATAATATATATTTATTTAAGTTTTTCTTATTTACATTTTTAATCATAAACTAGTTAAGTTTTGTGTGAGAGATGTTTTATTTATTTTCTTACATAAGATGTAACTTAATTCCTTAAATATTAAATTAAACTTTTAAATTCTGAGCAGTCAAATTTTGACGATATTTTCAAAGTATGATAATTAATATCGATTTATTCTCAAAAATAATTGTTGTTATTTTGTTACTATTCAAAATGAATTAATCATAGAAACAGTCCACAAACTATTACTTAGTTTATCATTATTTATAAACGTTGACATTTTAAAAATATTTAAACATATTTTAAGCTTTTTATCGACATTTGAAATATTGTCAAATGTTTTTATGTTTCTTCTATAAATGTTAATATTAATGTTATGCTCTGTTAGAAACCTTAACAATTTTAAACAAGGTTCCTCATAAGTCTTACGTTAGCAGTACCTGTCAGATATTGAAATTACATAAACAATTTTTTATATATTTTTTTAAAAGTTTTGAAAGATCAAATGTTGATAAAGTTTGTGAAAATCAGAAGACATTTTAACTTTAAACTTTGTCCAAATGGCAAAATCTTAAGAAAATATTTGGTTATAGGTTATTATAACTATTTAAGACAATAAATATATTTCAATTTATTTTTTTGTTTTAATTTTTAAATTATATTTATGGTTGCTCACCTCTAAATGTTGGTGACCAATTTATACTGAATATCTTAGTTTTAATAGTTTATACTTTAATTTGTCAATAAAATATCGACTATTAACTATTGTTTTTTTTTCTTAAACCTACATTTTCATTTAAAAATCTATTTTTTGCATTTATGAACAATCAGAGATTATGATGATGATACATAGGAAAATAATAATATGTAATAATAATATATAATAATTTTAATGATTGAGAGAAAAGTATCACACGTAGCATAATTTCATATTTTATTTATTTATTTATTTATATTGAATAAGGGACGAGCCCAATTACATTGATTTTATTGACAATAATTCACAAGAAAAAAAATTACACATATTTAAGAAAGGAAGACAGTATGTAGACTAAATTCTAAGGAATTGTGGGTCCTCATTGGCCAGTTTCATCATACGAAGAATAGGGCGATTAGTTAAATAATTACAGCAGCTAAAAGGAATATGAAATGGGAAAGAGGATCTGGAACAATAAGCAGGAACTCTGATATTAACATTAATGATTTAATTTTGTTTAAAAATACTTTTCTGCTGCACATATTTAATACCGATATTGTAGTATTGTATAATGACATATCTTATCATTATTTTTAAATTTTAAATTTTAACTTTCTTATTTTAGTTAACCGATAAGTAATTTTGATTAGTGTGACTTTAAATATCAATTTATATTATGAATTTTAATTTTATTTAATACAATATAATATTATGTAATAAATGACGATCAATCTAATTCAGACTCGTGATGAATGCACCACAACGGCTTGTCGATTTGGCTATACCATAAAATGATATAGGCGCGCAATGTTATTTTGTTTTTATAGGTTTCTTATGGTACACAATTTAAAAGATTAAATAGACAGTGTACTCAAAATAAAGAACTATAGGTATCACATTATTTGAAATACCGTTAATACCTATATGTAGTGGAGTATATTAAACTGTTTCAATTGTTCAACTCTGACGGAAGCTCTTAACGCCCAGGAAAAATAACGGCTTCAGAATAATATAGCGTAAGCTTTCAAACTAATAATAAAAACTATTGACTATTGAGTTTTCCTCTCCCGGGGCCACGTGAGTTGAAATTCTATAAACTTTTATCATGACCATTTGTTTGTAGTCCTTAAGATTTGAAGGTTCGTTATTAAAAGTTATAATATTGATATTAGCTGTTGGCGTGTACACAAAATAAATAATTGTGTATGTTGTTTATTTTACGTGTATACGCTGTCCATTTCACACATCAAAGTACTTAATCAATATTATCGTCAACAGTACAACACCATAATAATATATGAAGTATCTAATGTGTTAAGTTTAGAAAAAATAAAGGTGCAATAATAATTGCAAAATTGACTTGTTGCATAATTTTTTTTGTAAACAAATTTTTTGTCTATATCTTCTTATAGTTACTGACTTGTTCCCATAAGCTAAAGAGCTTAAATAGTTATGTATATGATAATTATATTTTGTTTACTATAATAATATAGTGTATAGTAATGTGAACATTTCTGTCCGTTATATCAATCGTGATAAAACAAAAGGATAATGATTATGTCATGATTCAAAATGAAACGTTATTGTGAAGAAAGTTCTGTAGGTATTTAGTGTAATGGGGTACGAGTAATGCATCTACCCATATTGTTTTATTTGTTGAATACCATTGCATGTACGTTGAAGTAGTATTTAAAATTAAAATATCAAAACTACAAATAACAAATAAAAAAGCTTGTAACATATATATTTTTTGGTTGATTGATTACTGTTGGATATAATATATAGTATCATATTATGTAGTAACTTAATTCTTGCTTTTATTTCCATATAATTTAGTTTATATATATTTATTATGACATTTATCCCATCGAAGCCTATCTGTACCTCATTGGTAGGAATAAGGATCAGACAGAGGGTAAAAATGTCCTCAACTACTGCTTACACTTTTTTTTATTACAATATTATTGTTCTGTGTGTGATATTCCTGTCCATTATACATTTTTAAGATCGTTTTTCATATTCAAATTAATGCGGTGCTGTAAATGAAATCAAAATTAAAATTAATCCTAAGATGATATTTTCTTATTAAAATGTTGTATTTTTAATAAAAAATATTATATTTTTCTTTTATCCAATTTTAACTATACAATTAATTACTTTAGTTTTATTTTATGTTGTATAGTGCACAGAAATTAAAAATTCAAGTTTTAATATAAAAATGCAGTTAAAAATATGTCATATACTTTTTTATTGGTAGATAATATGTTTAAAAGAATTAAACATCTCTCAAAAAAGAAAATAATATAAAACTGTTTAGTGTTTACCGATTAAATAGTTTTAGATAAGGTAAATTCATATAATATTTTTTAAAAAAATGGCAACCATCGGGATAATACACCTCCACTCGAACGACCTGACAAATCATTAGCTATTTCCGATTTAGAGAAAGCAAATCTTTTTGGTGATCTCCTGTCCTCAATATTCTCTCCTCATCCTGACTTAATTCCTACGCCAGATCACGTCAATCTAGTTCAATCATTTTTGTCTTCACCCTTACCCATGTTTCTTCCCGCAAAACCGATTTCGCCTGCTGAAATTGTATCAGTTATTCACAAGCTTCGGCCTAAAAAATCACCTGGACATGACCAAATTTCAAATAAAATAGCAAAAAATCTATCAAAAAAGTCAATCTTGTTCCTTACTCATATATATAACGCTATGCTCCGTTTGTCTTACTTCCCTCCTACATGGAAGTACTCAATTATTATAATGATTTCTAAACCCAATAAGCCTAAGCACATCGCTAGTTCTTACCGCCCTATCAGTCTACTACCTACATTTGCAAAGCTCTTCGAAAAACTTATTTTACATAGAATTACACCGTTAATTGACCAGCATAGTATATTACCTAAATCACAATTCGGTTTCCGTCGCAAACACAACACAATCCACCAAATCCATAGAATCACAGATAAAATCTCAGCCTCTTTTGAGACCAAACAATATTGCCCTGGGGTATTTCTAGATATATCCCAAGCCTTCGACCGCGTTTGGCATGACGGGCTCCTATTTAAACTAAAACAGTTCCTACCTTCACCATATTATTTAATAATAAAATCATATCTTGAAAACCGGTCATTTTCTGTCCGACAAAAAAATAATATTTCAAGTGTTAAGAATATTGAAGCTGGAGTTTCCCAGGGTAGTGAACTATCTCCTATACTTTACAACATATTCACCGCTGATATACCTACAACAAATCAAACTCTTCTCGCCTCTTTTGCTGATGATACAGCAATACTTACGTCAAATAGTAATCCTAATATCGCGTTTCAAAATTTACAGTTACATCTAAATAAAATAGATTCCTGGGCCAAAAACTGGAAAATTCAAATTAACGACAAAAAATCGTCTCAGGTGAATTTTTCCCTAAAAAAATTGGAATGCCCCCCACTAAAATTTAATAACAAGCAAATTCCACTAAATCAGTCAACCAAATACTTAGGCATCACTCTGGACAAAAAATTAACCTGGTCAAGCCATACTAAGCAAAAACGCAAACAACTCAACTCTCGCCTCCATCTACTTAGACCTCTACTAAAATCCAACTTAAGTCTTAAAAACAAATTATTCTTATACAAAACAATTATCAGGTCAGTTTGGTCATATGGCATCCAAATTTGGGGGCCAGCAAAACCTGCTAACATTCGTCCCATCCAAGCCTTTCAATCAATTACGCTAAGACTTATATTATTACCGGTGCTCCTTGGTACATAACAAATGCAGCCCTCCACAACGATCTAAAAATTCAAACAGTTAATGAACTTGCTAAAAGTCACTACTCAAATTTTCACTCTAAATTAACCAACCACTCAAACCCCCTTGTTAAAAACATGTCTACTCTCACATTACCACAAATTCCCCGTCGACTAAAAAGGAACTGGTCTAGAATAGGGAAAAAAAAAAAAAATAAAAAAAAAATAAGTTTTCTGAGGTTCTGTTAATGAATGGTCTCCTCTTCATGTGATTCATGTCTTGTATATACTTTGTATTATTCTTATTAATTATTGTTTTTATTGTAAACAGATTGAATATATTTAAATAATAATAATAAAAAAAAAAAAAAATGGCATATCAAAATACATACTTACTTAGGTAGTTAATTTATTTATAACATAATACTTTATACTTTAGTTCTCAACAAACAATTTTAAGATACCCTTGCTTGCCTGAGGCATTTAATATGAACGCCAAAATCTCATTAGTATCCCATGTAAGATAATGTTAAAAATATTCAATGTATGTTAAGCATCTCTAATTCACCACTAACCCATTATAATTTTCTTCTATTTTTAAGTCGATAACATTAAAAAAAAATAGACCTAAAAATGCAAATTCGGAGAAATGAAATTTTAAACGATATTATTTTATATTAGTACGTCATCAATGAATTGACATTCAATGGCGTTGTTTCATGGTTGGATTTTATTGATTTTGAATCATGGCTATAAAATACAGAGGTAGAAAAATATAATGTGTCCTGTCACATGTTCGAAGAACCATATGCGTGTTTTTCGAATACTCGTCAGAGCGTATTTATTTAATGCATTTTGGCTTCCTCATTCGGTATTTTTTATTTTTATTCGCTTATTTTTTTCAGTGAAAGACTAGAAATATGTAAACGATGTCCATTATTGTGGAGCCAAAATAGATAATGGTTGATGAAAAAGTAATTTTTAGAATTATCATAATGCGTTGTATTTTTTCAAGCATTTATTGAACAACGCTTACAAACTGTATTTTTTCCATCTGCTCACTAAACAATCAAGATACTACATTTTGTCGGGACCTTTGTTCGGTCTCATTCATAAACTATAGACATTATGATAACAATTATTATAAACATCACAATTTACATTTTACATAGATTTGTGTGTAATGAAGTGTTAAACAATTTTATGATAAACATTAAATACTGAAGTGGAATAAATTGTCTACCAGATTTAATTAAAGAATTTACATACTATATTAGAGAACAAAAATGAATTATATTTCTTGAAGAATAAACTATTTAAATCTAATTTTGTTTTATTTACTGATTTTAATGGTTTAAAGATTTCATATACACTTTATTTTTATTTAAATAAAAAATGTTGTACTTAATTCTTAATTAATATACAACTTGACATTATATATTGATTGTATACATTAGGTTTTTACGAATTAGTACAATACAGTTCCCTGGGTCCTCACACGAATACACGAAAAACTGTAGGGCCCAGTTAATAAAATAAAATAAATATATAGTCATCAATTATACTAAATATTAATTTTAGTTTATTATTATTTACCCTATACTGTTGATGCATTGTATATTAAATCAATATAAGCTTGTAATACCACATTACCAACAGTTACAGGTAGATATTTTTATTATAATTAATGTTTTATATTATTGATTAAGTATACTAGGTAATAGGTATACATTTTATAATTTTTCCATAATTATATTATTTATTAATAAACGCCCGAAAGCTTAAAGTATCACAAACGAGATAGTTATATATCAATATAATATACAAAAGGAGAAATAAAAGTAGTATAAAATGTACAAACCAAAACATAAATCAATATAAAACATAATATATACCAATAGATTAGATAGATAATAATTAATAATGATTTGTTAATTGATACTTAAAATTAGTCTAAATAACTTAAAGGGTGGAATTTTCATAGTGGATATAGGTTATTTGCAAAAACATAACATTTATTAGTATTGTTCCATGCAGAAAGAGTTTTACTTAAGAAAGAGTGTATGCCATAAATCATTATTTATTAGTAACCGTTTTATACAAAAAAAACAACATCTGATCGACGATAAAATGAGGGAAATTAATTAGAGAAAGAAGGACTCAATCATCAATAATACTGTTTAGTAAATTATAGATGAATTCCATATCAAATAATAACCGTCTAGATTCTAAGATGGGTATATAAAAAAAAAACTTTATGATCGATAATTATGGTTTATTATATCAGGGAAAAGTTTGATCGAAACTTCAGGTAAATTAGGAACCGATGTTGAAGTTTTTGTATACTATAAATAATATGTTTTTTTTTTTATGAAAAGGGTTCCAACTATCGTTCTATTATCTAAGATATGTCTGACTAAAGAGTTTTAAGGTATAATTAAGGACTTTATGTTTGTAAATTCAAAGGTATGGTAACATACATAACCAAAAATACAGGATGCTTTCAGGAATCAAAATTATGGATTGAATGTGATAATTAAATATTAAATAATTACTTACAATTACACTTAAATCACGCAGAGAGGACACTCTAGGTAGTGCTGATTCATTTATTAAATACCTAGTCAACAAATATTGAATGGTGAATTCGAGAAAAATAACAAATTTCACATTTTCTTAAATTAAAAAGAAGGCCCTTCGTTTTAAACCAGTAAACAAATGCATTATGATCGCTCTGAAGGTCTACATAGTATCTTACATCTCACTTCTGCATATAAAGTTTTTAGTTATCCGTGAATAAACTTACAATAAACAACTTGACTGATAACTTGATGTTATTAATGAATAAAATAAAGAGTATAGGATAAATATGACCACCCAGGGGGAATCATGGATGTAATAGAAACTTGCCTGGATGTATTTACATTTGTTTTAGTTGTTTGTAACGCCCATTCAGATAATCGTCAATCCAGAGGAAAATTGGGTCCTTAGTACCTAATATATAAAGTTTCTTAATCAAGACAAAATGATTGACTGTATCAAACGCTTTTTGGAAATCAGTTTACACGAATCTACTTATTTGTTATTATCTAATAAACTTGTAAGATATTATAATAAAAACTTAAAAAATAAATGGCATGTTTTTTTAGTTTTTGAATTTCATTTTCAACGATGTGTGTGTGTGTTTTTTTTTTTTAATTGTGTCTGTCATCACGTGTTTCGAGGCTGTAAAAGTGTATTAGTGTTTGGGGGCGGGGGGGGGGGGGTCAAAAGTAAAAAATTAATTTTTTTAATTTTTCCCGCGCATTCGACAACAATTAAGCATTTTTAAAAATAACCTCTCCAAAGTACTAACTTAATTCACTTTTTTACCAGAGAAGATGCTGATGAAGAAAATTGAATCAATATTTCGACTACTTATCAGTTATTGTGTATACAGACAGCAAAAAAAAAAACACACACATCATTGTAAAATCAATCTATTCATTGCATCAGAATCTAAAAAATACTCGTTAATACGAAAAATAAGAAACAAAACATTTTTATAGTATTCAATCTAAAATGTTTTTATTGTTACTTACATGCATTCTTTGAAAAAAAAAATGTTTAACAATAATATTTTAAACATTTCATACAAATTATTACAAAAATAACAAAAATTATTTTTTGCATTAGGTAAATAATCGTAAAATATTATACAAAAAAAAGTTGCTTAAATAGTGCTATAATACTTATGAAAAAGAATGGTATAATAATATAAAAAAAAAATGTCACAAACAAAACAAAAAAATATAGGTTATGATGAAAGCGTTGCATCTGATAAGGTGCATAGGGGGGGGGGGTACGTGATGGTGTTTGGGTGTATATATAGATGAACAGTTTAAGGTCACTGCAGGTGACCTCAACAGAGTTTTACAGCCGTCTTGCGGGGCGGACGAGAGTTGCGGGTGCGTTTGATCTCGAGCGCAATGACGATCGTGTCAGATGCCGATGAAGGAGGGCGAGGCTAACGAGCGATGTCGTACGCTCGACGGTGTTGCGGGTGCCAAAGACGACTTTTGCGACGGCGACTAAAGCGCGGACTACCACAATAAAATTTCGGTGCTGTGGAATCGGCGGCGAATTTGGAAGCGCGACTTGGCAGCCGATCGTACCACGAAAAGGCAAAGAATCGGCCGAACAAATCGTGTTGCTCGTGATGGTCGATGTGGAGTTACGTGTACTGCTCTTAATCTTAGCAGGGTCAATCCAACCGACCAATTCTCCTTCCCTACACAAACTTCATTGCCTTTGGCCGGCGTTATTATGACCTCCTTCGTTATGTAATCTTGAACGTCTGCTTATTTTTATTTATTTTATTTTAATAAGATTACACATTCAAAATTGATGTGGTACAGATACTTGAAAAAATTATCAGCTTAACAAAAATACACACATCATTGTTGAACCAATATATTCCAGAACATAATTTATTCAACAATATCACTTATACATAGTATTATAAAAAAAACCTGGGTAAACAATTTCTAATTTGAAATTAATTTTAAAAACTAACGATTAATTAATTTATGTAGCTCTTTGTGAATACGATACATTCAGTATCAATGAGAAAAATATAAATTATAGTACCTTCATCTAATATTTTAAACTTATCTGAATAAATAAAATGTAAGCTATTATAAATAAATTAGTTGCGTAATTTAAATAGTTAAGTATATAAAATAAAAATGAAACTATAAACATACACATAATAATTCTACTAATATTTTAGACATTTTAATTTTTAATTAGTAGAAATTCATTATTTTGATGAATGATCATTCAAATATCGTTTGTAGATATAGTTTAAACACTTGTCAAAATTTAAGTTTGACTTTAAATAAGACCACAAAAACGCCAAGCATTCTCGTAACATTCAACTTTACCAAGCCAAAGAACTATTATGTTTCAACTTTACGATCATTTTTTACCCAGAATCAATGACGATGACAAGACCTGACTTTTGAAATTAAGGATTCAAAACTTTTGTAATCAATATTGTTTTTGAGGTGAATGCCATTCTGATATTATGATATTATATTCATAAACATACGTTTACTACATTATACATAAATGCATTAATATACGTTATTTCGTATTTACAAATTGGATTAATAAGATTAATATGTCTAACTTTTCTATTCAATAATAGTTCTCAAAGGCAAAGACGTATTGTGTGACGTAGTCGTAAAGATAATAATATGTTCATTGTTCATGCCTGATACGACGCTCATCAAAAATTCAAGTTATTGATTTAAATCGAATACAGGTTTTTTATTCTAAGGAATATTATAATATTATTATTAATCATTGATAACAATTATTAACAAGTTCAATATTTTGAAACATTAAATATTAACTATTTTCATTAGTTAAAGTAAATAATTTACATAGAATCTGAACAGCACATGAATGTAAATAAATTTGCTAACGATTAATAATATCCTAGACTATATTATGGAATATTTTTTATGAAATCAAAAATGTTTGCACAAATGTCATATTAAATAAAATAAAACATGAAGTTGATTTATCCATCTCCCGTAAGCGTATGCTTGTGTTGGAGATAGAGAGTTAGGGAGAAATTCGAATTACAAATACTAATGTAAAAGTAATATTAATAATATAAAAACATATTAATTTCATTATCATATAAATTTATAAAATGTTTCAACTGAAAAAACCAAGACAATATATGGTATTATTTCAAATGTCGCCAATTAAGAGGAAACATTGAATATGGTATGAGACATTGCAAGTAGTGATTTATTCATAGAATACAAATTTGTAAGACTATATTTAAATATAAATATTTTACATCTAATGGTATAGTATTTTTTTTATCTTTCCTACATCTTACTCTTTTAATCACAGCAGGATATTTTTCTATTTAACATGCAATTATTTATTTTTATTTTCAATGCAAAGTCAGGAATGAAATGGCGCACACGAATGTTTGAAAAAAGAAACTGAAAATATATTATGCACGAGGAAAATTATGTAAACAAATTATTCGCATAATATAAAGTTCTTCGAATACCAAATAACAACGTCAAATAAATTATACGCCAATCTAAAAAAAAAGCTTTTATTATTATTCTCTGTTTATATAAAACCAACGTCATGACTTGTAAGTTCATGTATAGGGTCTGTTTATTTTACTATTTGTAATAATTACATATATTCTTTATGACTATTTTTATGAGACATGGTGTTCTTGTTAATTTTAGTAGTACCTAGTTTTTATAAATCTTAAAAGTTCACCAATAATGCACATAATATGAATACAATTGTAACTTTAATAACTGCCAATGACGTTGTCTCGGGTCAGTTTATTTACGCCTCTCACCGCCTATATTGCAGATTGCAATACACAACTCATTTATTTATTATACAACGAGTTCTTTTGTATAACCGTGGCTAGAGAGTATATACTGTTTTATTTTACAAGATGATTTTGACGTAATTCATGGTTATCACCGGAAATTTTAACTTAGATATTAATTTAACCTATGCATATATATCATGTATAAATATATTATTATATATTTATATAATCTAAATTTTAAACTATTCAACAATTCAAAAGAAAATCGTTCTAATATGTTTGGGATAGAGTCAAAGACGGAAGTATGACAGTGTCAACAAATTATAATGGATTAATCATTTTGCTGGAGATACATTTACATTAGGTACCTACTCTGGTAGAACAATATTGAACAAGTTAACGCATTGTTTACAATAAAGTGCATTGTGTTATTTTGAAACGATTGAACAGAAAACGCTGAGTAGGATATGCTGTAAGTACCACATTTGACTAACTTCAACAAGAATACAAAGTTCATGTATACTTAGACTGATAAGATTTCTGTTTAAAAATCACGGTTGATGCTTGTAGTCGAATCGGCTAGGTATTTACAAAAATGCAACACAAACAATTATTTATAAAATGTTTTCAAATACCTAGGTTTTAAATATTTTTAGGATTATTAAGATTGTTGTTGTAAAAATTGCTTTTATTAATTACAACATAATGGCATAATTATTAACAGCAAAAAATATGATTTTAGATTTTATAATATTTAAAAAAGTGGTTAAATAAGAAATTCAGACGATTCAATGAAGAAAATAATATTGGCGATAATAGGAAAAATAGTACTATACGTACATAATACCTACTATATAAAAATTGGCTAGTGATGAAACAAACAAATATTACGTTTACTGCTCATTTTTAAAATGTAATATATTATAATACCTATCCGTCCAACCTTTTTATGCTGTAAGTAGACCGTAATAATTTAAATTATGAACTAGCTGTATTAAAAAAAATTAATACACATTATGGAAACTAATGTTTTATGATAATAATAAATAAAAATATAAATTCATTATTCATAAAGATACAAATTAAAAAACTCACTTAATCATTTGACAGGCGTGAGTAAACAGTGCAGCGCGAAACTCTGTGTCTTTTTGTCACATGATTCTTAAATTATAATATCTGTGAAAAAAAAAATTATTTAGGTATAATTAGGTAAATGTATCGATGCACATTATACATCAGTAATTTTAGAGACATAAGTAAATTGTTTAACAGTTTGTAACACATTATAATTGGAAATCATTTATTTGTTCTATATGTATACATAAGTACTTAACCAATAAAAAGAATAAATTATTTTTTGCCAGAATTAAAAAAAATGTTATCATGTAACAGTGAAAATGAGTAACACGTATTATAATTTACGAAGATATTGAAAAAGTTAAGTAGAATACGTTTGTATTCAAATGTCTGAATAGTAAAATTGTGCCTTATAATTTAATGATAGAATGACAATTGAAACATTTTGTGACATGTTAAAGGATTATCCATAAAATTAAAATGTATTCACTGTATTTTTGTTGTAATTTATTTTTATTACTTACATATGAAAATACAACTAAAAACAATCGTGATTTTTAAAACTAAATATAAATTTTTTTTTTTATTTGCACATAGTAAATAGGTAAATATTATACTGACAATTGATTAAATTTAATTCAAAGATAATTTTAAAAAGAAATCATAATCTGATTGCAATTTATTTTGATATACACTAGCTCATATTTGGTCAACTCAAACAAAGTAATATGTAACACATATATTTTGGAAATATTTCGATTTTTTAGTAATCGAGTTCACTTTTCATATTCATGATTTCTTGATAATATGGATTTCATGTAATTCCATACTTTCATACAAGACTCAGTTTATTTTTACGAATAATAATAAATGAATAGGTACTTGAAAGTATATCTTTCACGGATGCTTATAATATTCATCATTCAGACATGCTGATCATGCTATAAATTATAATAGTGCTGAGAACAGAAAATCAGAGAAAATTGAATTAGCATTAAAACTTTTGTATCCATAAATCGGTGTGCATAAAATTGTATACAATTATTATATTATTATATTAGCTAGATATCAAAGGACAATATTTTTCACCCGATCGGCCGTATTATTTATTTATTTGATAAATTGAAGCTTTCATTCCCATAACTCTACTATAGATAGGTGGCACGTGATGATGAGTGGTTGTTATTTTGTAGAGTGTACGTGTAGTAGGTATTTGTGAACGGGTTCAACTTTTAGATTGATGGGCTTCGATTTGTCAGCTCCAATAACCATGTTTGACAAATTAAATGACAAACGATACGTCGTCTGTGGCCACCTACTTGGAGAAATTACTCTTGTTAATTAATCTTCGTTAACCACAAGAGAACATAATGTAGCTGAGCATAATTATTATTTAGGTACAAGGCTTCTTAGAGTTACTATTATAAATTAGGAAAGAACCCATTAAAATTTTTGAATATTTAAAAAAAAAAACCCATACAAATCTCAATGGAAAAAAAAATCTCTTAGGAAATTACGCAATATCTTAAAACGAAGAATTCCTTATAATTGTATTATGCTTGATGTAATGGTAGTAAATGTAAGTATATACTATGCATGCATCCATTGTTACCACCTGCGGTTGCAATGTCCGAAATTCTATACTTAACAATAAATCAAGTGTGACTGAGCAACTCACATTATTGCTTTTCAACTTTAATTACATATATATATATATATATATATATATATATATAAAAAGGAAAGAGTGATCGTTTCTATTATAATTTATAAATAGAATTATTAAAAATTTCAAGACTAGGAGGAAAAAACAATTAATCTTACGCCAATCAGTTGTTAATTAATTCAATTCACGGTTTAAACTATGTAAGTGTATTGTGTATACAACACAATACACATAAAAAAAATGAATATAAATTTGGTTGTTATTTTTGGTAATAGTACTCTGCATTATGAGAGTATCAAAAATGCATACTTATAGTGACAGTATTGCCAATCATAATTTTTAAATTTAAAATTTAATTTTTAAGAAATAAAATATAAAACAATTATATTTTTAAAAAATAAAAAATGGACTTAAACAATTTTATTTAACATGGTTTTGAGTAAAGTACAATAAGTTTTTAATAATATGACGGTTGAAATATTTTTGATAAATTCAAAGATCAAAACTAGAATATAAGACGTACAAAATCATAAATTCGTCATTATAAACATTAAATAATTAGAATTTTCATTCGTTGTTTTGCATAAGTAAATTATACAAAATCAACAAACATTTTATAACTAAATTAAAAATATTACTTAAATTCTTATGTTGGCATGTGCACGCTAGTATTCTGCAACCGTAAATTAACAGGGTTGTAATTGTATTTGTTCAAAATTAACGACTAACAAAAATTATTACAAAGTTCAAACAATTTTAATAGACTTGAGGAAAAAAAATATTCTTGAATGAATAAAACAGTATGAACATTCTAAATTTGATTACCTACATAAATATATATTTATCAAAATCAAAACAGTCAGAAATTGGAAAAATTCAATATACTTTTGCATACTTATGCCCGTTTTTGAAATCGTTATATTTTATCAATCAAACATTATTATTTTTTTTTTTAATATTATTAATGTAAAATGCACAACACAGGTATGTATTTTTTCATGCATTGTAAAATTCATAAAAAAAATAGTATAATTGTACAGATAAGATTTAACATTGTTTTGTTGGTTCGTTTCCATTTGTTTTATTTTACTTTTTTTTTTGTACATTAGTGAGAGATGACACAGTACAAAATATGAACAAAAGAATTTTTACTTATGATGGAAAAGACAGCATTGAATTGGACTGAAACGCATTCAAACAAAAAGGGGCACAGTGGTGATTGATGCGTTGTATCCTGCCAGATGATGAAATATAATATTATGGTTTAGTTTAGCTGCCTGAACAGTGTTTATAAGCGTGTTGTTTCCGATGTCATATTATTTATTGTTGTAGAAATTATTCATCAACATGGCAATATTTAGGTGTACAACACTGTTAGACGTCACTAAGGACACTTGCAAATTTTAATTCAAAATCGGCAGTGAGTACTGCAGATATCTTTAAGGGTAAAATTACTGTCTGTTACAATGCCTATGCAAGAAAGCCTTAAATGATTAATTAAATTTATTTCTTAGTATTTATAATATTTAATCAGAATTGTACAAGAACCATTACAATGTACATAATCAGAGTTAGATAAAATATTCAACCCAATCAATGTATTATAAAAACTTTTCAAAATATAAACTCTCATTAACTGTTTTTTAGATTCTTAGCGGAATAATGAATGTAGTACCTAGTTTTTTAAGTAATGATATATGTTTTTTTGTGAGTGACTACACATTTTATAATAGAAAAAATTATATGATCTTCAATGTCGAGAGTTGATTTTGGTAGAGAGTAAGATTTAGTTGGAAATTTGGAAAGTAAAAAGTAAATTCCCGGCACTTTTTTATAATAATCAGAAAAAAACAGGAGTACAAAATATAAAAATTAAAATGTTGATAAAATTGGATATTTAAACTAAAAAAACAGTTTTAGTTATTTTGTTGTAATTTAAAAAATATTATTCGCAATGACTTGAAACTATTTATAGTTACACAATATATATTAGTATATCATACTATCTAGTACACTGTTAAATGTTAAAAATATTTAGTTAATTAGAAAGATATTTGTTTTGTAAAAAAAAAAATGCAGCTTACCATATTACTTATAACAATTTACATAAGTAGGTATAGTAAAATGAAGGCTGGTAGACTGGTGGAATCCGCTCAGAACCGTTTGTCGTATAGAATGATTAATCATTGAATTTAATTTTAACACATCCATTACAATGACAAAAAATACTATGCAGCAGATAAACTTCCTGGTATTTATTTTTGCAGTCTCTAACAATTTTTATTGATTTTTCATGTTTATATGGTTTAGTGTTTTTGTTTTAGAATTTAGTACTTATATTTTTTGATTTTATTGTATTTGCATTGGATGATAAAAAAATGATTTGAAATGTTTTGTCCAGAGGGATTGGATGAATCGTGTAACGACCTAGTGTAACGAATCATCGAGGGACTACATATCTTCCATGTAATATAAATAAAGATAATAATGTATAGTATACAATATTTTATAGTATACCGATATTATAAGGTTTCTGTGACATTGTAAATTGTTCATCAAAAAAATAATGTTAATTATTAACACCATCATAACAAATCGTGGACAGTTATTTATCTCTAAAATGTTCATGGAACCTCGAATTCCAACTAGATGTGACATTGATAAATATAATTAATCATTCAGCACCAGTTATATAATAAAGTTGTGTACTTTTAGTTCAATTTATTCTGTATGTCTAATGTCTATGCAGTGATATATTATTGTATTGATTATATTATTACTAAAACTGGGACGTCATATATTATAATGCACAACATTATCATTAATTCAAATGTATCAGTTCAATATAATTTGTCTGGCTGTCTATATCTATCCATTTGTATTGTTTATATAACTCTGCGCAGAAGAATGGAACCAAACTTCTCTACATCGTATTAATATATATAGAGTGTAGTATAAGGTATATTATTATGAATTATAATTAATATGACTTTAAATTGAAGACTTATGACACTTACGTCAACCAGCTATTTCTACGTGACCTATAAACGGATGTTATTTTTATAATGTCAAGTTTTTCACAAAGTAAAATTATTTTTTAATTCTTTGTTTTAATATAACCAACCGTTATTTTAATGCTAAACTTTTCACAATTTGTTATCAACTTTACAATTAAATTCTGAAAGATTAATTACAGAAAACACCCTGTTGTGTTTCAAGTAAAAATTGGGTATCGTTAATTCGTCAATTGTTAGTAATGTCTACGAGTTATTCTTCTGAAATTATAAAAATAAATAAAGTAATTGGAAAAAAAAGTTCTTGCATTAATCTGCAATAGTAAAGTGCAGAGGAAGAATAGTTGGAACTTTGTTAGAAAAATACTGTTTTCAAAATATGTAATTAAAAGAAACCAATGATCGTTTATTGTAAATAATTGTGGTCACAAAACTTTTTGTGTTTTGGTACTTTTGTCTGACTTTATATCAGAAAGGCTTACTTAAGTAAAACACATCCATTACAAAAAAGTTCGCGATATAATATTTGACACCGAAAAAAAGACAAAAACTATTGTGTATTCACTGAATAGAATAAAGTTAAACATTTTAATTAGCATATACTAATTGTATTAATTGTAATTTGTAATAATATGCCATTTAAGATTCATAATATATTCCACTTATGGATGACAATAATTGAAATATAAAATTCTTTGGTTTTAAAAAGAATACACCTTAAGTATAAATTATTATTCAATGTGTTTTTTTGTACCCAAATAATTCAGTTGTGTATGGACATTCCGTAAACAAAAAGGTATAAGTTTGAATTTCCTGTATGTAGGTAACTAAAAACGTCATCGCAGTTATCTCCGCGAGTGTATTTAATATTTATTATTTTAGGTGAATGGACATATTTTGTCAGATCCCGCCGAGGTATAGGCATAAACCATACACGTGCCGTGCGAACTTTTTTTTGTTGGATATGGTTGCTAGTGGTGACGGGGTGAAATGTTTCGGAGGTAGAGTCCTTTAGTAGGTAGTGATATAATATTGTTATTAAAATATATCAGTCAAAAAATGGCAGCACAAGAGTATTGACATTTCAAATTTATTGGGGTTCGATGGGGCTGCTCGTCTAACCCGACGACGACATCGGGGAAATTAAATACGGCCGACTTGTCCGTATAAATATTTATGCGCTCACCGGAAGTGTGTCCCTAATAGTGGGTGTGAGAAAATCGATATGTATTCATACCTTATTTTTTTTTTATTTTATATATTTATGTCCCATATAATTTTTATTACAAACATTTTTTTCAACGAGCGTTAAAACCATCTCCGGGTGTCATCAATGTGTGTTCTTCGCTGTGCATATTTTAATAAATATTAAATATAGAATAAATTATAGAAGTCACCAATCACAAAAACTTGTTGGTATGAGGCAAAATGTTATTAGAATGGTTTTTTTTTTACTACCATTGCTTTTTATTATGGTAGGTGCACGGTTTAGTTTAATTTAAATTTAATAAGAAATCGTACTCCGACCACTAATATAAATGAATGCCTTATGCCTATAATAATATAATATTATTATGATCAATGATCACTGCTCATAGAATAAGTCATAAATATATCCTAACCTTCATAATACACTATGTACCATATTTATTTGAGATCAATTATGTTACAAGTTAAAAACAATACGTATTATTTTTAATGATTTAAGATTTATTTAATTAAACTAAATAATTACCTAGGTACTAACTACGTCAAACAAATATTGTACACAAGATATAACAGTTTGATTAAATATTTTTTCTATATTCAACTAACTCGAGTAGGTATACATTTAAAACTGGTAGTGACTATAAAGTAATTAAAGCCACATAAGGCTTGAACCATTTCGCACAAAATGCAAATCTATACATGGAACAAATTTAAACACAACTCTGATATTACTGTAATATATTTTCATGAATTAATTTGACTAATTAATAATTATCATCATTCGATTAAGAATCCACAATAATGATTTTTATACACGAGAATATCAAATAAAACTAAAATAATATACACTGTTTGGACATTTTTTGAGTGGGTTTTTGTAAACATTTAAAGTGATGTATGTTTTTAAAATGTCCAACGTTTGACTGTGTACACAAATCACATAATAGCATTTAAAACATAACACGTGGTTAGTATTTTAAATCTTAAATTGCATAACGTTTCAATTTCATATTTTTTTAGAGAAATAAATATTAATAAATCACAAAACTATATTTTATTTATTCTGAGAGAGAAGAAATTCAAAAGTTCTTGGTCCCTTCTCCATTGACGGTTTAACCGAAACAAATACAACAATAAAATGACATGCAATAAAAAAAAATTCAAGTCAAACAAAAATATATTTTTCCGACTTATTTTACTAAAATTAATATTAAAATGGTTTTCTTGCAATTGAAAACATACAGCGTGTAATGATACCAAATACATAATACCTCTGGAATGCCAGAATTAGTTTTGAGTTCTTGAATTATAAGCAGAATAATAAACATAAAAAAGTTTTGAAAATAGTAGGTATGTACATCATGAATGAAAAGTACTTATACTTTAAATAGTCATTAGTTTAATAATTACGTTGTCAATATAATACATTTTTATGTAAGTAATCTTTTATCATCTATTTTATCATTGATATAAGATACAAGTAAAAATGGATATTTAATTTAAGTGCATTTTATTAAACAATAAAGTAAATTAAAAAAAAAATGTAGGTTTTTGTAATCTTACATGAAATAGATACTTGATACGTATAAAACAGTAACATACAGTACTGTCAGTATTTTTATTAGGATTAATATTCAATACGATTTAAACACTTTTTCATAGCAAATATTATTAATTATGTTATTTTATTTAATCATAAACAATGGGAAATTTAATAAGCATTATAAATTTATTGTATTATATATTTGTATTATATTATATCTTTAAGACCATTTCCCTAGCCCCGAGTGCACTTGTACAATATATTATATTAAAATAGGTAGGTGCCTATTATAATATGCTGTTCTGAGGCTAAACACAAAGAAATATTGTTTCAAAAACAACAATATTATACTCATCCCATCATAACGAAGATTTAGTCAGCATCGGTATAATTGTAATATTAAATAGGTACCCGATTAATACCTGCAGCATTAACACGATGCCCGAAAAATGTCAATAAATTAATTTAATAATTTATTATGAAAAAACGTACAGCTGAAGGTTCGCGTGTATGTGTGTGTATGTGTGTGTGTGTGTGTGGAGATCTTTTAAGCGCATTATCTACACTCGAGACACACTCACAAGTCCCTCGGGGGAATATAATCATACGTGACAATGGGCACTTCCTACTTATATATTTATGATATAGGTATATAATATTTATACACAGTTTCCTTGTATTATATACCAGCCATATACACGCACGAACCCTACGCAACTTGCATAAAATAATAACATATTATGATATCGATTTGCGGCCGTTTATTTTACGCAAAAGTCCGTTTTGACCATATATGTATAATGTATATATGCTGTTAGCGTTCGAAAACCGTTTTAATGGCGTTTTAATCCACGAAATATTATTATGGCGCGAGTAGGTACTCACGTTGATTATCAAACTCGTCACGACGACGTATATTATATTATAATATCATAATATAAGCACACCGATAATAATATAATATTATATTTTGTTGATCAGTTTTCATATTTTTTTAGCACCAAATTCGTGTCATTACTATTTTTGTTTATAACAAATACAAACATATGTATATTTTATGCCCACACTATGTTGAAATATTATAGTGGAGTTAATTGTTGATCATTCGTCATTTAATTTAATTTAATTATTTGTATTTGTTTTATTAATCCGTTCAAATTATTTTAAAATTAAGTAGTTATTACGTTATTCTGACGTATGTTTACGTACATATTATGTCGACTGTCACTGCAACATTACGCAACTACAAACTTATAAATTGTTTATGAGAAACAGAAAAATTAATTAATTTTACTTTAAGAAATAGTTATTGAATTATTCTTTCTTTGGGTTGATAAAAGAAGCTTACTTAGTGCTTAATGAAGTTTAAAAATTGAGTAATGTTATAATATGATTAGATTTATTTGAAGTCCTTATGACTTACTTGGTATTACAGAAAAGACATACGATTAAATGAAGATACGATTGCAAGGTTGAGATAATAACATATCGAGATAAATATGAATATGGATTTTTTCAATTTCAGCTTAATGGAACAGAGGTCCAGTTTACAGATATATTGACTAAGACTTTAGTAAAAAAACATTTCAAGAAACTACGGTCAGCTATAGAAGTGACAACGATCAAAGAAATTGTTATAGATTAATAGATTATTAAGGAAAGGTGTTGAAATATACAATTAATATTAGTATTCTATTATTATATTTTATGTGACTATCAATATTGTATTTCATTATTAACCTTCCAGTTATATCATTACTTATAAGGACACAACTTTTCATTATTACACGGATGTAAGTTATAAATATATAACGTCAATGGTTGCATTAAAACAGGGCCTTTTGGTGTGCGCAAAGACACTCGCTCACAAATCGTTATATCTAGTATACAGTTTCCTGGTGCAGTCCAGTTGTATGTTTTTCAATAATTATAGCTTTACTATAATATTTACATAATCATAATCAATATTCAACAATATTGAATATTACAATAAGAGTGCTTGAAATAAAGCAATTTGGTACTACAAATGGGCAAAATGGTTATCCGCTCTGCTGCACAGTATATGTCGAGTGTCGAGTGTACCTCGATATTGAATAAGTCACTTTTTTAATGAATCCAATGATGGATCATTGTATGTGAAAAATGAGTAGCAAAAACGGTTTGTCAGTCTATATAAAAAGTATATATTATGGTATATTTATATTTTCTATTAAAGGCATTAATTGTATTAATAAATCATACGATAGGTTGCAAACTTTTGTGAATTCAAAAACTTTGTCAAAATTTAAACTTTTTCGTTCCAATATATCTTTAATATTTTAAGGTGACCACAGTTATAGTTTAAAGGAAACCTTGTATTAGAAAAATATGTTTTTTATGTACTTTGAAGAAGAAAAAATAAAAAGGAAAACCAAAAATGTCAAATGTCTATAAATAGCTAAAAAAAGACTCAAAATCTTTTGAAAATGTTATCGTATATATATATCATGCTAATATAAATATTTAGTGACATTTCAAGTACATACGGTTGTTTGTTTTTGAATAACAACAAAATAAAAAAGTCACTTGATGAGAAATCAAGCTATGCGTGAATATCTATTTTCAACAAATTGTTTACATCAGAAAAAATAATTTTGGAATTTTGTTTAACTTTATTTTTTTGATTTCATTAATAAAAACATACAAGAAACCGTGTATTTCATTTTTAAATCTTAGGTATAAATATTAAAAATCTAATGAATTTTTATTACAAAATAATAAGAAAATTATTTTGTTAAAATTTTGTCAAAGTTTTAACCTTAAACACTTTCGATATTTTTTAATTAGTATATGAATTACTTATGAGTTATGAGGAAACTTGTAATACATTTCCAAGATTTTTATCAATATTTTTGTTATAGATATTTGATGTTCTAATTTTGAAAAAATTGAACATTCCAACGAAAAATAATGGCTTTTCTCTACCGATTTCAGATAAGAAGTAATTTATTGTATTAAAAAAATAAAAATACAGTCCGAAATACTGACTATTATAATTCAATAACAATAATTTATTATTATACAATATAAGTGATATTTTTATCTAAAATTAATATAATTTACCGAATCACTTACAGAATAATAAATTACTAATAGTAATATAAATAATAAAATATTCTTAGGAATATTTTGACACGCAGCGCTCAGAATTATGTTTCGTATATACAATTATTTATCATTGAGTTCAAATTGATTTATGGAAGCCAATCCATTATAGTGACCAACTCAATGACACTCAACACCTACTATACAGCTGACTAACTTTTCTGAGCTTTTTTTAATATTAAAACTGTCAATATCGTGGGTTAATTTTAATATGAATTGAAAATATAGATTATGTGTCACGAACGTCAAAGACTGATTGAAAGCTACTAAAATTTTCGGTTATTTTGGACTTGACAAAATCTCACAAAATATAATAACTTACACGTTAAAAATACGTCTTATCGAATTCATTTTCATCTTTGGATGACGTCTAATATTGTTAAAGTGGGAATTCGATTATAATTATCGTCTTTCCAACGTCGTCGTTAAAATAAAAACATAAATAAAAGTTTATTATACCATTGCAGTGGTATAGTGATACGTCTGAATACAGTTTAATCTCTGACAATTTTTTTTACATCTAACCTCCTTTTGGACACTCGAGATTAACACTTTTTGAGTAACGGAGTCGTGAAGAAATGATATAGGTAATCCTCTTTATTTTATCTAAACAACTTGTACTCAGATATTTGACCATTTTATCATGTTAATACATAAATGAAAAGCATATTCATTTGAATAGAAATAAGCCTAGTTATTAGTTTACCATTAAACTAAATTATTTCTTGGAAATCTAGCTATTCATCATACCCTAACTCAACGCATGTACTGATCATATTTGCGATAAATGTATTACTTATTGATAGATTGATTGCATTGTATAAATACAAAGGTTTCAAATATCATAGATGTGAAATTAACTACCTATTTAAATGTTTCACTGGTACTTATTGTAAGACGTACTATAATTTATACTACTATGTTATTTTTGTATCATATTTTGTAATATTCTTACTATTAAGTTAAACTATTCAAAAAATAAGTAATTTCTATAAAATGTGTTAGTTAGGTACACTCAGTTTACCTTTAGGTTTTTCGGCACCCAGTGAAATAATTAGTTTGGCACCTGTTGCCCCCCACCCAAATTTTAATTTAGATACCTCTTGGGCGCCCATATGATTTTAGCACCCTGTGCCGTCGCAGCCATTGATCGTATCTAAAGCCATAAACTATTATATTTTTATGTACATTATTTTCATGATTAATTTGTACTAATTTAAAAATAAATAAATCATATTAAATCTAATGGTAATCGTTCTATTTTATAGTAAATATGGTTGGTTTATGATACAATTATAAAAATAATAAATGTATAAGTTTTAATTTTTGTATTCACGAGGCTCAAGATTTGAGTAAATAGGATAAAATATAGATTGGCGAAGAAGCATAAAGTATAACTGTCAGGAACATTACACAATAACATTTTCAATTAAGTCAAAAAGGAAATATTATATGATCTTTGATAAAATTACTATGCAATATAATACAGAAAGCTGGACAGTATAAAATATTGCGTTGTATGAAATTGAGTAAAAAATTAATAAGGTGGAAAATAAATAAGAATTTTAACATTGTTGTTATTCGATTGGGTACATTTCTGTAGAAGTTATAACGCAACAAAACACACATTTTGATAAAAGTTTTTATTTAAAATGCAATGATAAGAGGTAGATCCAATAGTGGTTCAACTTATTATAAGAATATAATACATAGTCGGTCATTTTGATTATTTATGTAAAATATTAAATCTAAAGGTATACGTCAAGGTGATTCATTCAACATAAAACACTCATTATATTGAAAAGTATCGACCTTTTTCAAAATGTTATTTTTGCAAAGTTTTAAATCGTTTAAAACCGCATTTTTTAAATAAATAATTTTTTATTCATCTTTTTGTTTTTGTAATAACAACATACAATTTCAATTTGAAATTTCACAGCAGAATATTTTTCTTAGTAATTTGATGACACATAAAAATCGAATTCTCGACATTAAGTTTATAATTTAGAAGTATTTAAAGTTTTTGATGAGCTGAGTACCTAGTTGATTAACATTTTGCAGGGTAACAGACTAACAGCGTACCACTGCACTCTTCTCATCTATAATTTATATACGTCTTATAACTCATAAACTCCTTGTCCAAAATTTAATTTTTATGTATCAAAATATTCGGAAAATGATTTTGCTTTGGAATATAAAATGAAAACTGTATGTTGTTATTCAAAAAAGTTAAAACTTAAAAAATTATAAAGATAAAAAAAATATTATGAAAAAATATTTTTTTTTTTTTAAAAATGTTGTCGGTAACGACTTGAAACCATGTAAAAAAAAATGTTAGCTAAAAGTCAATACTTTTCCATATAATAAACGTATCTTACTTGAAATGAATCATTCTGTATAAAACAATTATAAATTATGTACGTATCATATAAAATCCAAAAATTAAATAAACTAGCAAGACCAAAGATTTACTAAGTATACTAAATACGATAGAATAGAGTGTTAGGTTAGCATCAAAACTATATATTTCAAAGTTTATTGTTTATTAAATACAATTTTTTTACTGTATTACCTACTTTATACCTACTCTTTATATTTATCTACTAACTAAAAATAATTATTTTTATTTTTGAATGAATAATAAATAAAATATAGGTATCTATTTGATTTAATATAAACAATTCGTGCAAACAATTTAAATTAAAATAATTTGTACTTTGTTGATATATTATTGTTTTTAACGTGTATGTGGATCTGATTGTAAAAAAACTTTAAATCTGAAATCAAATTTGATCAAACATTGAATTATAATAATAATGATATCCAGTACAAAAAAATAAAACCTTTTTAAGTGCAAAATTGTTATTAATTAAGATATTATATATTGTTATAGTTATATTCACGTTTGTAAAAAAAAAATAGCTTTAGAATGCATATATATTAATCTAAAGATTGATTTATTTGTAATTATTAATGAGTAATAACTTCATAACATAGTCATTTATTTGAATACAGCCTAATAAATATATTATAATAAATAAATACTTATTATTAATATTATTTTTCTCTTATCTCATAATCTACGTAATCGTCGAGGTATATAATATTAATTAGAACTGCAATATACGTATTTGAAAGAATTTTTTTGAAAATCATACTACAAGTCAAATACATAATCAAATAAATATCACATATAATTTTGAACCTTAAACATGAAATTACTTAACTTAATTTAAAAATGAATAATTAATCCTTATATCTATTTGAATTGTTAAAATATCATCTGATTTATGAAAATGTAATTTTTTTAATGATATGCCGGATTCAAACATAGAACGACCGACCATTTTATCAGATCTGATAGGTTATGAAAAATTAACTATTGAAAATTGTGTTTACTTACATAGTTATACAAGATAATATTACAACTATTATTTTAACAACTGTGTGCATATTTCTTATTCAGTAAACACGTCAAATCAATCTGATTTGTGATTATAAATCATGGGACAATATATACAATATTTGTAACATTTTTTATAATAAATCAAAAAGTCATGATTGTTGACCATACAGTATGATAAACGATGAAAATCATTTAATAAACGTCGTCTGCATAAAATAGTATTAATTCGTTTATGGAAATAAGTAACTATTTATTTTAATTTATTTATTTAGACTAAATTCAAAGATTTTATTTTTTATGTAATTTTTATTTTTATTTAATTAAAACTTTATTTACAATCTATACAAAAAGTTGATACAATGAGTAAAAGTGATACACTGTATTTTTTTTTATATATATAATATAAAGTATTATAATTCACTCTGTTTTCAAATGAAAATCTGATCAGAAATGTATTATTTCTGTGCATAATTCAACAGCGCAGAAAATCTCTTCAAATAATTTAGCGAAGCCAATTATTCTAACGCATTTTATTTTATTATTAAACTATTACACTCTTTGCATATATCTAGATATTAAATACCATTATTTTTACTTTTCAATGAATAATACATAAAATATCTCTATTTGATTAAATTCAAACAATCCACGCATAATATTTATTTTTAAATTATATTATTTTTGGATTATTGATATTTCTTTAAAACGTGTATGTGGATTTAAGTGTAAAATAAACTGCAGAAAACAAATTAGAAAATACATTGCATTTTTTCTAGTTATAATATTATACTTAATACAACAGTGAACTATTTAATTTTTAAGATTATAAGACTGCAAATACTACAAAAGTTTGTATAGGTACTAATCTACCTATAATACTGCACGTGTGTCAACATTTATATCTTTTTTATTCAAATCTGTTACGTTATTTGTTTTTGTGATACGTTCGGGTAAGCACTTCACTTTGCAGACCCGTTGTAATAAGTGAATATATGGAAACGTGGTCAAGAAAAATAGGAAATATTGAGAGCTGTTTACAGAAAAAAATGAGTTCTACGTACAATATTATTAAAGTACACGAAATCATCGTCATTTCTTACAAGAAAAAAGCCAGTTATATGTATATGTATGAGAGATAAACGTTTGGGATCATTTTTGCATCGCTCTCGGATTTACATAATGCCTTTAGTATATTTGTTCCGGATATTATCCAATATTATAATATTCTCTGGGAACGAATTATTTATTTATAAAAAATATTATAATATAAGAACGATTCGGTTTTTTTAACACCGTTATATCGGCACTAGGTAGTTGATAATGTCGTACCTATAGCGAATATTTCGGTAAATACCGTTATTTAATTGTTTGATATTTTGAATGACTACATTTAAACATGCAAAGACCTATTACGGACACACATGTTAAACAAAATGTATATTTAGTACTTAAAATAATAAACTGTAATCATTGTCATGATGCCATTATATTACATTATATATTTTCTGTTACAATTAATATGTTTTTTTTTCAACCAACATCAGTTGATAAATCGTTATACTTTGCTATACAAGTTGTATAATGTAAAATATATTATTATATTTATAACATTTCGTGTTCTATAAACATTATCCTTGTAACTTTTAATGCTCATTTAAAACTGTTTACAGACTTCAGTCATATTATGTATATTATTTTAAGTACAAGTTGGCAACATACACAAATATTTTAAACTGTAATGATTAGGTAACTATAGAGCTAAATAGTTATAATTCATTACTTGTATGAATATTGTTCACGTATAAAATTACACTATTTTAGTGTAATTTTGACATAAGAGTTGTATCTTAAATAGTTAAATCCAACCGTCAGTACTCTAAATTTGTCAACATTTTTATTCAAAGCCTTCTTTAATACATTATTTTTACCTATTTTAAATGTTCAGCTATAACATTACAACATTTAAATTCATATGTTTACTCATTTACTAAAAAAAAAATAATAGGTTTAAAGTATTTACGTTTATTGTCACTAATTTTTGAATTAATATCAATATTTTTCTTCATACATTCAATTTTAAAACTATAATAAAACATTAAACATTCTATAAATAATATATATTTATATTTAATTTATGATAATTATCAAATTTAATTATTACACATTTAATTGTATGCACTCAAAGTATATCATAATTGTTTAAAATATGAACTTGGTATCTTTAAAAGTTAATTTTACTGTTACGTCAGCGTTTGAATTAAAAACATGACTTGAACTGCAGGAATTGATTATATTAATATATTTTATCATAAAGTTAAATTATTTTATTCGTATGCCAAAGTGAATTTACAATTAAAATATTCATAAGTTTCACAGATCTTTATGCATTACTGACAATATAACAATATTATTATACATGGATTTTAACATGGAAGATAAAATAACTTGAAAAAGTTTAACAATGGCAACTTATGAGTCAATACAAATATGTGCAGCATTAATTAAAATTATTGATTTAAAACGTAATGGATTATGCTTTTAACTTTGCCTCGCAATTTCTTTTCAATATTTTTAATCATTTGTTGACTTTTTATTCAGAGCTAGATATTTGTATTTAAAAATGTGTATAAATATATTTTAGTTAATTAAAAAAACTGTAATGATATAGCAGACGACGCCAGACGCATATTTATTGCATGGTCTAAAATTAAAAATACAAATCTTTGTATTTTATATTTTATTGTTTTTTATGATACAGTAAAGAAAAAAAATATCTAATTGTCTTCACATGATATTATTAATAATTCATCAGTTAATATATTATATTTATATAATTATATACTATGATTGTATACTATTTTGTAATAAATTGTGTATAAATATTATAATTAATACATAGTCAGATTTTGTACAATAATAGGTAGATGCAATAATTGATTGTACAGAGTAGGTACAGGAACGTATATTGTTATCTATTTGAGTCACACTTTTAGAAATTGCTTAAAATATAATTTGAATTATATTAAATGTGTTAAACAGTGGTGAAACAAAAAAAAACAAATACGCAATGCAACTAACAAAAAATTAAATGTAATAAACAAACGTTATTTGCAAAAAATAACGTTTAAGTGGTTTCAATTATTTCAATATAATATTGCCACAACGCTCTAAAATGTTGAAAATATTATACATCTATTTCTTAATACGGAATTTTCCTTCTATAAGATCCATTATTTTAAATGGGTTATTTTTATTAAAATTATATAACTAAATTCAATATGTTGTTATAATATGTAATTTAAAACCTCTTAGTTTTATTTTTTTTTTTAAACGTTGACGCGTTTAAATCTAAATTAAAAACTAGTAGTTCCTGATTTATTGAAATGTACTATGTAGCTATTCGGGATAATTAAATCAAGTTATTCACTGGGAAAATATAAAAATAAAAATTTGAATACATTAATAATTATTCAATGAAAAAATATGAGATGGAGTATTCTTTGTGAATCACTCTGTATACATATTATATTGTATAGCGTTTCAAACACTTTGAAAAAAATAAGTACCTTGCTGGTACACTCTTAAGAAAATAATATAACGATACAAAAAAAAAAATAAAATAAAAGTAACCACTTGCGCCGCCGTGACTCGTTGTTATAGTCAGCAAATAAAGATAAAATAACTGCAATATTATGTTTATCGAGTACCAACCAACCCTGTGTAGGTACACGTTGTAGTAGCGTATTTTTGTTTTTGTAAAAGTAAAGTATAATATTATAACACAACTCAGAACCGTATACGGACAGCGATATGTCTATGCCGGTATAATAATATTATGATGTCGTTTGGGTATACCGTGCAGACTACGCCGTGCGTGTATATACCGATAGTAATAAACAAAATCAACTTATTTCGCCGCGGACTCGGTGCCGTAAATCTGTTAACCTCCCCTCCCCCTCCCCATCGAGTCCCGCGGCTGCCGACACCTTTAAATATAAATTCGAACGCATAGGTACCGAAATACACCTATCGGGGCCGTTTTAACCGAACGCTAAATCAAACGCAGCCGGGCAATACAGCACGCGGGCTTAATCCGCAGTCTCACGCCGACACAACGAAATACAATAGCTCTAGGTGTAGCTATATAGTTGGGTTTCCGTCGCGACGGTTAGTACGAACACTGTTACAGAATATTTCAGAGAACGGGTTCGACGAAATAATAATTAATAATTATATAACACTATATTATTACATCAGATATTTAGAGGCAACGCTTATATTATATTATACAAACGATATTATTATGCACCTATATTATTATTAATATTAATATTATTTGACCACCTGCGGTGCTATTAGGCCATTCTAATTGGGACGCCATCACTGTGGTGAACGTAATCTAATCATCTGGCTGTTGGTACTTATAAAATTAGTATGTAAGTCGCATCATGAACGTAACCCCAAGCATTGGAGCAACTAGTGATTATGTGTATAATAGGGGACGATACAATTATGTTACGAATTTATGATTCCACGATGAAAAATTGTGTGACAAAATATGTAATATTATTATAGATATAATAATACAATACAACACATCCATGACTAATAGTTTATCATATTTTACCAAACTATGCATTAATAATTCTAAACATATTTTGAATTACAGCAATAACATCGCCTATAACGAAAGTGTAGTAGGTATGTGTTATTATTGCATTTTTAAACTTACAAATTTATTAAGTTTTAACCTGACGATGTTTTAGTATTCATAATATTATGATACATACCGCTTATACCTCCGTATTTTATTTTTATGCTAATAAATGATTATTGTGTAAAACGTAAAATATGTCTATCACTAAACGAAAAAAAAATAATCAAATATGGATAGAAAAAACATAAAATATAATAAAATAATATATTATAACGCATACTCGTAGAATATGTACTTATACAGTTATAAATATTAATTACATGAAAACAATTAATTAATTAGAAATTAATTACAAAAAAAAACTGTAACTGTACTATTTCCACAATAATTTAGAATATTATTTTACAACAGTTAAATATAAATCAGATAATTAGTGGAACATCATAAAATAATGAGATACATAATTTCTTTTGTTTTGCATTTTATTCAAAATCGAAATTATTTTGGAACAAATAAACCATAATACTTAGTGGTTAAAGAATGTTGAAAATTAAACACGTATTAAAATGTGTAAGGTACATAGAAACCCTCAACATGTCAACTTTTCAAGTGGCTAGAGCTAAACTATAATAAAGCACTTCAAAATATAGTAGAATAATGTAAAACTCGGTTGAAAAAATAAAATGTCAAGTGGTATAAAATAGTTGTAATATATAGTACCTATGGCTATTAATGTTTGTTTAAATTCGGTTTTACTCAATTAATCGGAAAAATTATTCGTGTGCTTTCGTAAAATACCAATTCAATTGGTCAACAGATGGGGAACATGATAAAAAAAAGGGTGGAATTAATATTAAATGCCAATAAATTTGAATTTGTATATGTCCACGGTAAAATCAATGAAATTTAATTTATTAATGTTGAATGTCTTCGAGTTAAATTATTCTCTGTTAAATAATATGGTTTATTCATTAAAATATTATTTTATCAATATATCAATTTATCAATAATGCAGAAGACCTTCAATGGAATGTATTGAAACATATTAAATATTATATAGTACTTATGACTTTAAATTCAAATGTATTTTTGTCATAATCCTCGATAAATGAAAGAAGATAAAATCTAGATTTATGTTATATGGTGCAATACATTAGAAAATTATTACTATATATAATAAAAGTTGAAAATATTACTACCCAATATCAAATTATAAAGGTCTTAAATAAATAATTCATAATTTATATACATATACTATAACGTGTGTCACTAAAATGTGATGGTCTCAAATAAATGCATGGACTTAATAACATTTTAAGTAAACATTTTTCTAATATTGAAATAATATTAATAGTTATTTTATTTTGTTATTATCATTTTACTACCAGAATTATTAGGACTAAAAATAATATGACAAAGATTGTGATTGGGGTATAATTTTTCAATCACGTCTTTAATTTGTGATTCTCTAATTATATTGAGTACATTTGAGGTTGGCTTCTCCGCATATCATTATATGTTCGAGTGGAGTCCAATTATGCTGACCCCTATTATTCCAGTTTAAATCTGTTATCCAATTAGTTTGGTCTACATCGAATACCAAATTATGTTATGTGGTCATTCCGATGGAAAACTTATTTCATCGATTTTAGTAGCACGAGAACGGTTTTCGCGTCACACGAAACTAAATTAAATTAGAATGTTATCGAAAAACTATTTATAAAATATATAACCGTCTTTAATAATTATAAATAATTTTGTCATAATTTTGATAGCAACGAAAAATATTTTAGTTAGTAACTTAAGATCATAGATAGTTAAGTGGTTGACAACATACGGTATTGCATTCATCGATAAAGTACACACCTATAGTAAAATTTTTAACAGGTTACAATTGTTATAAATTATTATTACATAGGTAAGGTCGGCAGTGGATACCGCTCTTCTGTACAGTATGTGTCAAGTAAGTCACTTTAATGGATGTGTTAAATTTGAATCCAATGAAATAAAATCATTGTGTACGAAAAACTATTCTGAGCTAGGACGGTCTGTCAGCCTACACATTACAAAGTAGGTATATTTAATGATATAATTGTTATTTAAAAATTAATTTTACTACTAATAAAACAGTAGGTTGGATTTATTTTTGCTGAAATCATTGCATTTGAAAATGTTATTAACTGAATACATACAATTGAATCACCTTTACTTCCCCAAAACGTGATGACTAACGTACAAAAAAAAACATACAACATAATGTATAATTAATACATTCTTCTCTTCGTTTGGAATCTAAAAATTTACTTTAACTATTAAATATTAGGAACATCAAGATCTTAAAGTATTTTTTTGTTTGTTAAACATTGGTCATCACTCATAAACAACAATATATTATTTATTAATTATTATTTTTGCGATTTGTACAATTAAAAAGTTAATATACTGTACAATATAGTGATTTTAAATAAAATCCAATTATCATATATTATATAGGTATTAATTCAGCTAATTTCAAATTAAAAATTATATTTTTTACTAAAAACTGTCCAACAATTAAATAAATCTATATATATAATTGTTACATTAATAATAATGCTTTGTTGAAAACAACTATTTATAGTCACATAGGTATATTTATGACATTATTTTTTCCATTTTATTATAGGTCTGTACGTACTAATTTAAATCTATATTTGAATATTTATTATTGGAAAAGTTCAATGTTCTGATGTTCTAGTAGTACGTAGATAGGGCGATGTTTTTTTTAAGCTGTGTATTTTATTTGCATTTAACTACTTGAAAGGGTTGTCAATATGGGCTTTAATCATTATTTAATATGTGTAATCAGTCGGTCGGAATATGCATGGCCATTTTACTTTACACATTGATACATTGTTGCCTATTTTAAAAAGCGGTTGTAAATCAATAACTGATACCATTTTTTTCACATATTTTTATTACTCAGGAAACAATATAAATTGAAATTATATCTAAAAAAAATGTAAAAACAGTAAACTTTTTGTAAATTGTAATGTGTTTATTAATTTAAGGGATTACTAAATCCCTTCCGGTGTATACATTGATAAAATGATTCTCGGTGTATATTAAAGTGTTTTTTTTTTTTACAAAATTATAAAACAAAAATGTATCTGTAATTTATTAAAATTATAGATAAATTTATTAAAAATCTCAACAAAAAATTCAACTGATATTGTATTATTTTGTAATAATATATGGTACCTATTGCTTATGTCTCCTAATTTTGAGTATTTTAAATTATTGAATTATAAGTTGCGATATAGTTCATATGTAAGTTTGAAAAAATTATTACATAACATTTTAAACAACGTGCTTTTATTTTACATAGTTTTAGTTTTTTTCGTTTATTTGTATTAACGATCTGCCACAATTACATCGAGACAAATTTGTTTGACCCCTCGAAAGTTGTTATAACTGATTTATACACTGTAATTTCAGTTGTTACATACCTACACAATTATGCGTTATTGTGTTCTAATCGATATGAAAGGCTTAATAGCATTTTATTTCCCACTTCCTTTTTACGATACAGTATGTCAGATTAATTCAGGATAATTTTTCAAACGCTAAAAGATTTCATTGTTTTAATAATAAATTAATAGTAATATAACAACAGGTCACCGGCTGTTGTCTCTTTCCGAATCATCATATACTATTTATCTTGGATAGATAATGGATGTATTCTATTTAATAACAATATACTATCACTATTGATTAACTATTTCTATAAATTACCTTAAAAATTATAATTTAGTATTTACTATTGTTCTTAAATAATGTATAGTGCCATTCAGCTTATCTAAATTCGTTTCCTAGAATGATCATTACAAACAATAGTTAATTGATAAAAGACAATTTTTTCATTTAAAAAACAATTATTATTTAATATTGTTCGTCATTCAATGTATATAGATTGATGTTTAAATAAATGAGATGTCATTGATTAAAAAAATAATCAAAATAGCATTCAAATAGTAATAAATTATTAATTAAAATGTGATCATTGTGAAGTTTGAATTGTAAAAAGCTCAACCGTAAATTAAATAGTTTATTTTTATATTATTTTATATTTTTTCATTTGAGAAAATAATCATTTAGTTTAACATAATTACGTATCAAACATTTCTTATAAACATATATTTCTTTTTTACAGAATGTTATACATTATATGTTGTTGTTAGAGCTGGCTTTTTTTAGTCAGAAAAATACTATAATAGTAAGCAAATCAAGTTTATCAGGTTTTTTTTTTTAAATAATATAACCTATTTCGTCTATGCCTTACAGAAAATTACATAAAACGTATTACACAATATTATATTTTATTTTATAAGTTTATTTATATCATTTTATTAAAATGTACTTCCAATGTACCTATATAAATAATGATAATCAGAGTTTTTAAGACTTGTTGAAATATTTTGTTGTGATTAAAAATTAGGAAATATGAGCTAAACACACTTTAATAAGCGATTCTCTCGGTGGTATAAAATGTATAAAATGTATAAATATAATGTATATCGTGCAAAAATATGATAAAAGAAGATTTAGTTATTTTCTTTCTTGTTTATATACTTTTTGCATATATTATTATTGTTTCTGTGATTTAAAATAATTTATTTTTAATTTATTTAAAACTGTAAATGGACGTTAAACAGATGAACAAACTTTTTGGTCGTGAGTTTGTGTCAGGAGGTAACTAAAAAGCATTTCTGAATTGCTTAAACATTTACTCAGGTTAGTTATAAACATTTAAAACGTAATATAAAATATTATCTAATAAATAAGCACTAAAAAGTTCGGCAAGTGGGTACCACTTTGCTGTACAGTAGGTGTCGAGTAGGTCACTGTACTGGATGGTATTAAATTTGAATTCAATGATAGAATATTGATAGAATATCATTGTATACGAAAAACGATTCTGAGAGGAGACGGTCTGTCAGCCTAGGATATTTTATATTACATTTATATTGGCATTATAAATAATTGCAAAATATGCTCATAAAAAATTAGTTGGACTTTCCGGTACATTTTTTTTTTAGAAAGTTAGAAAAACTTATAGACATCCTTCTGTTGAATTTTCAAACCTTAAATATGAATAGAAATTTTTTTATGCATTTTTAACCACAATTTAACAATTTAATATTTTTAAACAATTTACAAATATTTGATATTTTGATGACCAAATTTTAACTTAAAATGTCTATAAAAAATTATAATTATAATATATTTTTTTTTCGATTTTTGGATTACACTATAAATTACTTACGTAGAACCTTGTTTTACATTTTCAATCCTTAACTATAAAAACTGAACATTTTATACATTTTTAACTACAAAACAATATGCAAATGTTCGATGGTAAATTTCGGTCAACATTTTAAGTTTAAATGCTTATAAAAAAAAATTGGCCTAATGTATTTTTATTATTATTTTTTTTTAAACTTTTTTTAACAACCTATGAAGAATCTTGTATTCAATTTTCAAGAAATTTTTTAAATTAATATCTAAAGAAAAAAATTTGAAAAAACCGAAAATTTCTTAGGATACAATTAGCTCAACATTTTTTTGGTATATAGAAATTGGTAATTTGAACATTTGGTGGAATTTTCAAATGTCTACGGTAATTTCTTTTTGAATTACATCAAAATGAGAAAATCGTTCCCGGAAAAAACGAATGAATATAAAATGTCTAATTTCAAACTCGCATATAAAATTAGCTTGACTTTCAGGTAAATTTTTTTTTAAGGTAGAAATACTTATATAGATCTTTGTGTTGAATTTTTAAGTCTTTGATTTAAATAGAACATTTTTTATGAATTTCCTAATTAATAATTAGCATAATTTTGTAATTTTTATGTATTCTGTCGAAATTTCAACTTTAGACACTTATAAAAAACTATTAGAGACATACTCTCAGATTTTTTTAAATTTAAAAGTACAACAAGTTATAAATAACATTGTATTACATTTTCAAGTTTTTTGACCGACTGAAAACATTTTTAACGGCAAGAATAAAAATAAAAAAAAAAAACCCGAAAGATAATAACTATGCCTACAGATAGCTCAAAAAAAGTCAAAACCTATTAAAAATGTTATTATGTATAGCATATGCTTTTATAAACATTTTGTGTTTATTATTTTGTATTTTTATGTATTTACGGTCATTATTTTTTCTGTCACACTAAAAATAAAATATATCAATTTTATCGAAAATTGGCTTCGAGTAAAAATTCTCGTTATTTCCTTTTTTTTTTTTTTTTAACGACGCGTATAAGAACTATTGACAAATTTTTTTCTTGTGACCCCCCAAAGTACCATTTAGATTCATTTATCTATCAGAAAAAGATGCTGATGAAGAAAATCACCACATTTTTACTGCCGTTAAACGTGGCGACAGACACAAAAAAAAACTCACATCATTGTAAAATCAATACATTTCTCACTACGCTCAGAATCTAAAATCAATCTTCTGTTCTTTAAAAACAATACTTCTGTATTCTAAATCCAAGCATATAAGTATAAATATATCATATTATAAAAATTCAACTTATGTGTATTACACTATATAGTCTGTAATACATAATAATTATCAAGGAAATAAGTTTTTTTTTTAAATTAAGTATATATTTTATTGAATATAAAAACACTTTTTACCTTTAATCTAATATTTAAGCATAATATTTTTTTTTGTCATATAAATCACCTAACATTTAATATTACGATAAATCATTAATTTTGGTATGTTATATTTTATGTAAGATCTTAAAATTATTTATAATTTTAACGTTTTATGATTTTAAGTGTCAGCATTTATTAGTTAACAAGAAATAATTTTAACTAAATTGAATTAAATCACGTACCTTTAAAATAATTTGAATATGCTTTAATTTAAATTAATTTAAAATTAATGAGTTTGAACTTTTCTGACAGATACATTATTCTTTTAATAAAACATAAATTTGTGTTAACTTAAATTTGTTTTAACATAACACGATTTCATCTATAATTAAAAACATTGGATTTATAATACTCGAAATGTACAAATAATAATTAACTATAAGCTATGTTATGTAGATAGTTAAGTATTCCATTTTCAGTATCTAATAATATTATCATAAGAAATATTGTTTTTTTTGTTAATTAATCTCATTTTTAAAATATCTTTGATAACTCTGTTCTTTGAATAGTCAATTTAAGGTCATGGGTTCATTTTCAGGTATTTTTTAAGAAACATTGTTTGTTTATACCATCAAATGTTTTCAAATCGTATGCTTTTATATATAGTATGTAGTCAATACTACACATAACATAATATAGATTGTATTATTTTTTTTAAAACAAAAAAATAACGGACTTGGACACTGTACTACTGCCTCCGATGAGTTAAAATATTATTGTTGCAATTTTGGCACCAATTTGCTTTTGGACGTTTTAATGGCTATATTAACAGCTATTATAAGTCCTAACTCCTAGAAGGTACATGCAAGTTTTACTTGTCGCTATAACCGTTTGCCGAAAACGAGTTACACTTGAACTTTAGTTTTAAACAGTTTAGTATTGAGTGAATATTGTTTGTTGTATTATGTCTAATTGTCTGGCACCTATGTGGCTTCGTCCACAATAGAATATAATACATTTTATAAATTATAAACCAACAATGGCCAATACTTGTGATAGTGTAACTATTGAGGCGCTTTTAAAAATACTATTGCTTCAAAATCAATTAATTAGAAACAAATAACTACTACAAAAAAACTACATTATATTTTATACAAATAGCTAATTTGTAATCAATTTTGATTTATATAGCCCTCACTAGTGCAAAAAAAAAAAACAAAAGTTTGTTTACAACTATAATTCTAAATTTGTATACATAATATAATGGTCCCAAATCTAATATTTTTGGTAACATTTTGTATCTCATGAAATGGTGATACTTTGATGCTATTTCAGTTTGGATTGTTATTATACCATAAAAAGGGCGTAGTGTATTCAAAAGACAATTAAAATATCAACGATTTCCAATCTTGTTTATACGCAAGTTAAACGTCAAAAACAAATTAAATATCCAGTGATTGATTTTCGACAATCGCAATTATTTATAAATGGAAAAAAAGTAATTGGGTTTTGTCATCATTTATAGTTAAAAAATACAAGTCAGCAAAATAAAGTTAAAAAATAGATATGGTTTAGCTTTATTAATAACATTGTTATTATAGTAATTAGTAATTTATTTAAATTATTTGAATAAATAGGGCTCAATTATTTTATTAATTATCTTCTTTGATTGAATACAAATTAAAATATAGTAAAATACATATCATTGGAATGAACTCGTAAATGTATGTACCTATATGGCTATATGTACATTCAAATTAATCTTATAAAAATGTTATCCATTTGTAATATTTGTTTCATCTTTTATTATTGTTGTATGACATATTAATGATATTACACTTTTATTTCTGCACGACGAATAACAAAGTTTAGGTATTTATTAATTTTAACAGTTAATTGTAATGATTTTTTATAAATATTTTACATTATAAATACTTATTTTCTCGTATTTTTTAGTATCATATTAAGGATTTAAATTATAAATTATCATAGTTAATTACCTACCAATAATTAACATTTACTTAAGCGTAGTGATCACTTATTTTTACTACCTACTGTGTATGGTTTCGGTAATATTGCTCTCATGATATAATATTATTGTTAAAATTCAACCTATGTATAAAATTGATATGATCTGGCATTATACTTTAATGTTATATATTAAAGTCTTAAAGACATTGGCATATAGCGTTATACAATCTTAACCATGGTGTGGTAATTATTAGGTATGTCATAATACGTATAAACGAAATTCAGTATCTTCAAACATAATATAATATTTGCACGGATCATATTATAACTAATTTATCTCACAAAATTAAGTTATATACATTTTAGAATGATACTTGAATAATTGTATTTAATGAACTGGGAATCATATTAAAATATTATTGTTCTTAAACAATTAGACTTGATACAATTTTTTTTTCTTTACTTGAATGAAAAATTGTCTAAACATTGTATGTATGATATTTTATTTCCATACTAATGAACATTTTTCGTTGTATTTAACGCTATAAAATACCAAGTTTTTTCTCCTTCTAAATCTCAATTAAAGAATCCAAATGCCTACTAAATATGCGTTCATTACGTTTACATGTGTACGTCCCTTAGGTACTTAGGTCTAAAATACTTAATGGAAATTCATTTAACTATTTACCGTATGGTTCGCTTTTACTAAACGACGTAGGTCTTAAGTTGTTCAAAGTCAAAGTTATGGCAAAAGCTCATTCTGAATTGGCATTTTGATATATCTTTCAGAATTAGTGTGTCTGTTTACTAATGAATCCAACATGATGTATACATTTAGACTTAGTATTATGTAAGGTTCAATTTAAAATCATCGCAATATAGATTACCTTACAAAAAATAATTATACACTGATATGCTATTTTAAAATGATTTCTTAAGTCTTAATTAACTCAAATTATTCGTGTAAATTCACATAGGTATTTAAATATTTTGAGCAGTGATTTCTATACACTTCACTAAATACACTTTACTATATTTTTTGAAGCGTTCCTTATTTAAATTTTTATCATTTTACTCAGTTTTAAAAGAAACTATGTTACAATTATTGTATTTGTATATCTACATATCTCAATACTCATAAGTAATATACGTTATAAATTTATAATATACGTTCATAATAAAGAATACATTTAAAATCAATTCATCGTTTATGAAATGGATTTTTATTTTTTTTCTAACGAAAAGTATGACAAAATATTAAAACAAGATTAAATTAAATTAAATTTTACTTATCTCATAAGTCATAACTTATCTTTCAAAGAAATTTTTAAATAGGTATTTTTGTATGTTTTGTACTTTGTATGCTACATAACAAAATATTCAAAGTTTATTTATCAGTAAATACTTCAATTGCTTATTAAAATAAAAAAAACTATTAGTTCAATATTTAATAATATATATTTACATAAGTACCCATCAATGTATGAAAATTATACAACAAAAAAATGTTGTGAATGTATATTTTTTAATATTTAAATTAATATAAGAACAACTATGTGGGATCTTGTTTTAAATTTCCAAGCTTCTCGACTGAGTTTAAAAATTATTATCGGCATTTAGAAAAAAACCATAAAAATGTTTAAATGTTTAGAAATAATTTAAAAAGATGAAAAATATTTTGAAAATTTTACTATGACGTATAAAAAATGCTAATATAACAAATATTTGGTAAAATACAGTTATTCGTTTTTGAATAAATTCTCGTATTTACCTATTTGTTTTGCTTTTCACAATTATTAAGAAAAATACTATACATTGTTTACTTTTTATGAGGGAGGCGGGTGGTCAAAACTTAGACCTCCAGGTAAAGGACCAATTAAACTTACTTTCCTAGCAAAAGAGATATCGATGTTGAAGATTGAATCATTTTTACTTTTCCAAAAGGTGATGACAGAAACACCCAAAAAAAAAAACACACACACATCGTCAATGTTAAACCAATATCTTCGTCGCCCGCTCAGAATCTAAAGTATAATGATAAGATATTTTAAATTTATGTTTCATAGCAGTATTTTATTATATCTGCATAGTAGTTTCCTTCAATGAGTATCGAAGATGTTCAAATCATTATTCCAATTGTCGACGTATATTTTGGCAACAAAAATGCATTATTCAGTATTGATCATCCCTTTTAAGATATACTTTATATTTTTATTGAATTATGTATTTGAATACAAACATGGAAAATAATATTATGACCTTGTAAAAAAATACAAATAATAATAATTTAGGTATAATTTGAAAATATAGTTTGGACTTTATTATATTCAATAATTCGGTTTCGTAGATTGATTCAGTAATATGTACATAGTACAAGTGACTATACGCAAACACTGACAGGGAAAGGAGGTGATGATAATACAACTATACAATCATTACTTGTTGTTATAGACCCTAAAAATTTAGCACACGTCGGTGTGTGCTGACCGTGTATATAAGTACATATTATTATGCAGTAGAAATACATGCAATCTTGATAAGCTAAATACAGGCAGCAACCCGAAACTTAATTTTAACGTGGTGGAATGGTTTTATAGGCAGACAAGGGGGGTGGATAACGTTTTCAAAGGTGTCAACATTAAATGAGAAAATTATACGCGTACGATGAAAAGTAAATATTTCAAGGACGGGGTCACGGAAATGCTCATGTCCACTGTTGGAGATGAGAAATGAGTGGAAATATTCCACACACATAAACAATACTACTCCAATCGAGTTATAACGACATTTGTTTTTTCCCACATCGATGTATCGTGCGTTTAAATTATTTTAATCAAATTTTTAGAGAGAAATTTCTCAAGGTGGTTTTCGGGGCTAATGTTGATTTTAGTACAAAAACTGAAAAACTTGCGTCACAGAAAAACTCTCTTCTAGTTAAATAGTCATATTACTATTTTTTATTTAAATTATGAAGATTTTTTTATGCAGGTTGTATTTAACTCCATATTAAAGAAACCTTTATTTTTAGAGGTTAATTGAACTCTTGGATATCCCAAATTGTTGAGTATTTTAAAATATAATTATCTAACTTTAAATAGTTAATTCAAAAATCGTAGTTCAATTTGCACCTGAATTAAGTTTTTCATTCCAAACAAAAAAAAATGTTTAAAATCTGATTTTAAAAGGAAGAAAAAACGATCGTGGTTAAATTTTCCAGTAGTCATTTTTAAACGTTGAAATGGTATGATTTTATTTTTTGGTATGGTTTATGATAGCAGCAGCGTGCCACGTTAATAGAAATTGCTTGACTTAATGCCTCATTATAGAATTATCTGACATCATCCAGAGGTGTGGATATTATTATTTTATGCATTGGTAAGTCTATAGATTATTATACCGGAAACGCAAGAAATCGTATTTACACTAACATAAGGGAGTAAAATATTGTCAACAGGATGTCTTACGATTTGTCGTTCTATTTATTATCAGTTGTTGTTCAAGGGTTTTTCATTTTAAAACGAAATACGAATAATATTATATTATGCAACGTAAATAATAAAGTACAACAGATGACAATAATGTGTATACAAACAGAGAACAATTACAATTAAGTACCTTCTAACTATATTTTAATAATAAATGACGAACATTTTTTGTTCATTACATACTGTTAATACTAACAATGTTCAACGACGGTCAATAAACACGTTTTATGTAAAAATATTCAACCGCGGTCAACAATTCACATTGTCGTATTTGAACTATTATAATAGTCTAAAACGGGAAAGTTTTAATCAGTGTTTCGTTAAGATTTTCATTATTTATATTGCAAATAAATCGAATAAATTACGGACAAAATAATATCTTCTTCGGTTTTGTCTTAAACGTCAATAACTGATCATGTGTTTATGGTATGAATCATGATTAAACAACCGTAACGAGTTATTTGTAGCATTAGGATGGTTGTAGAACAGACGGGAACAATTAATCTTCTTCTAACTCGTCAGTTTCAAAGTCAGACGGTTAGCAATAAAACTGACAGTATTTCTTCGAATTTCTTTTCAGTTGTAGTTTAGTTCCAATCCTCTAGACTTTTTTGTTTGCTTATTTATATTGTTTTTTTCTTACGCAATAAATGTGTAAGGCTGATTGGATTGAGAAGGATACAAAAAAATGGGAAACAGAGATAATAAATTGTACTGTATGTCAGGGTTTTGTTTTACAATCGGTCAGTGAATATATATCTCAAAAATACATCAAATCAAAAATTCCATTTACTAGGTGTTAAATATATGTATTGTTTAAAAAAAAAAATGTATTGATATTGTTATACCAATTTATGCATGTTAATCTCGTTTTATTTTAATTCAAAAGTTAGGAAAGTGATTATTACTTGATTATTTGTGTATTTAATATTCAGAGTAAACTTAGGAACGTAGTTCAGGTTTATTACAATGAATTATGTTATTTTATTTTATAATCTTTTACAAAATTACTGTATATAGTGTCAAACATTATTTGATTACAATGTTGTTTTATAATTTATTAATCATTATTATTTTTTTAGTAAAAATACTACGCGGTTATATGCAGGCACAGTATCTACGAATAAAAAACTATTTGCAGGTACTTATAAAAGTAAATTATTCGACGAAAATGCTCATATTAATCAAATATAACGTAATGAAGTATATGAGAGTATATGATGATCAAAGATCGGTGGCAATAGTGTAATACTGTTTGTCGGACCATAGGTTACCCGTTATGTTAGCTTAGGTCTGCACTCACTCCCCTCTCCCCCTCCCCCAAAGGGTAGACTATTTTCATCCCCAGGGGTTTAGGGGATGAGCCCCCGGTAGAACCTCGAGTTTGATGACCGGAGCAGGCAAGCGTAATGAGAGACTACTTATCATACTTTAACCAAATACTTTACTTAAACCCTTTACCCGTGTATATGTACTGTTGTACCTTAAAATAGGTACTGTCCTTGTACACATCCTAAACCATAATTTTATCAGATAATATTATTCAATGAAACATAAATATATTCGATTACGAATTGTTTCACATGAAGTAAAACGTTCTGAATTAGATGAAATAAATAACCAAACAAAAATAAAATAAATATCACCGATAGAGTGAATGTAGGTTGTACTATTACAGAAAACCAGTGTCATCAACAGTGCTACTGTAAGTGTGAAATGTTAAAATAATGAGGGTACCTGCAATGCAGCATTACATGAAAAGTGTAATAAAAAATATCATTATAATTCAGATTGTCATAATCAAATAAATTGGATTAATTAAATTTAATCTATCCAATTTAACATAATTGTCTTAAGAGTGCGTAGGACCTGGTAGGCGTTATTAAAATTGTGAATTTTAAAATGATCATAACTTGCTTCAAAATTAAAATATCAAAAAAAGTATCCCACGATGGTCTCTCTGAATAATATTCTTCCTTTTAAATTAGGTATAATAAATCAATTCATTTTAATATTTAAAATAAAAGAGTTAAGTTGATTTTCCTGATTGTAAAATGTGCAATGTTATTTTTAATAAGACAGAGTCTACATATTATACGTGTACGAATTCCTATTAATATTATTATTAATCTTCTTAAAAATTTATTTTTGAACTGTATAATAATACTATCAAAAATGGTTAAAAAATCTTCAATACATAAAACACTCGTTCCAAAATATTATAAATTATTATGTCTTTATAAAAAAATGTACTCATAGTTTACTAGTAGGTACTCAAGGATATCTGTGTATTATATTATATTAACACTTAACTGTAATTCTATGGTCCTTTAAAAACAAAAAAAAAAATATAGTTAACCGTGTATAGTGCATAAGCTTAGTGATGTTTAGTACGACCAGTAGAGTATTGGTAAATAAATGTATGAATATAATTATATGCAGCTTTAAAAGTATATTTTACTATTCAAAAACTTGTTCGCTTTGCTCGAATTACTATAACAATTGTTATACTTTAAAATAATTAACATTTATATATTTTGGAACAAATACATTATTTGATTTTTACATCATAATATATATTTAGCACGGATTTTATTTTTTAGCTCATAAAAAAAAATACAATACATTAAGTGTTTACTAAATTGATCTATTTATACTTACACTTTCCATCAACTCTCTTACATGGCTTAAACCTAATAGAACCATATTATCTAATGTTTTGAAATTTTGTTATTAATATGTAATATATTAGATTCAATATTCCCTAGTGTGTATCATATTGTTTACTGCCTTAATGGACTAAAGTAAAACATTCAAGATAAAATATCTATCTATTTTTAACCACTGACAATCTATTCGTACTTAATACAAATCAAAATGCATAGTCAAGACTGTTGGGTTGACAACATTGATTAAATACAATATGAAAATAAATGACTACAAAATAATATGTGAGATTATGATCAATAATATTAAAATACTATGCTTTTACGTAGAATTTTTTTAATATTTTAGTTCTCAAGAAATTTAATTTTAGATGGTCAATACCATTATTTTTTTTATTTCATCTCAAAGATGAATCTTTAACCAGTGTACCCATACTACACATATCTTTATTGAACGCACTCATAACTACATTTTGAACTAGGGATTTGGTTAAGCACTATAAACCATATGTCAGCCCAGCATATACTCTCAAATAAACCATTAAGTAATTGTGTATGACTAACGAAAAAACGTTAATATTTTTTTGTTGAATTATATCTATTAGAATATACGGATGAAGAAAAAAAGTGATGGGTTGGTCGAAGAAGCTTTTCTAAAATCATTTTTTTTTTTTTTTAATGTCGATGCAAACTTAGCACAATATTTTACGCGTTTGTTACTGAACACTTTATACCATCTTTTGTGGAAAAATTGTATGACAAAATATAATAGTGTATGTTATTAATGATAAATAAATATAATATGTAAGAATATTAAAAGCTAAACAATTAAATTTAAATTTACAGTTTAAATCGATTGAAATAATATCCAAAATAAATATATGTTATTCATTTATACAAATCAATTTACTAATGTAACTTTTTTCCAAGCGTGTATTATTAATAACATTACATCCGACTATTATTATTATTATTATGTTTAAATCGTTATATTGAAGTGTTTTAAATTAAAATCGCAATCTATACTTGGTAATAAAATGAGTACATTTTATCAAATAAAAAAGCAAATTACATAAGGTTCACATGATCAAAAGAAATATCCACTTATGAATGATGATATCCACAAAATATATATTACATAAGTAATGATAACATTATAGTCTATTATCTAGATATCTGAGTTCAAGTATTTTTTTTTTTTGCAAAGTATGCAATGTGGATAGAAAATATTAAAATATTAATATTATGTTATTCGTGTCATTTTTAAGAATTGACTTGTTGATAACTGTAGTTAAAAAAACTAATTTTTTATTATATAATATCATTGCCTATATTGGTAGAGGATTGCGCATTGTATGGTGAATTTTCAGTAGCTTGTGAATATTATTTATTTGAAAAAATTACATTACATAAACTCAGATTTTGACTATTGACATCGGTTGTTGACACATCGGGTTGATATTTTAAAAAATTGTTGTGGTTGAATTCGATTCAAGAAATCAACAATTTCCGGAGTTATTTATGCTCAGGGAATCCTTTGAAGTTAGCCAAATACTCAAGCTTGCAGAGAGCGCATGTAGATGGTTGAGTTAGAGATATATTGTAGTTTTTCACTTAAGTTATGTTTATTCACCACATTTGACACATTTAGGCGAATAGCTGAAATTTTTTTTTAGTGTGAGCATAATTTTGACATCTTAGGCATTACACTAACTCTTTCAAGACATTCAAGACACGAGATTTAAAAATTTATATTTTTGTGTAGAAAATATAATTAATTTTAAATATATTGCGATTATTGGGGGCGGGTTCAAAATCCACAAAGAGGAGTGGAAGTTTCTGTTTTTGAAGTACATTGTTAAATTGTATAGATTTCTGGTAATAAAACCGAGATATTCTAGTTCATTTTTTATATTTTTATTTCTGTAGAGGTTATTGGTAACAACTCTAAATGCTTTTTATTGTTGAATTTGTTATGTATGGTACTCTGCCTGTCTCGTAATAATTTGATAATTATCATATAATGGAATAATTCCCATCTGGAGTACACCCCTATATTAGTGGTAAGCTTGATTCCATTCAAATACGAGCTTTTATAGATATAGATTAATAAACCATTATTAATGAATCATTGCCATTAAGTATTTCTTTTAATGTCTTACAAAGTAGGTCAAATTTTTTTCAAAATCAATAGATATTGGTGGAGGTACAGGCGTTTGCTATGATGGTTGTGTATTGATGATATGATCCTATGTACTGATGATAGATTCCGATGGTTCAGTTTCTATAGTTTCTGTCTTAGTAATTAGCTAATAGAATATAGCATAACTATTAGGTGAGGAGAATATTTTTTTTTGCTTGGGAATGGGATATTAGAGTAAGGGAAGCGTTGATTTTTTTGGACGGACTACGATTAATTTGTTTTGTGGTCAGTTTTACTGATTGGATAATTATTATTACTATTTTGACAGCTCTGTATACGTGTTTTCTGAATAATCGGATGAAATACTGTTAGCTAGTTATGGGACAATGCGATGATGCACGATATAAGTTTCAGAGTAGACTTGGCGATTAGAGATAGAGCTACGGTTGGTAAACGTCACCTAGCTTTATGTGTTCTGGACACCTGAATATAATTAATTAAAATTGTTACCAATTTCGTGGTTGTAGTGGATACTGCCTTCGGATTGCAGTGTTTCGACATTTTAAGTTTTCCTGGTATAAGGCTGGTTTTTTTGATTTTTAGATGGATACAAGGTAGCGTATTTTTCTTATAATAATCAGAATTATGTGCAGAGTGGTGTAAATTTAATAAAGTGCTGTCGGTTTTGAAATCGCGATACTGTATATTATAATATTGTTGTTGCAATATAAAATTATTATTTTTAAGTAAAAATCAATTTTTACTGTACATAACTAAGCAGATAGTATCAAGTTAATGGTTTTACAATATTTAGTCTAGAGCTTATTATGGTCTGAACATTTTTACAAATATTATAAAATGAAAATTTATTATTTTAATAACTATTATTTTCAAATAATAATAGCCCCATATTATATTTAAACTTATTATCATGGACTTTTATTCTTAGTTTAATAACTCAGAAACGGCTTGTTCAAATTTCGATTTTGACACATAAAACTGTTCAAAAGTCCCATCGATTAATTTATAGTAAAAAAAGTTTATATCACCAAAAGACACTCCTTAAATTGTATAAAAAACTTAATATCTAAAAATATGGTATTTAAGTAAATAAGTGTACTAAAAAATGTTCAAAAAAAAAAATTTGAGTTAATGTTTTGTTTAAGGTTAAAATGATAGTGAACATGCTTAATATACACGGAAATACATATTTATTATTTTAAGGAATCAATTTCGTGGTTATATTAGCTCTATTTACAATTTTTGTTATAGAATAATATTCACAGAAATGTAAAATATTTACAGTATTTTATTTTTGTCAATGTAAATATAGTAAACATATTAACAAAAAAATTAATTCGTTAAGTAACGTAGCAGAAAAAAAAAGTTTAATATGTTGTTTACTTTTTAAATCATACGATAAAGTTATTCATAAATTAAATAAATTTGGATTCTTATAGACTTAGTTTCTTGCTAAACATTCTCTATACGTAATATATTAATTTGGCATAGTATATTAAATACGACAGATTTGTTCAGTCTTAATACATGATTCGTTACACTATGCGTTAGTTCGAAATTGCTGCTACTTTGATCATTTAAAATATAAAATGTCATAAACTATTTTCAAATAATTGCTTTCTGTCGCCCTTGGAATGTGATTTAAAATAGGTTTCAAATAAAACTGCTCTTTATCTTTTACATTCCTTCAAGTGAATATTTCTATTCACTTTAACGTGAAAGCATATTTCTAAGAACATTATTGCGAAATAAATCATACGAATTTCTTTATGTTTATTTTTATTGCTTGATGTATATATTCCGTATAAGTCATTCTATCGATTTCATATCAAATTTGTGTATATGATTGTTTCCTAAATGAAAATCCTAAATGCAAATCCTTATTGAATATTATATTATTGGCCTTAACTCAATGGCGATTCAAAGTATTTGTATTTTCATTTCTGAACTACAAATTATGATAAAAAAACCAATTGTTTTCATGGTGGTATACATATATCCAGGTTGGTTCAATGTATGTTACAGCCATTTAATCACATAAATATTAAAAATAGAGAAAACTGTATGATACGAAAGTTTTTTGATTTAGAAACATCTAAAATAATTTGTACATTTTATCATTTGTTTACAATATTTTAGGTAAATTGTATGGGGTTAACTTTAGAAGCTCAGATGGGAACCTATATTTTTTTTTGCAAACATAATATGAAGACATTTTTTCAATACATTTTAGTGCTTGAACAACATTAATTAATGCAAAACTATATGCTTAAGAGAAATTTAAAATGTTTATAAACATCTTTCGTTGTTCGCTTAAAACCCTGCTAAAATATTGTAACAAATTAAAAAATATTAAAATCATTTTAGATTTTTCCAAATCAAAAAATGTCGGATCATATATTTTTTTTTTTTATTTTGAATCAATAAACTGAATCACTTTATATACATAATATTTTAAACACGTATCATAAACTATGATTGTTTTGACAATAGATTTGTGTACATTTCTGAAAATGTAGAAAAACGCAGCAAAATATCAGATATATGTACTTACGAATGCGAACATTTTTACTTATAAATATGTTTTCATATTGCTATTAAAAATAATTGAACACGTTTTCAAAATTATAGAATTTTTAGATTGTGGATATTATATACATTTCTGAAAAAATTACAAAATTAATTCATTTAAAAATATAACATAATTTATTATACAATATTAACAACTTATTTATTGTCTTATAATGTTATTAGTATGACGAGCATTTTTTTATTAATCGGGTCTTTCCAGACTAGATGATGTATTTATTGGTTTTTATATTTTTTCTCAAAACAGTCATACAGATAATCGTTTTAAAACACGATTTTTGAAGTTCGCATAAATCAATGGTTAAATATTTGTTTATTAGTTTGGGATACAAAAAAATTAATCTCATTCGAAGTTTTCTCTTTTATCATTTTAAACAAACGATCCCAAAACAGTCTAAATAGATTATTATAAAGTATTTTAAAACTGTATATTATATAAACTATTAAATAATATAGCAATATAGTATATTTTAAAACAAAATGTTTATCAAGTGGAAACCTTTAATAAGTAATATTTATTTGATAGGAAGTTTTTTGTCGTGTAATCTTTGGCTGGAATTGTCAGACTTTGAAATTAGTTTTACGTAACATGACGTCATGGGCACGTACACAAAAATACTTATTTCATAATAATCATTAATTAACTTTTTCGAAAATGACACAACCAAGTTAATAATTTAAATTACAGGTTAAAAATGAGTTCTTATTCCATTCATATTCTCGAAAATAACATACAAATATTATAGACTTTTTATTCTAGAAAAATAATTTACCGTAGCTCACAGGTTATGTTAATGAGTGATGATAATATAACAGATACCTATTGATCAAACCTTATAAATAGTAAAATTTAAATACTAACTAAGTACGTTTAGAAGATTATTTTCGCGGTACTCGGCAAGACGAATTGAATAAATTATTTTAGTTTTATGTACCTACCATTTCCTAGAATAAAACACTTAAATAAACAAGCCGTTTCTACGTTTTTTATTACTCATATACCATTATAGTAATTATTGATTTATAACCATTATAGAGACAATACGACGAAAGTAATAAGTTTTTTTTTTTGATATGTCAATATAAAAATATATAATTTGACATAAAAAAAAAATTATATCATATTTTCTAGCGATATAATGTCTGACATAATATTTTCATCACGCAATAAACAGTTTAAGTGCACAAGCACTACCACAACATTTCTGATAACCACGTCCTATATATTATTATATAATATGAAGTATCTAAAATTATTATTTTCAGTTGATTCTTCTACCTAGGGATTAGTTTCTTGAACGTTCGTACTACTTTTACATAAAATCTATAGTTACAGTCGTTAAATGGTGATTTGTACTCTTAATAATTTATTAAAAATGTCCAATACAAGTTTCAAGTAATTACTAATTGACACATGGAAAATGTGCACACGCGAATCAGTAAGTCGAGTAGAAGCAAAAAAAAAAAAATAAAAAAAATTTAAATATTTAAAGTTTTGTTTTCAATATTGTAAAATTTTAAAAATTGTAAAACAATACATTGTCAAGATAAAACGTTAAAAATCTTACCCAGTGACAATTTGTGTCAAAATATGTAATAATTATATGAAACGTAATACAATATTATTCACCAAACATGTCTTCCTTTCATGTTTATTTGATAATGCAAATACCTCATGGTTATATTTTAAAATATTCAGAATTTTATACCGGCTACTTATAAATTGTTATTCTGTGATAATACAAAATTATTTTTCAAATTAGAACTATCTTTATTTACTGTATGTTGTTATCAGATTTTTGAAAACGTTGACGTATCAAAATCAAAACTTGAACAAGTTGTTTATGATTTATTAAACTTTATATACTAATAATAATATTATAGAACTTAATAATGGTTTGAATTTAGAAAAACAAACATAATATTAATTAATCTATTTATTACTATTCTCTTTCAAAAAAATATTTAGTTATATTAATTATTATAATTTTCAAAATACTATTGCTCGCATATATTTTTAATCTACAATCACGTACTTACTAAACTATTTTCCATAGTACCATTGATTATAAATACTATTATTTATAATCAATGATAGTACATAATATTTAATATCCAAAAATCCCTCGTTTAAATTTAAATTTATAAAGGTATACATAAATGTTTTCAATACAATTATCTCCTTGGCAATTTGCTATAAAATGCGTGGTTTTGATTTGCAAAAATAAGTCTTTATCATACTCCCATTAAATGGTTTACACAAATAAACTATTTGAAAAAAAAAACGGTCCTTTAGTAGTCTAGTACTGTACTGAAAAAATCTGTACTGAAAGAATTTAAATAAATGTATTATTAGAGGGAAAATAGAAGTGAGCATGCTTGGTGAATCATCCCGTATAATATATTATCTAATATACCTACCTACCTAATATAATAGTGTAGATAGCTAGACCAATAAACTTTAAACACGTATACATGTCACGTTTATACTTTTGTCTTTAATACGCACTTCAATGTTTACTTTTATGGATCTGTATTCTGTACATATTTTTTTTTACTAAAAATATGTATGCATTGTATAGAAACCTCGGAAAACCATTTTATGGATTGTTTATGTAACCTATATTAGTTATTAGTTTATTATATTGTAACATAATATTTTATAAAGCCTGCCACACCAACAAAGTCCCGTCTATAATGAATAATAATTCCTATGAAACGATGAAATTCGATATCACACTAACAATAATTTATCATAATATACCTATTTTCATTTTCGATTATTTTCATACGGTCTTGGACGACAGGACCGGAGTCCTGTGCAAACTGGAAGTACAGCCTATGGTCGCTCTAGGCTCGCGTGTCTGCATCGGAGTACGGAAAATATAGAGTAGTTTTTAAGATGTGGAAAGGCAGAGTGAACCGTCTAGCGAACACTGTCTAGACCATAATATTATAATACGAGTCCATTGTAAACACAGTCTGTACGCAAACATGTGCGGCGCACAAAAGTCATGCATAATATGTAAATTTACACTTGTTATTATGATATAATATTATATACGGAATGCATCATAGCCATTGATGTCATTATGATATGGTGCCCGCCGTCGATATTGCCGAGCTGGAAGTGGCTGGAGTTTTTATGGCTTTCAAAAACTTTATTCGCGATCGACTTCGACATTTCGTACCAGAAACCTATTCACTACAACGCATGCATGGTGCATAATACTTGACTTCATAGATTTTTTCAGAACGTGTGTTTGAATACAAACTTCAGTGCTTGCGCCGATGATCGCAGTTGTGTATTATATTATAATATAATCATATATTATTATTATACACCAATATCTGCGCGTATTACGACCGATGTCGCGTTATTGTTTTATTATATTGATAACGTCGATTTGATATTGTCACTATTAATTGAAAATCCAATCGTTCGATAAGTCGTAAATAATATAATAACGCATTAAATATAACAGTTATTTCTGATACACCCTGTACACGGGTCGTAGCCGTATAATGGTATATATTATTATTGTTATATTCGGACAGCACGTAGAGCGGTGCGATCGTTACAGAGTCAATAAAACACTCGACCACGAGTGCTGCAGTGTCGTCAATGGTCGACGGGGGGAGAGAAAACTGCTAGTCACTATACAGTAATAGTAATAATAATAATAATAATAATAATATAATATCTGCGCTCGCCGTCCAAACGACGATATCGGAGGAATGAGCGATTATTCAATGACGCGTGGCATTTTATGTATTTTTTTTTTTTTTTTGAAGCAATTAAATGAATTCTCAGCGCGTGCGTTATTATAAATTGTCATTTATTTTGAAAAAATAAACACCGCGAATGATATTATATAGGTAACCATAAAGCAATGTAGTGCAAGGTATGAGGGCGTGTCGTCACTAATATTATGCTAATGATGCGCGTCTCAGCTGTAGTAGACGTAATTTTTTCTTAAGGACTATCACGGATTCTAGCTGTTAAATAGTACGTTTTTTTGTTACTGTGCACTTAAATAATTATATTATGCTTAGCCACTGGGGTTGGATTGACAGTTATAACGACTCCGAGAAAAATATAATGATTAACTAACCCAGCTACCCTAAACGCACGTGTGTAGTGTGTTATTTGTGTTAAACATAAAAAAAACCATATTGTATTATAGCGTTATAACAACTGTATTATTGTTATGCATACTGGATGAAATTATTACACGTTCTGTACACTTGTGATTTTCCCTCGAATGTAGGTAGTCGTTTTGTCATTTTTTTTTTTTTTATTCGTACTACAGTCTTTTACGTTATAGTATTACGATATTTTTTAATATTTATTCTCGTGAAACAAAATACGTAAATATTTATGACATACAAAAACGTTTATCATAATATGAATATTACGCTGTAAAATCATAATATACTACGGAAATATGTTAATGTTTCAACCATGTAAATGATTCTTGTCACCTGTTTATGCATATCACGTAGAACTTTTGCGAAATAATATTTTTGTATGGAGATGATAACTAAACCCGCAAAACTCTGTCACTTGGTGTGAAAACTTGGTCAGTGGTAACCATCATAAGCTGATTAAGTGCCTTCATTATATTATGTGATTATAAACACAAATGTTTCTTTTCATTTGAATGCTATGTTTGTAAAATAATTTAAAACCCAAACACATCAAATTCCTATGTACAATATCAGTACAGTTAGATTCAGTAAACGTACCGTTGGATTAATATTCGATACTTAGTTTTATACTTCCAGAACACATACACTCATTTCTTGTTGATTCACATAATATGCATACATTAAAATTGTTAAAGTTATTAGTATATCTTAATAGTTGATATTTCTATAAATAATGAGTGCAACATAATTATATGTATAATGTATATTATTGGTTTTGATTGCAGAAAATTCTAGATACGAAATAATATTAAATTATAGAGTATTATCGTGATTGTTTTATTGAAAACTTCACTCAATTCGCACAATTAATTGTTATGGTTTGTGCGTCAGACATTTATCGCCACTCCATAAGAATTGAATTATTTTTAAGATGATTGATTTTCTTACAGAACTTTTGAATATTAAACATTTCATAATTTAAAACCAAAGAGTATTGAACGGGTAATTTATATATATAAACACACAAATTGTAGTGATAAATACCAATATAGGTCACTTTCGTGTAATTAAATTTAATAATATACTATTTAAATACCTACCCTTAATTGGATATAAGTTACCTATACTATCCTCATTAGACTTAAAATAATATTTACTACAAAATAGTTCATACTAACGTATATCATAACAATTAACGTACAATTATTAAATGTTCCAAATCTTCACCATTAATATTTAGTTTGAATTAATTTTCAACCAATAATTACTCACCAAACGTGAAATTATGTAGAATCTGATGTTAATATCACGAACACACTATGAACTTCTTGTAAATATTTTAGAATTTTCTTGGACTTATCACATTTTAATGCTTACAGAAACACCTACTTTTATTAGATTGCCAAATTTATTGCATATACGTTACTATACGTTTTTATGATGAATGTTATTTTTAAAATAAAGAATTATTGTGTTATAGGTATTTTATTATAGAGATACAATATATAAGTAGATAGTTGCTATTTTTTGATAACATACAAATTGAAGTATAATAACCACATCAATAAAATATAAAAATATTCAACTAAAAAATAATAAATAATTCTTAAAGTACCAACACTTAATGGTGAGAACCGTAGAGACGAGTTTATGTATATGAATATACTGTTGAATAAAATAAATAAAATATTATTAAAATGTAATTTCTTGAAATGTCAGAAATGTTGTTGAGATGGCTATGAACTGACAATTATTTATTAATTATTTCAATGATGGTATTATATTATTTTTGGTGGATTTGAAATAATTTGAATGTACCTACAAAAAAGTATAATGAGAGTGCAGTGTAAATATAAAACCATTCATTAATTAACAAATTGAACAAATTGTTGAAATCAAAGTGATGAAGCTTCTTGTTTTTTTTTTTTTCATTTACTATTTCTAGTTATAATGTATATTTATAAATGCAAACTGACCGATCATAATCTTCAACTAACACGCATGTAGATTAGGGTTCTATGTCATTCCTGAATTCCCTTCTTGTGACTTTGATCATGTTAACGTCCTTTCCTTATAGATAAAATACATATATGTTTTTTATAAACTGTACAAATAATTCATTCTATCTATTTTGATATTATATTCACTAAGAAAACTCTTAACACTACTTATTACCTTTATATCATATAACTTCTTTAAAGATTCAAAATCTAAAAATGCATTCAGTGTTTAAACATTTAACAAGGAATCTTCTTTTCCAGTCATATGTATTGATTTTTTTTCATAGTAATTTGTTGTATTTTGTATATGCGTGAATTGCAAGTGAATAATATAGATGCTATGCAATTGTTTGACCGAAAAATAAATAAATTTAATATTATTTTTTTTTTAGTTTGATAGCTTAAGAAAAATATTTTGGCATTTTACATTAAACATCTAAGTAATTTAAGTAATTTAAGTAATTTAACAAAAACAAAATACACGCAAAATGAAAGTATAAGAAAAATAAACAAGTCTAATAATTTTAATTTTTAGATTAGAAAATAATAAATTGTTCTTCGATTAGTATACATATTATATGTTCCTAATTTTAGTTGAATTTATTTTTATTTGAGATGCGATTAAATAGATACATTTTAATATTGTCAACGGTTTTAAAAGTACAAATTATTATTTAATTCTGAATTCTTACACACAAATAAATATAAATAAATATTCAAATTTCGAGGTTTGGTAATAGTCTATACAGTATTAAATCAAAGTCATTAATATATTGATAAATATATTCCTGCAATCATTACTGTGCTGAATAAATATCTCGTGTTTAGTCAATGATCAACAAAATAATAATGCTGGAGCCCTGGATGCATTTTGTATTACACTATTAGGTTAAATAACCAATAACAGATATTTTAAGTTAAATTTATAGAACTATGAAGCACACTAGCATAAACGAGAGTTATTGATTAAACAATTCATGATTTTATTTTATTTAATTCTATGAAATGAACAAAACACACGCAATGTTTTGAATTGGCACATGTTAAGTTGTTTCACTAGGTTAAAAATAACGTTATAAATATAATATTGTATTGATATTTTTTTTTTTCATTCAAAATAACTATTGACTAATATGTTTTATATGTATATAATAAACATGTAGACTAAAAAAAAGTTAACAGCTAATGCTAAGTAGCATTTATATTTATTAAATATGCCGTAATAATTTTGCTCATATGTATATTTATTGGGTCTGATAAGTTATTTTTGAATATTTTAATAATTCCACCTTTCATGATAAATACGATGTGTACAATTAATTTGAAAATACTAGTGGGTTAGTTGTAAGAAGTAATAAAATAGTGAACATTTTTTTGAAATAAATCAAACTTTTGTTACATGTTATTATGCACATAAAAAGGATAATAACCAGGAACTTTGAAGTAATAAAATATATTAACAAGTAAAACTGAAGTATTTTGAGGCCTAATTATTTTGTTTCAACTGATTTATAGTTATTATAATATATTAGCTATGGTACCTAGATATTTTTTTAATATTGTTGTTTTTTTATTACGACGGCGGATGGACAAATAAAAAATATATAAATGATTGCAGCTGTTGTCTGTTGAAAATGCATACATTCTAAAATAACGTTTAAAAACAATTAAATCGTGATGTTTAAAATGTATTAAGAAGAAGAATTCATAATTGTGTCAAAACAAAAAATCAAACATTTGAACTATTTAATATTCAATACTTATAAAATATTATGATCAAAAATATTAATTTGTATACACTATTTACTAAACTAATCTGAGCACAAAAAAGTTTAAAAAATAAAAATTATGTACAATATTATACAAACCTTATGCATTTTGAATTCCACCACAATATTCTAAAATATGCCAAAGGTCAAACTTCATAAATTCCTAGAAAATACAGTTATCGATTTCAGAAGCAGCCAGACAACTGATTAGACTCGTCACTAGTACCGAATTTTGACAGACAGTTAATATTATAAAATATTGTAAGAACAAAATATAAAGCTAGTAAAATTGTCAAGTTAGAAAATATAGAGATAATACTCATTGCGATGCGTACAATAAGACAACGATGGTATCTATCGACGAGAATTCCTTTGTTTTATTGTGGTAGGTAGTAGGTACATACATTTTTTTCATGTCACATACTATTATTATAATACCTTGATGTAGAGAAGATGTCATCTTCTCTATATCGAGCATTACATATCCACACAGATGAGCATAAAATTAAAATATATCGGCAATGGCGTACGTGCACACTGCACCCTTACGTCAAAACAACACGCAATAAGTATCAGTGACCACGTGATATAAAAAACAAAATAAATAACAGCTGAAGAATGTATTAATTTGATTACTGAGCACAACCTAATGACCGACTAATGGGATTTAAAGCCAAACGTCATAATATTTGTAAATAATAGTAATACACATCACAGCAGACGGCGGCACAAGTGTACAACAATGGTCATCATAATATATTATAAATCCTATGTATAGACATTTCCGGAAAAAAATGTGATTTTTAATCGTCTTCCTATTTTATCTTGGAGGATTGTCTTAGCACAGTTATAAATCGGTTCGCACGTTATGAGAAATTAATAATAATATTTGTTTGTTATTCCGAACACCGTAATATTATAATTATGAATCCGAACTGACTACTGCTGCTGCAGCAGTGTGAAGTCGCTTCGTATAAATAGTTAATATTATATTATCAAACTGATTACGACATTGTTATAAAGTCGGTATTGATAACATCGCGAATTTAATATCCACGTCAACCGTTAGTGCCAACAAATCATAATTTACTATATCGCCTGCCACAAATAACAGCTTCCACGGTGGCAGATTATTGCGGTCGTGTACGTATTAGTATTTAGTGTATACCCATCGTGTGCGATTCTGTATCATCGCATAAGCTGGTTACATTCGCAACACTTTCTAAGCATTATTAAAATATTATAACGGCAACACTGCCAGTCAGTCGTGTCCGATCGTATCCGTTTATAATCGATAATAATTATTATAGCATGCATAAAAGTCCCAGGAGCGTGATGAGTTATCATAACAATATATGACGTATGGGGAAATAAATAAAAAATAAAAGTATGTTTATCACGAATTTAAATCTTGTAAAATGTATTGTACGTATACCTATATTGTTTGAAAAAAAGTTATTTGCAATATAGGTTTGTGCGAATCCCTGTAGAAGAAGAAGTACACGCGATTTTTTTCCCAATAAATATGTTATTTTTGTCTGTAAACATTATACATACCAAATATAAACATGAATAATTAATTATAGGTACATCAATATTGTACACTTGACTTTTATCAGTATTGAAATAATAATTATCGATTTATTAATTGAACTCAATATGTTTTCGCATTATCCATTGAATATTGTGTTACAATTGTTACAAATAATTTTAAAATAAGAAAACAGTTATTCCGGTTAGGTTAGCGCTTTTCTTTAAAATTTGAAAATTATTTAAAGTTATTGAATATCTAAAAAACGATAGTACGCAAAGTGAGTTATGTACCTGGCAATTAACCATTGGTTGTAAATTAAACACTTTTTACACTTTTTATTTTGGAAATATTTCAAAAATAATGGCGATTTCCATGGCATGTCCATGACGTCTCGACACCTAGTTATTATATCCTAAGAATCACTAAAAACAAATGACTTAATACATATATTTTGAGTGGATCAGTATTTTTCAAACATAATATATTATCGTTGTTTCGTGTCATACCAATGGCACATTTACTTTAAGTAAAAAATATAACTATAAAATATAGAATACAAATAAAACGAGGACACAAAATAAACGTAAACCGCATAAAGTCACAAATCGTGACTCGCGTATATATTATGTTATGTATGGCAAACAAAAGAAGACTTATACTTAAAAATTGAGTGATAAAAAATATTTTATTATTTTGAAGTATAATAGTTAAAGAAACCGTAATATTTTGTACCCAACTACATATTATTCTATCATTTAAATTGTATTAATTATCTTGACAATTTTCTAAAATAAGTTTCTAAATAACATAATACAAACACTAACCAAATAGTTCGTATTAATTATTACCATTTTAATATAACAATAAAATAATAAAATATAAACGTAATATTATTTCAAATTAAAATGACATAGGTACCAATAATTATAATTATTATATTATTATAGTACATTATATACAATGATTTCAGTAGATCTGGAAACACATATTTTAAACTCATAAAAACAAAAAAATATAAAATATATAGTATCCATTTTTAGATATTTGACGAAATGTGCATGAACATAGTCTGTTTATACTTACTTACATTTTCACTAAAATGATTTATTAATTTTGACATTCATGGTTTAATCACTAACATTTCATTGCATATTATCATTACAGATTAACTTGAAAAAATGTATAAAGCAACTAAAATGTATTGCTATGCTTTACAACTATTTTATAAAATTAATGAAGTGTTAAAAAAAAACTTGTGAAATTTAAAAATATATATAATATGTTTAGTCCAGATCATAATTTAGAGGAAAATGTAATATAAAAACTTTTTTCTTTTATGTATAATATTGTCAAAATAATCTTTTGCGACAAAAGTGTACAATACATTTTTTATTACTTGAAATCGGTATAAATCAAAATAAGCCATTTTCGTATCAAGGAATTATTTAATTTATGCATAGCATATCAGTAGAATTAAGCAATTGCAACTTTAAAATGGTTAAATTAATATGATGCATTAAAATGATCTGTTTCCTGCAAAATGCGCTCATTGCTCTTTGGACCACACAGCCAATTTCAAAGGATGCCAGATTTTCAAAAAAATTATAAAAAATACTTCTTCAAAGTTTTGATTTACCAAAGCTCCTGATCACCATTCTCAGCCGAATACTAAAACCTTTTCTGAAGCCACCAAAAATCAAGACATACCTATGGGACAATTATCTGCTATTTTTGCCCAACTCATTAAAAATCTAAATTCTTTGATCAGTCCACTAATTGTTATCCTCCTTTCCTCTGTCCTCAATACTCTTGTCTCTAAAAATATTATCTAATATATATATATATATATATTTTTTTTTTTTTTCTGTTTCTTTTTAACTCTCACTACCTATCTTATTTTTAACTTCAAGTGTAATTACATTCCTTACTATTGCTATCGGTAGATTAATATATTGCCTTTATGTCATGATATAATATTACCTTTTTCTAATTATGTTATATAACTATACCTATTTTATTATTATTTAATTGGCTCGTTACATTAATTACTATTCACTGTGTTTATAAATTGTTTCATTGTTTACTTTTAATTGTCGAACTGTAATAGTTTTCACTGAAAGTTCTTAAAAAAAAATAAAAAAAAAAGTAAAAATGATCTGTTATTTTTAAATATTATAATACGATTAAGTGACGAATATTCAGTAAACTAGGTATAATAATTATCAAAATTAAAAAAATAAAATAACTTTACATATTTTAAAGTGTTTATAGTGTTCGTATCAAATCATAACTAAATACATGGATACCATTTTATATACAACTCTCGTGTGCTCATTTGTTTCCTACTCGACTGAAAAGTCCAACCGAAACGTTTGTTGTTGAATATAAACAAATAGCCCAACAGATGCCGGTGTAAAACTTTTGTACTTTCTGAACTTTATCGGCATAGAGATCTCAACATCAACAATAAAAGTTCTCACGATAAAGAAAAACCATTTTCACTAAGACTTATATATTAATTAAAAAACATATAACACCACTATGTCACTATGTAAATATATTATACATGATAGAGGGTTGTGAAAGTAGGTTGTTATTTTAAATTGTTTTTTGTCATTTACATATTAGTACAAAAATAAGATTAAGAAAGAAATCTAAGACTATTGTGCAATTAAATAATATAGAATATTCAAATAACGAATTTTTAAATAGTCTATACTAAATTGAAAATACAAAAGTAAAATATATAATTATATGATAAAAAGGTCATGGTAAGTCTACCCCCCTCACCCCGCCATAATTTTAAAATGTCTTTAATAACGTAACGTATACCTAAGTAGTAAACTATACAAATTTATTAGTCATAATGTAGCTGTAAATATGTTTATATTTTATCATATTTTATTGTTATTTTTTCGTTTTAGCATTTGTTTCTCTTTTATCACACGCAATAACTCTCTTGAGATGAGATAAACTTTATACGTCGTGCGTGACGCTATCGGAACTCACATGATGAGTATATATTTTTTTTATACATAAAATGCATCACTTTTTCCTCTTAAAAAGCTGAAAGTGTTTCTGTTAATAAATTATAACTAAACATAAAACATTCATTAAAACTCAAATAGGTTCGCGTCTTTAACTTTTTTTTTAATTTTAAAATCCATCATAAATAACAATTATGCGATAAAATATAACTTTTTATATTATTATAGACGTAATTTTACAAAACGTTTTCATTTTAATACAATATATCGAATTTCATATAAAAACGAGAAACCATTCATAAATATTTAAAAGAATTCCTCTTGTAATATTATTTTTATAGTAATATTATTCGCTATCGTTTATCCTGCGGAATTCTTATTCTTTACCTACTTAGTGGGTGGGTGTGTGCTCTTTCCAACACTGGCAGACACCATGCACCCTATGTCAGCCAATATCTGTATTATATTGTAGTGATATTACGAATGCAAAATATCATCTGCCTTGACGCCTCCAGTTGTTGCACTTAACTATTGACTACCAGAGCCCCTGGCTAACCAAAGCAAGTATTATACAATAATATAATATCAGAGTAGAACTCATTATTATACGCCATTTTACTTGGGTATATCTACTCAATTTACGGTTTCTCTTTTATCGCGCAGTTCATTTTCACAGTACCAATCGTAACCATCGTTCGTTTTTTTTAAATTATTATTTATTTCAATAACAAAATAATTAACACCACGTGGCATCGTACACGTCAGGTAGAACACTGGTCTAATACTATTGTGCACCAACGTAAGAAGAACTGTTGGAACAATTGGAACTTGTTGGATTGGCCACTATCTAATCACTGTCACAACCTCGCAGGTTCGTTTTCTGCTCATTGTTTGATGACCATCAAATAAATAACCGTACTAATGTAGGCTATTATAATTGTACAAAAAAAACTTACTATATCGATGAAAAAATATGTACGTTGATAGGGTACAGAAAGTTGTGTGTCCTTGCCGAGGATCACTGCTTTAGATTTTACTCGCACGCTGACGTCACAGAAATGCGTAAGCGGAAGACGGTGAATGAACACACTTTTTTGAACCATTGAAGCGAACGGTTGTTCACATGGCATTAGTGCGTTGGTACATTAGGTACTCTCGCTCACCACAATAGTTATATATTATGTGCTTTTACATAACACGACAACGACCGTTTTCATGTGATATTTACCTAAAACAATTAATTAATTGAAATTAAAATTTACTCGTCACATGCGGGCGGCATGCTGTATGCACACGGATAAAGCGCCGTTTTTATGTGACAATTATCGGTTCACTGATGTACGTCGAAATAAGCACATGCCACACGCATATTGCACTGTAATACGATGCGGAAAGTTATTGATCATACAATTAAACATATTATTATAGTTCTAATACTCTAAAAACAATTATTTAGTCCTGGAAAATATACGATAATAGAATACACGTTGTCGTTTCTATCTATTAAATACCTATGAAGACCTATGAAGACATGGCGATATTTGACCACCACCAGTAGCACGACGATCGCGACTCTTATTTCACTGGCAATCCTTTTTTTTAGGTACTATAATTTATAATTATAGATACTATTATAAGCACGTAATAAAATAATCAAAGACCACTACTCCGCTCACAGTGTGATTTGAGTATTCTACACATCAAATCTCCCTAAAAAATAGCTAAAATATTCACCACTAGTTAGACGGTGTATAAAAGCAATAATGTAATCAAATGGTTTGATACAATTTTGTGTGAAAACGTTTATAATATTAACGTGAGCAATAATCTTAATATCGAATGGATAATGTGGAGAAATATTACTGAGCAAAGTATTATATTAATTTTAATTACTGAATGTGTATAAATTGAAAGAAAATCCAGAACAGGTATAAATCCACATGACGAGGGCTTGATGGAATAATATCACATAATTCGTATAATATAATATATTTGACGTCCATAACCTAAAAATAATATGATATGTAAAATAATTGAAGTTTATTATATTTTTAGTAATCCCTAATATCACGTTCTAAGCTCACGTTTGACACGATGGATATGCCTTGCTGTTTTATTCTCATATTCGGAATATTTTCATTTTATTTATTTTACACATTATAATATACTTACAATATAATTCCTATTATAGCATAAACAATAATAATATTATGACGTACAATTCTATAGGAGCACAAATTTAGGCCAGTAAATATTATTATATATCAATAAAATGTCCATATAATTTGTAGCATAATTAGTTTATAATCGATCGAAAAAAAATTATATTTTATTGTTACTTATACTCCCTGTTTTCAATTATAAAAAGTACAGGTAGGTACCCAATAAATATAATTATACTCCAATAAATAAAAAAAAATCAGAAACTCAACGTTTCCTGGAATAGTTACCGCACCATTAAACTCTGACCTAGATTACACAAAATTCACTATATTATTGTACTAGAAAAACATGATATATGGTAGTAAGACCCTTAAAAGGGCACAAAATCAATAGGCAATTTCAATGGCATGTTACCAAAGAAAAAAAAAATACTGTTCACACGACTTAATAAAATTATGAATGATAAAACTATTATAAGCGAAAAACGGATAATTTTCGTCCATGTAAATCAAAAATATAAGCAATAGTGTAAATAAATAAAAATTTTAAATGTTCCGTAATTTGTAAAACGAGTTTAATTAAAGATTGAAGACATGCATAGCACAATACATTGTGATACCCTTCGATTAGACTTATAAATCATTGAACTTACGTGTAATAGATTATTATTATTATTTATGTTCTTCTTTCCATCAGACAATGTATAAAATACGTCAAAGTGCTATATTCGATTTTGGAAAGTGTTTTCAATTATCTCATAATTGGACTCTTTATCTACCACTCTTGTTTTTTTTGTAATTTATTATAATCGTTTTTTCTTATTTTTTTTCTTTTGTAAACAAACTTTTTATTAATTGATAAAATCAATCAGTATCTTGTAACTAAAAAAAAAAGTTTAATCAAAAATATAAATCAAACGTCTACTACTGATTTGTATTTTAAAAAAAGACTAATTAGAAAAAATAAGATAAATTAATAAATGTACAACCATATATCATTTTTTAAATACAAACCTAGTCTTATAAATTTACCATACAATATTGTATTTAATCAAATAATAGTAGGTACCTGTTTACTTTTAACAATTTTATTTACCCATCGACTTAAGACAACTACTTTTTTTATTTTATTCGTGGTTTCTTTGCTTTAACTAAGAAACTATAATACACCAATTTAAATAAACATTGAATTTAATAAATTTGAACAAAATTAAGTTATTTAAAATTTATAAAGTTGAAATTTATAACTGTATTACAGTTTATTATTATCTTGTTTTTAAATTTGTGTCTGCTTTTCCTGTAAATAATTGATTGCAACCAAATTTAGTAGTTTATATCCACCAGAATTTTCAACATTGTTGGTTTTTAAGATTCTTTTGTTGTGAATTTGATTGTTAATGGTTTTTACTATGGTATTATGTGGTTTTAATGACATTTTAACATTTTTATTATTTATTTATTTACATTCATAATTGTTGTCATATTTTTCAGTTGAAAAGCTATTGTAATTGATGGGATTTTTTGTGTGAGTAATATTAATAAAATACACAAAAAGGTAAAGATAGACATTAAAAAAAAAAAAATAATAATAATAATAATAATATTTTAACATTACACTAAAAAAAAAATTAATCAATTACTGAAAAATCAATCACAATTGCTTCGTTTCTAATAATTTATATATGGACAAATGTTGAACTATAATAGTAATATCGTTGGCAATAGGTATAATAATATTTCAGAATTTCTGTGATATAATGAGAATTTAAAATATTTTACATATACCTACTCAAAATTGCATGGAAATTAAATAAATAATATGTAACTAATGATTTTAAGTTTAAGTTTAATCGTGAATCAGATGGTTCACTATAATATTAAAGCTAACAACACAATATTGGTTCTGTTGAACGCAAATGTGCGTATTGCATACTATGTTGCACGTGGTTCAAGGAAAGAACTAACTTTTTTTAAATTTTTGTACGAACATCTTTAGAGGAACCTTGATTTTAGTTATCAATCTTTTTGAGATAAAAACAAACATATTGACAACATAAATCGAAAAAAAAAAAAGAAAAATGTCTACAAATCAAAATGTCTTACAAATATCACAAAAATAGCCAAGATATTTTGAAAATATAGAGAGTGTATACGGTTATACCTTTTTGAATTAGGTAGACCAAAAATCAAAATAAATCGATTTTACAAAGACAAAAAAATAAGAATTATCTTTTTAGACTCCAATTATGTAAGAATAGTGATAGTAATTTTTAAAAACATGTTTTTTTCCTTAACTTTTTTAAATTAGAAAAATATTCTTCAATAAAACAATTTTTAGTTTTTAGCGATTATCAACTGAACTAAATAAATTATATCTACAAAAAATATTTAATCATCATATTTTAGAAAACATTAACAGTTATTACTCATATTTTGATATTGGTCGCACTAGGATCAATAAGTATGGTCAGTTGAACTGAAATATTTACGTTTTCCCGTATTTCTTTTGTTTTGCTCTTCTCGAATGTTTTTGAAAGTAGTGTAAATATTTGACTCACCGGAGTTCCAATTATATCAAATTGTCTACCAGAGAATCACCCTCAATATTAAAGATTAAAACATTTTTATGTTTTAAAAAGAGAAAAAAATATAAATATTAAAACATATTGTAAAACCTATACATTTATCGCTCCGCTCAGAATCTAAATTTACAAAAATGTAAGGAACAATAATTAATATAAACAGTAATTTTATACGTTATTATCGTCCTTGTGACTTTATTTCATTAATAAAGTATGAGCAATTTAAAAATATTTAGTCTTTCGTCATACTAAGTAAAAACATTCAAATGCAATGTTAAATTTACAAATAATTAGGTAGTTATTTTGCCAAGCCCTTGTACTAACTTATAGTAACAAGATCTACGGAAAAAGTTTATACAAAGACCTTTTTATAGTTCAGAACTTTTGACTAATATGAAAGAGATGTTAACTGTTATTATCTAACACTGATCTATGCATATTTATTGTTGAATAATATATGCTTACTTTGATCTTTATCATGTTTAAGTTTCTAGTGTGCGAGACTCATGTTATAAATTACTAAAATGAATAAACACCACAGAAACTTTTTGAAATATTTATTGTATATTGTAATACATAATATATAAGATACAAATATTAATATTATAATACTTGCATATAGTTGCATCTGGAGCCATAGATGGATGTAGCATTTTAAAATTTAATTAGAAGCGAGTAATATGTCTTGATAGCAATATTAACACAACAATATTCAATAGAATGTGAACGACTGCAAAACAGTATCTTCACCAAGACAGACAGTCATCATAATGAATACCTACGTACTAAGGTTTGAAAGCAATCAAATAAAATATGCGTATACCGTTTATTACAGTTCAACATTGCATCATTTATGGCCGGTCAAATGTCTCGGTGCACAATGGGCTTATAACAAAATTCCACTCCGTCGATGTATACTGTCTGAAAATTCGAATAGAAGAAACTACTCACATGATAAAGCAGCAGAAGACGCGAATGATCAACTCGTAAAATGATAAATCATTTCGAAATCATTTCCATGCATTTACAACCAAAATGGCAAAAAAAAAAATATTAAAGCTCATAAACGTGATATAAAAGGTCCTTAAAACCGACATAAAAAATAATTGAATATTTTACAACCTTTGAACACGTATTACTTCGAACTACTATTCGACGGATACTAGGACATTTTTATATTTCATTAAGTTCTAATAACAGTTTTCGATTAAATTAAAATTAATTTTGATTTTTGCAATAATAATAACTATAAAAAAAAATTGCAAACAAGTAACATAGACCGAATAGTAAATACAAAAAGATTGAATAATCAGATAAATTTTAAATTATATATCATTAACTTTTTTTGTTATTCTAAACAATTATGCTTGTTTAATACATATTTTAGTTACGGCTTATCAGTTAATAATAATGTTTTCAGAATAGAAAATATACAATTTCATTTAGAAATTTTATCAGAAGAATTGGACTATATAATTATACTATTATCCTCTCTAAATATAAATCGTAAACACATTACTCCGAGTTTGTGGTATTTTTCCAGTTAAACACTAAATATTTCTGAATACAGTACTATTATAAGTTTATTAATCTATCGATTATTTATAGATGCCAGTTTATAGTTTTATACTCTATGCAATAAACTTATTTATACAGAGTGATTGATTTCATGTTAACACAATTTTAAATAATTTTGGTTTTATTATAATCAGTATGGATGAAATTATATATTAAACACTGCACTTCCATTGACCATTATGTATTTATGACTAACACGTGACGTACAAACTACAGTCAAACAAAATGCCATCCACTGTTCAAATTTCACAGAAACGAATAAATGAATTGCACATTCCATAAAATCTGTATGAAGCAATCGGACCATTTTTAGATATAAATAATAAACCCAATCTCTTGTTTAAAAATGTAAATGTTTAAATTAATCTAATGTAGATAAAATGTTAACCCTAATGTAAGCTAATTACTTTTGTAAATTATGCAATAAAAAAATTGATTTTCTCATATTCTTAATAATTCCACAATGAAAATAGATACCTATTATTTTTATACTCAAGTTTCAAGGTAAATTCAAAAATGCTTTTAATAGATCACACACACATAATAATATATACTCGTATATTATTATGTATCATATTGTAAATTATTGTTTAACACGTTTCACAATCACTTTTTTGAATACAATTAAATATTAAAAAACCATGATTGATTCAATTTAACTGATAACTCATTGATTGAATGTTATTTAAAAATAAGAAAAAATGACAGCTATAATAACTATAGTTTGATATGGTGTATAATTTGATCATTAAGTTATTTTTACCTTAAATTAAAAAGGATGATATTTCTTGATTTTATAGCAAAATATTGTTAGGTAATATATTTATAGAAACATTTTGCAATTCAAATAGGTATGAACTATAAATCTAAACAATGTTCATCTTAATAATCTGTTGGTTGAGATTGATTTACAATGTTGGATGTAAACGTAACTCATGAATGTATAATTATCATTTAAGAATCAGAAACCTCAATCCATATTTATCAAATTGAAATGTTGTAAAAGTATACAATCTAAATACGCAAGAAATAAATTTAAACATAAGTCAATAAACTTAAAGCAACTCAAAACATATTAATTACCCAACTAGTTTGATTTAAATATTGTCATAATTATTTTTTCATAATTAACATTATCAAATTATTGAATATTTTAAGCATTATTATAATTCTGAGTTTATTTAATAATTAAAAAGTTTGTGAACAAATAATTTGATTAAAATAATATTGTTTCTTTCAACATTTTTATTTTTACTAAGAAACATTCAATTTTATTCTAATTTGAAATTTAAATTCTAATTAAAAAAAAAAGTTCATTGTCATTTATTGTCTTAATCTGTTAACGGGGAAGAAAGAAAAAATTTGATTTTTCTGCATATTTGTCCACACAGTTTTTTAGGATTAATATAAAATAAAATCACCCATTTCAAAATTCAATAATTATACTATGCATTTGGTTTAACTATTTTAAATGTAGAGTGTTAAGCTAAAATAATATGGTATAATGTATATACAGTGGACGCAGCTTAAAAGACTCGCGGATATAAGATTCAATCGTTTATTATAGACTTAAAACAGCCTAAAACAATCAGGACGTATCCAAATACATTTAATAAAATTCGGTTATAAGTCTCAAACTTCGTAGTAAGAATCGTAGAAAATAAAACTGTTTATTAAAATTTATAAATGAATTGGTTTTGAAAATGTATTACTGTTAGCTATTACTTATTACTGGTATATGATATTATATATTTACTTATTCATGCCTAATAATATGTATGTACAACACATATTATCGAATTTCAAACGTTTCGCAATTATCATTATTGTAGTGTAGGGTAAGGTATAACTCCCGAATACCTGTCCCAGATATCTCAAAGTTAACTACCGAGTATAATATGGAGAGTTGCTCATCACCGTATACAAAACGAGTACGAGCGTTATATTTGTGGAATATCTGAAAATAATAAAAAAACAAACTGAAATCACAAATGCTTTTAATAAAGTCTACATGCAAAATGAATTTATTAATAAATTCCTAATATCTTGTTTCATTTGTAATAATTGGAAATAATAATAAAATCTTTATATCGACAAAAGTTAATATATTATGTGCATTTAATTAATAATAAATATTTATGTAACAATATGATGTAATAGTAAAAGCCAACTAGCAAAATAAAGTTAATAATTAATTAAAATGTTTGTTTGTTTTTTTCCTCACTTTGCCTATAAGATTCATTCGATTATAAAAGTCACTTTGTGCTGATCCCAAAGATAGTCTTATAAGCGCCGTCTACTGGGTATATAAAATAATAAAATATAAATTATCACATCTTGCTATTGAAACAGAAAAATATGGTTGTATCTAAGCGTGTGTCTACATTCTTTCAATGTATTTAAAACTTGTAAAATATATAACTTTAAACTGTTTTGTATCAGATTTATTAAAAATATATTGCTATTTATATTATTTAATAACTAGATTAAGTTATTTATGTATAATACACTTGTATATTCTATGCTAAAATTGTTGAAGATTAATTTTTTGTTAAACATATTCTCTTACTGCCGATCACTTTTGGTCCACTTACTACAATTTTATTTTATCATAATTATAATAAAAATAATATAAAATTTGTAACTTTGGGGCACGTTGATTTTTTTAAAACTAAAACTTAAATAATACCAACGAATTAATTATTTTTTCTTGGATTAAAATATAAACATAAATTGAGTTCTATATAAAATGTCCATTTGTAGTCCTTAAATATCTGCATTAAATGTTTAAAGCACTTTTACTGTTCGTCAAAGTGTTCCAGGAATAAAATGGATCAATTCTACAACCTAGTTTGTTCCACTTAAAACCTAAAGATAAGTAAACTTTCTCGCCTAAGGTTAAGTAATGAACGCTGTTATTTTAAAAAGTTTCTTTGGATCACATACCTAAACATAAGTTTTCTTTGAATTGAAAACCAAAATGGATTTTTAAAATTAAACGTATATTTTATTGACTTTATTGTATTGAATATTATAATAATATAAAACACTTAAAAAAAAATCAAAGTAACAGTTCTAATATTGCTATGTACGTCATACATGCATTTATAATCAAACTTTAAAATTGTTTTTATTTTATTTCAGAACGAATTTATAATGGAAAATAATAATTCAAGGCTGGGCAAGTTAATGATATTTTTAACTCAGTTAAGTTGAGTTAAGTATTTTTTTTTTCAATTAAATTAAAAGTTAAGTTAATAGAACATTTTAAAACATCAATTAAGTTTAAACTAAGTTACCAAATATTATTAACTTGACTTCAATTAATAAATTAAGTTAATAAAAAGAAAAAATAATATTAATTATTATGTATGCAACCCATATTATATGGCCAATATAAAAATTAAAACTAACAATATATTAGTTTTTATTAATAAAAATATATACATAATTCTTTGTAAATACACCTTTTTTTCCTAATAATATTTTCTATACTCTATGAACTTATAAATTATACAAATATTATTTTTCTGAAAAAATTCTGAAAATTCAAACTAACTTAATTATTGGGAATATTCAAATAATATAAGTTAATTTTAAGTTAATTTAGATACAAATGAGTTAAGAAGTTAAAGTTAAGTTAATTAAAACAGTGAACTAGTAAGTTAAGTTAATAAGTTGAAATCAACTTAACTTTTAACTTAACTTGTAACTTATTAAATCGTTAATGCCCAGCCTTAGAAAATATTATAAATATTATAACATTATTTTATCATATTATGTAAAATCTAATAACAATATGGTGTCGATTATTATTTTTTTTCACGTTAAGTCCTAATAATTGAAACTATAAAAAATTATATTGAAATGTATTGAAAATATTATTTTAAATTTAATAAATTATCTTTCGATTCTGACACACAAAACTTAAAATATTTAAATTACTTAAAAATGTTTATAAAAATATTTTTCTTTGTACAAAATTATGCCAGAAACCTTTTGGAAAAAGATTTTCGACGAGATTCGTTTAGTTTGTTCTGCTGAGTACCAACTAGATTTGTGTAAAAATTCTCCTTTTCCCCTACTTTGTTTTTGTTTTCCCGATTATTTTTAAAAATACTGAGAATTTTCAATCAAAAGTATCGACTTGATCAAATTTTCAACCAGAAACCTCCCCGAAGTTAAAAATTAAAGCGTTTTCTATAATAAATCGTGTATATAATTTAAAAGAAAACACATGTCATGCATCACTCAGCTCAGAGTCTAATATTGTAACATTAATACTAAATTTTCTATTTATAAATAGCAAACGAAATCTTACGTCACACACAGTATACACACTACATATTATACTGATCGGTGCATACTCCTACAACTACATAACATAAAATATAATATATTGTACACGTCTTGAAATACAGACGTTAACGATAAAATCTATGCTTTTCACATGTTGATAATTTATTATTTATTAATACATTTACGTGATATTTCCTCGAATTTTTTTTATGTTCGAAATAAAAAAGATCTTACGATGATTTTTATTATTTTTTAATTATTTCATAGAAAAAAAAAGTTTTCACGGACATATAAATCATGAATCTGTCTCGTATCAAACTCGTCTAGATAAATTTATCTAGACAAGGGTTTTTTTTTCATCCAAGCTTAATATTAGCATAAGTTAACAAACTAAATTTGCCAAGGTAATGGTATACCTACAGCAGTAATTATTAGATATTATCTAAATAAATATATCTAGATAATCTCCAACATTGAATTCACTTATATTGCAACTCTTATCCGTGATTTATAATATTATTTAATAGTAATGTTAAATCAAAATAATCACTAACTATTCCATTAATGCATTTAATGGTTTTTAATACATCGCAACTGCTCAACTACTTTTGTTTTTCATTCCAAAGAGCTAACAGTATTATCTATTAGATAAAGTTTAAAAAAATTATATTCGTCCAATAATATTTAGAATCTTAACGCATTGTGGACTGACTAATCTGGTTGTAGTAGGTTGTGAATTTCGAATCTGATTGGGAGTTTACAATTGTATGTATATTATTGTATATAGTCCCTCTCGTGTTCATACATTTTATTAAAAGATCACTCGACAAAAACTCAAAAGTAATGAACGAGATTAACATAAATTGTCATCCGACGCAAAAACAATCCCCTTCGACTTACGCACATCAAAAACCGAAGAAAATAGAAAACGGCAGAACATGTAGTGAATTAAAATCTTATACGATTTTCCCATCTCAGGTATTGAATTACCTACTTGTATGCGTTCATACAACTGTGAGCAAAACATCACCATAGGCGTTTGAAATATACGATAGATGTATTTATATTCCGACTTAATATTTTCACCTAACATTTAACCAAATGATTCATTGCAAACGTATACTAAAAAAAACTTTTAACAAAATGTAGACATCATGAATAATAATAATAATATTTAATAACGGTCAACAGCGTTGTACAAATATATGTTGTTATGAACAACCCTGATATATCTAGATATTAATATTAAATGTTACTTAAGTATATTTGTTTGAACATAATAAATATTAAAAAATGAAATTAAAATAATAACTGAATATTAATAAAGTTTGGAGCATAAAATACATTTTACGTTTTAATGTTACTCAAAAGTATACAAATGTGTAACAATTCACAAAATAGATCAATTTTGAACAAAATTCATTTAACCACATGTTTAAATGTTATTATTTACCTATTTAGATGTTATAACTTATAACAAAATGTAATATGACAAATAATGTGATATTAATGTTTAGTAAAACATAAAATAGTTCTAGTATCATTTAATTGTGGTAATTATTAGAGTTTATATTTTGATATAAATTAACCAAAAATATAGGATTATTTTGTTAATAACAAAATAATATTATGATGTAATTTATACATATTAAAATAAATTATATAACTCAAAAATATTTGTAGGATATATTTTAAGTCTTTGTAATTTGATTATTTTATATTATGTAAATATAATGCTCTATGAAATTATTTTTAATAAATAAATAATAACTTATTATCACATTTATTTATTGATTTGTCCATATACATTTATAAATATAAATTATTAATTATGTACATAAATATACGAAAAAACATATATATTTATATACATAAACCTGATTGGAGTAATATTGTATTATTATGTACTGTAAGAAGTCGTTTTTTTATTATTCAATAAAACCAAATATCAACTAAAATATCCATTTTATCATACCCAGTGAACACAATCTGACATAAGTATGGCTTATTATTTTTATGTTCTTTAATAAAGTTTTTTTTATAAGCTTATTTATAGATATAAATTCATTATAAATTAAGTTGTGGAGCTGAGTTAATGATGTTTTTATTGCAGATTATTAGTTATAATTTGTGTGTTAAACATATTATTATTTTATTTATTTAGTTTTTATTTTTAATAAAACCAATTTAAAAAAAAGTTATATGCAATGTTTTCAAATGTCGCTTTATTGTAATTTCTCAACAGTTAACTTGAAATACATGACATAAGAATTAGATTAAGGACATGTTTTTAACCAAATTTTGACTACTTATTTTTGGGTAAGACCTGGACAGCTCACGATCATTTTTCAAATGCTATAATTTATCACCGCTATCGAAATACTATACTGAATTACCCAACCGTTTTCTTTTTATTGTTCACAATACCTTGTGAACGGTCCTTATCGTCGAGTGTTGTGAAGATCTTCCTGTTACATATTATGTTAATCGCTTCTGAACTATAGGTAAAACATACTATTTTTTTGTAACCGTGACCTCTTCCATAAATTATGCACACTAAAACATTGGATATATTTTATGGTTCCGACCGGACCATACATATTATCGGAAGCTTTTAAGTTAAACGAAGTCAGACGAATAACACATCAGGAGGATTTGTGTCTAAGTGACTTAGTCATTTCAAAGTACTCTACTCAAAATAAAATGGCTTTCCGTATTTTCGTATTACTATACATTTTTATGCGAAATCACAGTAGTTCAGTGGTCAGATATTTTTTTGCCAAATATTTATTTTTATTATGGTTTTCATAATATACGGAAGTTACGTAGGTAATGCGCATATACACATAGTTACACAATACTTTAAAACAATTGTGTACAATATAGATATCATTAAAAATTATTAATTTTAATTTTAATTACTTTGTTCGCTTACATTTTATATATTATTATTATGATAGGTTCACATGGAATAAATATAAGTACCTTTATTTGTATGAATATATCGTTTCATTCAATAGTGGTCATCTGTTTTTATGTACAGAAAGTATATATTTTGTTAAAAATATACAGTGGTATTGATAACACTTAAAAAAAAAATACTGGAAGGAATTGTCTCACAATATTGAATTAACTTCAGTATTTACACAACGTGTATGCATTTGGCCCAATTCTGACTTAGACGTTTTTCAAGTTTGTCCAGGAAGATTTCGGATAATAGGTAGTCTTGAAAATAGAGGTTTGAGTAGAATTCAGTTTTGAGTAGAATCTTACGCAGTAAATTATAGCAGTTTTGTGAATTATGTCAATATTTAGATTTAAATTAAAAGATATATAATATGAAACGAACCACACAAACACATTAAATAATATTATGATAAATAAATACTATATAATAAACGGAATGCTTTACACTTACAGTGAAACTTTATTACTGAGAGCTGTTTTCTGTTGGTAAAAAGTTAACTGTTTGTTTTGTTTATTATGTTTTTATGATGGTTGAAACCTTCGGTGTTTTTTGGTACATAAAATAAACAGAAATACAATATTCAGCATAATTCTTCGAACGAACCTAATTATATTTTTATTCTAAATTACTACTATGGCTTATTGATTACAATGTTTGTCTTTGATCTGTCTTAAAAATATTATATAACACACAAAGTGTCATTATCTTTACTTTGGATTTAAAAAAAATTATTCCATGATCTCTTATGTAAGTATAAATTAATGTTAGAAATAATAGGAATTGTGTATAATAATATAATGTTATATTTGTGTGAAATCATAATTTATTTGTGTAAGAGTATTCAAAATGCAATGACATTTTATATTTTTTATGCGAGTATTTTAAAATCAAGACAACATTTTTAGCTTTAGGCAATAATCTCACTATACACTTATCTTTATTGCGATTAAGTCTCGTGGGCATTATTTGTCTGTGCAGGTTTCTTGAGTGTATGTGTTTGACATGTCGTGTTATTTTTTTTGAAGATTTTGAATACAGTGCAAAACCTATTGGTTTTATGGCGACGGATTTTTCAACGAGCACTTTTAAAAGTAGTAAATGTGATTCAACGTATCATGTTGTATCGTTCAGAAACAAGAAGTGTAAAGTCAACATCACATTATTCTATTATTTTTAAAACGAAAAATAACAAACAAAATATGAAAACTATTCTCAATGATCTTACACACGTCGTTAAAAATCACTTAGGTTTATTAAAAGTAAGGTTATATTATTGGTTATACACCAATTCCTACCAACCCAAAAGATAATAATAAAACATATCCCAACTATCGAGTGGGTACTAATATTTTAATTTTTCGCGTGGTATTCTGCATTCAAAATTGCCCTTAGTTATAACAATATGATTTCGTGTATAGCAGCTGGCACATAGAGTGGTGAAACTTTAAAAATACCTGTGAATACCTTTCAGTATAAAATTCAGAATTTGCATTCGCGTTATCATATTGAAAGTAAGACGTGAGTTGTGTGAGCACTTGACAAGAGATGCTTGAGGTTTATATTACTTATAATATTATATTATATTTTATGTAACTAAAGAATTTAGATAATTTATGTGAACAACAACACGGGAATTGTTATCTATTCGATTTTATTGTTATTGGCACCCGCCACAATATTATTATATTATTATGCTAATAAATTAGTATTCATTATTAGTTTTACACTTGTTTGGCCTGACTGGTAAATACAATATGGTTTATATTAATAGAAGACGTTGAACAGTAATGTTTTTGTTTTTACGTAGGAGTGAATCAAAATAGTTTGAGAACCCATGGATTAGGTTGTTAAAATACCGTGTTTACGTGCTCAGTCTCTTCGTAATATGATGGTGTTTATACTATAAAGTGAAAACTGATACATCCGCCAACTTAAATTTATTATAGCACAAACGTGACCGACAAGTGTTATGACTGCAGTTTTTTAAATCAGTGCATTAAATTACATTGACAAAATATATCGATAAGAATGGCGTTCATAATATTTAAAGTAGAAAATATACTAGTATAATATCATGACAATAAATTACAATAATGATTATTTTATTTTAAGTATTTTTAAAGTTTTTAACTTAAATTTATTTAAATAATGATAATAATAACAATTTTCTACTAAAAAAAACTAACTAATTTTATTTTTTTACATTTTTTTGTCACTTTTGAAAAATTGAGTTTTATCACATTGGAGATTTTTTGTTGCAACGATGGCATAAGTCATAGTTGAGCACCATATTTGTAATTAGTAATTAGTAAATGCACACAATATGATTCTAATACGATCCAATATGAACTTTGTACTTTTTAAAAATATTCTAAGTTCAATAAAAAAATGATATGCGGGAATAGTGTTTTCGTTTATAATACACTATTATATACTACGTATTATTATATATTTATATCTTTATTTTATCATTGACCTAATAATACATCAGCAAAGTGCCCATATTAATATAGGTTAAGTTTTGTTATTTGCATTTTCCTCTTTTTAATTTTTTTTTTTCAGATATCTATACAATTTGTATTATAATGCACAATAAGAATAATATGTAATTGGTGGATAATGAATATGAATAAACTTATCATACATATTATATTTAAGCCTTAAATATTATACCAAATTGCGTTATTAGATCATAACCATAAATATTTACTCTAATTATTACTTAATTTAAACGTAATATTATAGTCATGTCCACTCAACAACTTTGTTTTTTTTTTTTATATAGTATACAATTTATTAATCTGTAATTGTGATATCAGTACAATAAAAAATGGGGTTACGTACAAAATAATACCTTTATTGTTTATTTAAACAATATTATGACCCTAACCTTATTCGTGTAACGCAAATAAAGGTTGAAGTTATCGACAAAATAACATAGTTTGTTCAAATAATTTGCCAGTGTGCCATAATAAATTTATTACATTAACATTTAATATTCATTGACAAAACATATTGCATAATATGCTATCTATTCATTGTGTTGTTTCTTTAACCAGTCCAACCTAGGTTTTTGTTGTCTTGTTGATAATAGTTCGTACATAAAAACTACAAACTCCTATATTTAAAAATTCAGAAAACAATTAACAGAATATTAAGGAATTAATAATTAATTAAATTATTTGATCCAGTGCTAAAATAAAAAAATTAGAATTTTATATTTTTTTATGTTTTTGAGCATTTAAACTTTATACAATTTTAATCCTGAACATTAAACGTTATTTGATTCTTCAAATATAACTTTTTTCTACGTATTTTAACTTTTTATTCTATTTATTACTTAGAACAACAACAACAAAATACAAATCATCTTTTTTATCAATTAAATTATCATTTGTGGGATAATTATCAACAATGTGTACTAAATACTATTAAATCCGTGGTACTTGTAGGCCTAGTGGCTGTTTTTAAAAGGTTTTTAGACCGTAACTGGTAAGAATCTATTTAAAGTATAATATATTAATTTAACTAGACTTAAAAATAAATATTCATTAATGAAAAATTAAAATGTACAGTATTAAGTATCCCGCAAATAAACACCAATGAAATTGAACATTATATAGGTGCACGATAATCAGTTGAATTACAGAAATAATCTAATCAATACATTTAATACAGTCGAACTTGGTTAACTTGAACTTTTTTAACTCAAAATAGTTGATATTTTGAAATTTTTCCACAGTCCATTAGAAATATAACATTTCGAAAAATATAAACTATTTCTAACACTTATTGGCGGACTTTGTCAAAAACGTTTTGAAGCCCTTTGGGCTATAAACATTTTTATATTGCATTGATCTAAAGCATAATTTTTTTTTTTTTTTTAGTACACAGTATTTAAGTTTAAAAAAAAATGTTACATGTATTAAAATATATTTTTACGTATTTTTTTCATTCTAAAATTTTATTTTAAACTGTCTACTAACTACTGTCTTTAACGGTGGTCGAAGAAGTGGAGTCAGGAACTAAGATAATATTATTTTTAAATCCAACAAAATTCAGGATAATTTAATGGTCATGTATTATACACATTAAAACAATAATTGTACAATTTTAATTTTAATGTTTCGATAAAATTTAAAAACTAATGCTATTCGTATTATTTTATCGGTCATTAAAAAAATAACCCATAGTAGTAGTGTAGCTAAATAGCCTATCCAAGACGCCGCGTGATCGTTTGTAACTTAATGACCTATTTAAATTCTAAATCCGAAAAAAAATTACATAGATATATTATTTGATGAGATATGGAAGACATTTTTTTAAATATTTTAATGGTCGTATGTACTTATAATATTGGAATAAAAAACATAGGCCGGTTGTCATGGTAATCAATCGATTAATTATTTAAATACATTGACAAATTCAGACCTTTTTAAAATTAAATTAAATTTATTAAAATACTATAATATCAATAAAAAAAAATCATATTTTTAATTAACATGTATTATAATATAAAATAATTAATTAAATACTTTTGTTTATAGAATGTGACATTCACAATATATTTTGTTAATTATTTTAACCATATCGCGTAGTGTATTTTATAATATTTTCACTTTCATTATCATTTTTTTTTTTTTTTTTATAAGTACCAACAATCTTAAAAAGTAATTTTTATATTGTTAAATTATGACTTCAAGATCATTAAACAACTTAAAAGCACTATTTTAACTTAAAAAATTATTGCTTACAATTCATGACGAAAACACACGACCTTTTATAGACGACATACCTATACTCATGAAATACAATACACAATGTTTATTAAATACTCTTTAACGGGCATTTAAAATATAATATAATTGTCAACATTTGGTTTTCACCATACTGTAACGAAATTGTTTTTACTCTACAGAAATTAGTCTGTCTACAACGTTTAGAGCCTTGGAGGTATAGTGAGATGAATAACTATAATCCTGAAGAAACTACTAAACGAACCACTTGATAAAATATATTTTACTGTGTGTCTTTTTTATGATCAAATTATCTATTGTATCATATTTCGTTTACATTGGATTCAATTAAATTCATATTTTGTTAACAACAGCATTTTTGTTTCCGTTTCCTACAAATAATCATACTTTTTGTTCATATTTCGACATAGACACGTAGACGCGCTTGCAATCTCCTACTAGATCCTCCGAGAATACATAATTTAATTTCATATTTGATTGCTTTTCGATGCGGTTTACGCCTCGAAGGGATTATGTAAGAACAAATTCGAGTAGGCGAGTTGTTACCGAGTTATGGATATATATTAAGACCGATCGCCTTGACAGTTAGTTCAGTTTTAGAAATTCACATTTTTAACAAATCTGATTTATATGGCAAAAAAAATCTTATCATTAAATGCAAGTTATGTTTTAAGTTTATTTTAACGCTGAATTCACAGTTATTTTATAAAAATACAAATTCATAACGAATTGCGTAAAAAATTGAATATCTGTAAATTCAAACCAAAACCAAATCTAGATTAAATGTGTGTTTGATTTTTTGTGAGTTTCTATTTCTGTATTTATTATTATGCATATTTTCAGAATTCCAAAAAGTGACATATGCGTTTATATGGTCACTACGAGCTGCGGTGATAAAATAATTAATGTAATAAAACTGCTCAACATACATAATTAATGTTATTAAACTATTCTAAAAAAATATAAAAAAAGAAATACAATTTTACCTGAAGACAAAAGAAAACAATACAATAATTATTCTTCTACAGTCTCATAAAATATAAAGACTACTACGATATCAGAAATACACGAATGTTTGTTTTTGAACTCGTATAATTTATTTTTATTACAAGGTTTATACAAATTAAAATTATTTTTAAAAATTAAGATATACATTCATTTTATTTATGTTATACTATTGATTATTATAAATAGCATAGTATTGAGTATAATATATTGTACAATATATACTCAATGTAAATACATATCTAGTTATATGAAATTGAGTTTTTTTTAAGAATTGAATAATTTAAATTAACAAATCATATACTAATACAACGTTGATATGAAGAAATTTGTAGAAATGTATTTTATTATTTTTATCAATAATCTACTCCTCTGTAACTTATTTGAAATTGACTAATAGATCGGATATTAAATCTAGACAACACTCTGAATATGTATTTTTTTTCTAAGGGAAAATTTCTTACAGTATGTTCAAAATATTTTTGAAAAATAATGCAAGTATGTTTCTATTCACTCAGTTCATGATTGCGATGATTATCATTTTTTTAACAATTAAATCAAAGATCTTTGTTCTGCACCAAGGTAAGAAATACAAGACGAGTATTTCACTCTTAATATCTGTATCCTGTCTATATTTTTTTTAAGAAAAAAATGTATTTATATAAATAGATAGTATGTATCTTTATAAATTGTAAGTCACGTAGGTACTTGTTTCCAACACAAACATTAATTAGCAATAACGTCGATACGTGCAAAAAAATCGAGTAGTCAGAATTACGGCACAATTGTTGTCAATTCCGGTATTCTGTTGATTTTATAACCAGTTAGTAGTTATTAGTTAACTGGTTTTCCGATAAAGAATTTTTCAGTTTTTGTCAAAGCAATTAATTTATTAGTTTTTAACTATACAATTTTTCTTTTGTCAAGATTACTAAAAATACTTCTAACTAGAACTCAAATATTATTTTAAAAAATCACCACAATGGCACAATTAACCGATCTTTATTCCATAGTGATTTTATTGATAAATTATTACTACCCTCGAGTTTATTATAATAATAACACTGCATTTTCAGAGGTTTATTTATAATTTATTTAATTGCTTTAATAACCATAAAATAATATAATATTGTATTGGGTATCTAACCCTTGTTATTAAATAATAATATACTTGGTCAATAGTTTTCGAAACAATTATTTCGCATATTGTGCTCAAACGGGGTCACATATGACACTCTTTTGCATTTCTAGTTGTATACTATGGGTACATGGTTGGTTGATGGAGCTGTCGTGTCAAGTGCTCGGTTTGAAAGTTAAGTGTCATTTGCTTCCGGCGTACAATATTCACTTCAACTGTTAGAAGGTGAAATACACCAAGACAGAATGCTGACATGCTAACGTCATTGGTATGAAAAAAGTTACTTGCTATGCCTACAATAATTGCAACGTATTTTTAGCGCTTATACTCAAACGGAGAGCAGACGGATATGATGTATCAATACGTAGTACACGCAGCAAGTATACCACATTATTTTTTGGCGTGAAAGACTAATAAATCATTTCAAAATAACATTTCTCGTTTTTGGCACAGAAATGTCAAAAGAATAAGTTAACATTCGGAATTTTATTACTATTACTATTATTATAATATATAATAACTGTTTACTACCTAATAGTAATATCATGATGAGTGTATTTTTAGACCAATTTAAATCATGAAAATAATTTTACAAACATTTGAAACTGAAATTGTATCATTACAACATTTATATTTTAACTTAACAGCCTTTTTTAAAAAAAAAAAGTTTAAAATGTGTACAAATTATACAAATTATATTAAAAAATAGCCTAGTATTCTGAAAAAAAAAATACAAATTAATATATTTAACCTATAAATTAATAAACTTCCAGAATAGAAACTGGGAAAATGTATTTATCCAAATGTTATGATGACAAATGGGTAATTTATTCCTCTAATACATATTAGGGGAACTTGGGAAATAAATTTAAAAACAAAATGTATACGTCTTGTTTAGTAAATCAATATAACACATTATTATACAAATATTAAAAATTGTATAAAAAACATCATAATAAACTTAAAAATGTGTGTTTTAAATATTTCAACAAAGAAAAACTAAAATTACGGTGTTATAACTTCTTTCTACTTAATATGTTGGAAACTAATATTAAAGAATAAAAAGAATTATGATACACGACATCTTTAATTTATTTTAACAGAAACTTAAAAATAATAAAATATATAAATCATGTTGTTTTGTTTTTAAATTCAACCGATAAATTTACAAAAGAAATAATATATATACAATACTAAAAGTCGAGTTACCTATTAACATTTCTAAGACTGAAGTGATTTCAAATCTCAGTTAGTTTATATAAATAAACTGGGTTATAAATTTTAATTTAAAATTCAAAACTATTAAATTAAAATTTAGATAATCACTTGATGTACTAGTAAGTTATTCCAAATACGGTCTAGATTAACATAGGTTATATTTATACATTATTCAAATAAATATATATAGTGCAAAATATAAAATATATTCTAGGTTTCTTCCAATAACCATCAATTTTATTAGATATAGGTACATTATACATATTAATAGAAACATTCAATCTAGATAAAGCGGGAACTGTTTTGATTTAATAATATTATGCGATTTTTGTTGGGATTCCCATTCGACTAAACACGGTATATAGATAACTACTTATAAAAATAAATTTTTTTATAAATTGTGAGCCAGGTGTATGGGCTATAACGAATTCCTCTACAATGTGGTTTTGGTAAAACTATCATTGAATTACAATAGTCTAACATCTGCATGATGTAACATATGAAATGTTATATTGAAAAATATTAATGTATACAATTTAAAATATTTTACTTCAGGTGTAAGTTAAATATATATTTGTATTATTTTTATCAAGAAAATAATTAAATTGTTAAACATTTTGTAAAACTGTTGTTACGTTTAAAAATATTAAAAATGTAATTACTGAACAAGTTTTAAAGCACTTTCACTTCCCAAGAAAGAGTATTTTGTAGTACGAAAATAATTACAATTTTTTTAAAAAATCATCATTTTGTAAAAAACAAATTATTAATTTTTGAATACCTACTTAATTTTATAATTACAATATGTGTAACTTTACAATATGAAAACTTTCTCCAAAATGTTTTTTTTTTCAATCAGTTAAAATTATATTGATATTAAAATAAGTGAAGCAATTTGACTAAATATTTTATATCATAATGTTATACTTAATAAATAAATTACCCATATAATTGAACATAATTAATATAAGTTAACTTTCTGAAGTATGAAATCCTTGAAATTGATAAGTACGAAATAGTAAATAACCAAACCTAAATTTACCTTGAATCGAGTTCTAGAATCAATGTTGACATGACATGTTAAAAACAAAGAAATATATTATTTTTGAAAACTAAAATAAGTTTTTTAAATACTTAGATAATCCTTATGCTGTTTGATGTTATTCAATTTTTTTTTGTCTTAAACCAAAATAGCATGCAATTAAATTATATTATTTGTATAATCTATAGTATAGTATATTTCTATTTTTATTTCTATTTATTTTAATCTTCTGATTTATTTTTTAAATCTAACCTAAGCGGTCAATACTTTTTAAATAAGAACAAAAATTATGAATCATTTCAAATGCGTTTCATTAAGTTCAAAGTATATTTAGTTCATAACGTCTCAACCATATTTTAGTAAATCTATCGAATATCAACCAAAATTATTAAATTATGTTTATAAATAATATAAAATTATTATTTTCATTAATCTTTATTTTTAATAATTAACAGTGCTTAAACATAATAGGTATTAATTTATATAAATGTATATATTATTTTATTGTTATATTTATCGACGGAGTTTTTAATTATTTTAACTGGACCAATAAGATATAGAGCTTTAAATCTCATGATATTTTAATAACTTATACTGAGATATGACAAAAATAAATTATAAACCAATAACGATAGTTATAGTCGCGTACCTAAATTGTAAATCATACAATTAATAAAACAGAAAAATCTGTAACTTTATATTAAACTTTATATTAAAACAATGCTCATCTATTTAACGTAAAGCTTAAAGTCAGTTTGTGGATATTTTGTTTGATCATATATGTTCAAAAATTAAATGCATATTTTTTTAAAAAACTAAATAGCAATTTATCAACGCATTTAAAAAACGGTTTTAAACAGAGGTCGGTTTGGGGCCAACTTTGATCATAAATTTAGCTGGTTTCTGAAATTTTTCTCACAAAAAAAAGTGATAAGTTAATTATTAATTATATTGTGTTGTAGTCTATGAGAGAGTTTGTTTTAAACAAGTTGTGAACATATCAAGTTAATCAAATTAAATTGTTCATTTATAAATATTTATATTATTTGATTTAGCATCTTGTAACCAGCATAGTATAACTGATTTCAGAAATAAATACCATACACAATCATACAAATATCTCATTTAGTTTTGAATGATATACCAGATGGAATGTAATAAATTAATTGGTTAGTCACAAAATCAATTAAGAATTAATATAAATTTCATTCAACAGTAGTATACAATATTAATGTCGATCATTTTCTCATATTTTTATAACATACCATTATAACTATTAAGCCATCTTCAGAGCAAGCATTGGGTCATTGAAATCTAAGATCCATGTCTTCATACAATTGATTATTAAAATATCCAATTATGTTGATTAAATACTATTTTAAAGTTATGTAGGTTATGTAGGTTATATATTTTATTTATATATATATTATATATAAATTTATCTACACATGTAGAAAGCATTATTTGATTTAATTAATTTTTGGTAGGTACTAACCTAACCTGTAGGCTGTAGTGAAATTTCAAAGGCGGAGTTGATGGTCAATTTGTATTGTATTACCTGTATTGTTCCAACTCTGACACATAACTCACTAACGTATACTTATACATATTTTATGAAATAGCAGTGACACTAAACTATAATATAACAATAATTTATACCAAAGTATAAACACGCTCAGAATATTGATTAAAATTAAAACGATCAACTTTCAAAACGGGTTAGGAAAGAAGGAAGGAAAATTATTATTTATGAGAATTCAACAAACTAATATCCAATATGAATAATATTTATTGTATATTATTTTTTTTTGTCAAAATAATTAAACATTTTAATGTTATTAAAATTAACTACAAAATGTTAGTATTTTTTCATATTTGTACTGAACAGCCAAAAAAATTTGGCTAATAGCATTAGTAGCAGGTAATCGATTTCTTTTTTTACTGTCTACTGAGACATTTCGACAATCGATAAAAACTAAAATGCTGGTGAAACTATAATAATAGTATGCCCATTACAAACAAAATGTATCTAATTTAATTAAAACATGGACAAAAAGTTAATATGATTATCATGACGACAGAAATTAAATTTAAAATCCAAGCATTATATAATGTAATTGTATTAACCACTGGATATTTTATTTTTATTAAACTATTATAATGGTTTATTGAAAATGTCACTTATTCGTTACTCGTTAGTTAATGTATAATACATTAATATGTCAAGAGACATAATAAATATATTTGACTAAATAAGTATGTACTTTATAAATTATTTTATGACAAACTGTTTTAATGGATAATACCTAAAGTTTTAATGAAACTTTAAGTCTACCTTAGGGCCTGTGGGCTATTTAAGGACTATATGCATTATTAATATTTGAACAGGCCATTTTTAAAATCCGAGCGGAGTGATGAATGAATTGCTTTTATAGTGGGGTTTTCATTATTATTTTTTTTTTCGTGTCTGAAAACAATAGTAAAAAAATGATCCAATTATCTACTTTGATAGTGATTTCTGGTAAAAATATCAATCTAGTTTATACGTTGATAGAGTCAACAATTTCTAAGTACCTATACTATTCAAAATAGTCGTGACAAACAAACAAGATATTAAGAAAACTAGGATTAATTAGCAGTCCGAAAAAATAGATTTTGTTCATTTGTTGTGATTCCAAAAATAATAACTATAGATATTTGAAATGCAAATGCATGACAAAATTTTTGTTGAGCTATTTATAGACGTTTACATATTTTGTTTGTGAGTAAAACCACACTCAAATACAATTTACAGGTTCCTTACAACTTTTTTTTACTGCAAAAGAATCGTAATATATCGTTGCAATTTATTTATAGTAGTTTGAATTTAAAATTTTGACAAAATCGTGAAAATTTGCAAATTGTTTTGTAGTTAAAAATACATTACATTTTTAATTTTTATAAGTACCTTAGTTTTGAAAATGTAATACAAGGTTTCTCATACGTTTTATTTCAAGAGTTAGTAAAACAGTTAAGCGTAAAACGTCTTTAATTTTTTATAAATGTTTAAATTGAAAATATTATAAAAAATTCTCAACATTTTCAAAGTTTTCAAAATCACAATTTATTTTTAATATTTTATTTTATTTATTTTTAGACTCAGAGCCAAAAAATATCTTAGTCCACAACAAACATTCGACAATCAATCAAGCCTCCTGTGCCATAAATGTGATTAGCAAAGCTCTGAAACAAAAAAAGTACTATTGCGGGGTGTTACGTGACGTGGCCCAAACTTGTGACAAAGTCTGGTACAAGGGATTCCTCATCAAACTACACGAACAACTGCTACACTCCTGTTGTCCACTTCTAGAATATTATACTTAACCGACCGTAAATTCTGAGTCATACACGAATAAAATGTAATTCGTCTTGCCGAATGGACAGGTATATCAGCTGGAGTACCGAAAGGAAATGTCGTAGGACATTATCATTTACAAGACTGATATACCAAATTTTTATTTTTTTTTTTTACCAATAAAAATCAGTTGACCATAAATGATAACAAACAAAAGTCAATTAACAATATGTATGACTTAATGAGACGTTGGCAAATGAAGATCAAATACGATAAAATACACGTCAAATACTATACACGTTAACTATATAAATGCGTAATACAAGACTTGAACATATCCAAATTGTACTGAATAAAAAATTAATCACTTAAACAAGGTTCGAAAAAATATTTAGGAACACACCTTGATTTTGGTCTAGATAAAAAAACACGTTTGTCAGAAAAAAAAAATATTTAGTCGGACACCACTCCAATTTAATTATTGAAATTAAACGTATTTTAATGGAGCTATCGTAAAACCATTTTGAACTTGTGGCAATTTACTGAGTCAGTAAGTCTATCAATTTTATTATGTTTATACGTTTATTTATAAACAATACTGAGTACAATAAACTAGAATTTAAAACTATTTAGCTACCTATTTTATTTCAAATATTTCTTTACCTGAAGCTCTAAACAGTTAAATTGCTTATTGGCACGTAATAATAGTTTATTAGTATCATTGCCATTGTAAAATAATATAATACTATAAGTTATAATATCATTACGCGGTATAATATCATTTTTATTTTTAGTAATAATTAACAGTTCTGGAATACGTGCTTGTTTCTAATTTTTTAATAAGTTTAGTATGATTAGTAAGTACCAAATAATAACAACAGACAATCGGGCATAATTCATTACTGTTTACACAGAGGTTTTTTTTTCATTAAAACTATTATAGTTTCGTAGCTTATAAATGACTAAAAGCATTTTATTACTTGGCTCAATTTTAAGCGAAATAATGCACTGTGCAATATAAAAAAACTGACAAAAACTACAATTATTTTACTGGATGTATAATAATGTGTATATTATTCATGTCAACTAAACAATGTTCATACTTTCTGACAGACAATTAAAATTAAAAATAAAACTTTTAATTTTTTTATTAAATTCTCATATTATGTTTATATATTAGGTTCAACTATTATAGTCGTATGTATATTTCTTTAATTGTATTCAAATATCAGTTAGAAAAATAAAATAATATACATTTTTTATGTACCACTATTCAAATTTAGTATACTCAAGTATAAATATAATCTCTTATTAGTTATATTAACTAAATTTTATAATTTCAACTTTTAACTAAATTAATTAATGCAATATTGGAGTGGAGTCTCTGAGAATGATTCTCATCAGTAAGCTTTTATACAGTAATAAATTGTCATCTTACATTTTTACGAAATAAATAATAATGATATATATCTATTACACCAGTTGCACTTGTTTGGTCTATGTGATAATATTTTTTTCATTCTGTATTAGTTATTGTCTGCGTAGTATTTCAAAGAGGAGGTGAGATTAGATCGAACACACTATATTTAGTTTGCCACAGAACCGTATAGGAAATATAAAGTGAAGTTTTTATAGTTGAACAACTCTAATGTCATTTAACGAAGTGTCTACATATAGTTTTTTCGTGACATACAAAGATGTTTGGCAATGATCCGTAAATAAACATACAGATTGGAAATATTGAATGATTATTGAATGAATATTTGACAGCTTGGCAGAATCCCAAAAATTATGTACACTGTAGGTTAAATTAAACAAAAAGCCTCATACGAGTTTCGTATACAAGTTATCGTGAAAAGGTTATGTTTACAATATAAATGTAAGAATGAGTATTAGGTTGTAGCAATTTTTTTCTTTTGAGATGGGACTTTTGATAAGTTTTTTGTCTAGTGTCAATTATTCGACATATTAAAGTGGGAAAATTATATTTAATATTAATACAATAATATGACATATTATTGATGGATGTTGTCAGTCTGAATGACGTAAATGGTCAGTTTTGAGAATGAAGGGAAAATGTATTGTGAGCATAGTTCATTCATTTTTATCTAAAATTAGCAATTATTCTCTCTCAAGGACAACTTTTATGATTGCTATACTTTTAAACTAAATAAACTACCTATTTTATTTTAAGATTTGGAGTGTCGTGGCGTTGAGGTATTCCTACTAGATACTGAGCATTGACTATACTTTACTGTAATATATATTAATATATACACGAAAAAGTTCCTACAATACCAACATAAAAATGTATAATTTAAGTAATTTAATAACTAATATCATTTTTTCAAAAATATTGAAAGTTGTTAGTGCCATATCTAGATACATTGTTACTCTATGTTGGGGCACTCTTCTATAAAAGCCAGGAAGAATAAATATAATAATAATTAGCACGCTTTATCAAAATGAATCAAATCTATTGAAATAGTATACGCTGCACGTGGTTGAATAAAATTCGTCTTTAAGTTATATATATTTGATAGCTTATCTTTGTTATTATTTGATATTTTGAACAAACTGGACTCACTAATTGAGAATAAAATTAACTCTGTGACAATAACACAATATTTAAAGGATTGTTTTAAACTGAAGTGTAAAATGAAAGTACAAGATTAAAAACGGTATAAAATATAATGATTTTAAATGTTAGAATAAAATATAATATATAAGTACACACGTTAATTTATATAATTTCGATAAACAAGGTAACTTGCTTAAAAAAAATATTCTTATATACATTTTGATTAAGTATATAATTTATTTTATATTTTGGTTATTAAAAGTTTATTATAAATAATTATTATGCTATGCACAATATTGCACAAAATATATACAAATAACTTACAAATATTTGTGAAATCAAATTAGAGTTACCTGGGAATTAACGATGTTGACAGTAAGATATACGTTAAAAACCAATTTAAGTCTCAAGCTCCAAGAATTTGCAAAATAAAACAAATTTATTTTGATGTGATTAAAGTCTGAAGAACGTAGATAATTGAAAAAATAATAGTTTAAAATAAATTTCATCTTACCGTGATTTCATAATTTAGTTATTTTAATTTGTAGCTTGATTATTTTCCATCGAACGGTGTATTTATCATTCTTAATTTAAATCTACCAACATTTTGAGAATTTAAATTAGTTCATTACAATTTACAATAGTTTATGTAGGTTTTATTTAGTATCTCATAATAAAATAAGCAAATTTGAATGATAATTAATTACGAGTAACTACTTGTTTGTTAGCTATTATTTATTATTTCTATATTAAGCACTTTTAATAACCGTATCATACTTTTACAATTTAATGTAAATTATTTATTATTCTTAAAACAGCAATTAAATTATTTTAACTTTATGTATTTACATAATAATATATTATATGTATAGTATGAATGATAAAATAATAATTGTTTCTATAAGTTATTGTAAAATGATTACAGAAAATAAAATAAATTATAAATCAAAATTATTAAACAGATTTGTATTATAATAATTGGAAAATACGGCATTACTGGTCTAACACTCAATATTTTTTCATTTGAATAGAATTCCTTTGAAAAAAAATATGTTTTTAAGGAGTTGTTGACGTATCTTTTAGGACGAAAATTATTTACCTAAACTATGGATCGAATTCAATAACGAAGAAGCTACAACCATTGTGAATTATATATTTTATCCTACTATATAATGATATACTTATACACTAACCATATTTATTTATTTATTTATTTCAAACATTACGGGCAGAGCCCAATTACATTAAAAGTTTACAATAAGTATATAATTACATTTAAAAATTTAAACATTAAATATAACATATTATTATCTGTCATGGACTTGTATTATGATGTCGTATGTATGTAGCTGTTTTTTTTTTCCAATCTTGGTATTTTTATTCATTTATTTGCTCTTTTGAAGACAGATTTGTAAATATGAGGTAAGTAATCCCCAACGACAAAGCCTTACAGCAGTGTACAATTAATTAACAATTTTCAATTCTACAATGGAGTATAATGTATTTAAAATTTTAAAATTAACTTTTTTTTTATCTCAATAAAGTGTTATCATTTTCTATGTTTACGATTTATTTAGCACCTACTAATAAAATCGATTATTTATTAGTTTTATAAGAATTATTTATTAATTTTTATTGTTATGATAATTGACATGTTATAATTTATAATATTATTTACAACATGAAATTAGGTTTTCTAATCCGTTTAAATAAATAACAATATCGTTATCAACATATCATACTACTGAACTAGTCTAATAATAAAATATAAAAATGAATACATTATTAGATTTTCACACATTTTAATTAATTTTTTGGTGTCATAAAAATTAATATAATTTCATTCTTAGATATTAATAACGTTAATCTAGTGAAATATATTATAAAATGTGCTTTTTATTGTGTCTAGTTCAGTGATCTGCATGGGTGTAGAGTTTCATTATTATTTAATTAAAATGTCTCAGAAACTGAAATTGTATATAAAATCTAATAAATATTACGTTATGTCAAGGGGTTATTTTTCCATTTAATTTTTGACATAAATATCTAGAACAAGTTTTTCGTTGTGATAACTCGACGGTTTCTTTTTATATTTTATTTCTCGTATACGAATTGTGTTATTTTATATTTGAAACGCTTTAAAATACCGTGTATGTTAAAATAAATATTATTATAGTAATCATTATTTCGTGGAATTACATATAGGTACATAGTTAAAGTTTTAAATGATTAACAACAATAGTAACTACATGTATATATTTATAAAGCTACAACAAGTAGGGTAAATATGCGTGTCATAGGTATACCGCAAAAAAAAAATCCAATTAAATGACATACATATCCATTACATAACTGTGGAAAAAACAGCATTTAAATATTAATATATTGATTAGTTATACCTATGTAATAATAATATGATGAAGATAATAAAGGTGATACGGGACTTTATGGGACATCATACTGATACAGTTATGCATCTAAAGCTACTAAGTCTACATTTTATTTTATGTTGGAGTAACTACTAGCAGCAAAAAATAAATAAAATGTAATATTTAAATATAATATTTGCAATAATATTATGTAAAAAAAAAATGTCAGCTCGTCGTTTGCAGCTGGAAAGATTGTCAGCAATCAGATCAACCAGGATCGAGTGCTTTATCCGATATACTCAAAACGAAATGTATTACACTTTCATTATTGTAATAATTTATTTTAATAATTTGTTATATTCACACTTTAAGATACGTTTTTCTTGTAGGGTCAGGCAGTGCATGGCGTCTAGACGCTACAGGGAAAATGTACTTACCTTATTAATACATTTAACAAAAGTAATATCAACGATAATAATATTACAATTACTAGAACATGTAAACAGTAATAAAAATAAAAATATAACGACTGATTTAGTTATAATACTATAAAAGTGATATATTTTACTAAATAATTAATCGTTCGACACTGCGACGTGGTTTGTTATAGGTGTTGTGAACGGACACGCGTCGAACAAACATCCATCACCGCAAGACGTACTTCGAGCAACGATAATATTATTTAAAACCACAGTAATAATATTGTCATGGGTAAGTCGTGTATAAAATAAACGTGTACCGCACAGAACGCCCTTAATCGTAGTGATATGGCGGAAAAAAAGGATTAATATTGAGTCGGTTTCGGGTTCGACAGTCTCGGCGTACCCGCGGCATGTATTCAATACACCAACAATAATAATATTTTGCGATATGGAGGTACGAAACTTTGGTGCGACGGTGGTAAGGGGTGGGGGTGGATGGCGACGGGAAATCGAATTTGGTCGATTAAAATAACACTTAAAGTTATATTATATTTTGAGGCTCGTGCATGTGTAGGTACACGATAACTCGGTCGCCAATCGCATTCGGCTGGGCGGAAAAGTCCTGCACACCTGTTGAGTGAACGCGGTTTGAAAACTGTTTTGCGAGGGGGGCGACTTCCGGACCGCAATACGACAAATACCAAACGATATGTATCAGTTATTATAATTCGCAGTCATCACTCACCTTATCGTGTTGACGTGTCTTCGCGGCTGAGTTATATACGCGACAACGTTATCAAGTCGGTGGCACGTGCGAGAACGAATCCAATGAATTTCCAATGAAAAAAAACCTGAGAAAAAAATGGACTCCAACGGTGAGGGTCGTGTGCGTCCACAATCGTCCGTCGCGTTTCCGAAAACGTTTAGAATTTCGGTTTTTTCGTCGTCCAAACGGCAGTGGGGTGGGTGGTCCGCGTGTGCGTGCGATATTTTTCCCCGCGGAACCGACGCGGCGTGACGACGCCAACACCCGAACTACTGACGGCAACGTTCGGTGGCCGACACGCGGGTTTCGGCGGCGGCGACGGCGGTAGTAGACGGCGTGCGAAAGGGCGAGAGAGAAGAGACAGAGAGAAAGAGAACGGTCTCTCGCGCGCGCGCCCATGCCGCCGACCACTGACACGGCATGAATCGCCCGCAGACGCGCCGAACGCGGTCGGTGCGTACGGTCGTCGAAATCGCTGGTCAAAACCATTATAATATTATGGTTATAACAATCTAGAATAATACAACAGTATTAAAATTAATAAATTCGAGAGTGAATTACAATATTGTTTTCCTTTTCGCTGGGAGTCACCAGCACGGTATGTATAGTATTAACCGTTTTAGTAGTCGATAATATATACCTACGACAGAACGCGACTTTCGCGCGTACGCCGGTATAAGCCCAAATATTATGTGTACGTGGGAAGTATAAGAATAAAATAATCGTGTATCCTAATATTACGCTCTATTAGGGATCGAAATAAAATTGTGTGTTGTTGAACGATAATATTGAGAACAGTTTTAGTATATTTTTTTTTTCACATTTGGTTAATCTTATCAAGTTTTGATGGTTAAGTTATACAGTCAACCTGATAAGTTTCCAAAATAAGCCAAATATCCATTCTCCAAAATATTGATATTAATGTCTTGGACGCTAATTTATTGGAAAAAAGTAGGTCTGCAGTTTGGTGACAATAATATGATTTTGGGATTTAGTCACTGATTTTATTGACCGCAACACATACAATACATCAGCGCAACGAGACCAACATACTAAAATCAAAATGATTCTATCTAATGACGGTCTCAACATTGGAACAAAAAAATTTTAAGATGCATCAAAAAAGTGCATATCGAGTATACACAAGTCCTATCGTTTTGATAGAAGAAAAAATTATAATATCTTTAATAATTGTGTTTATCGCGCCTTAAACTAGTGTTGTTTATCGGTAAGGTATTAAACCATCAGATTTCTGGTTGTTATTTGTCAGTAAAAAGTTGTTAACGAATTGCTCGTTTAGATGCATCCCTGAGATGGATAAAAAAACTATAAACTTATGTTATATACGACACTTGTGTGGAATAAAATTCTTTTTTCGTAAATCATCTGTATTATTGGTAATAACGAAAGTTCAATTTGTTTTGTGCCACAGCCGCTTAAAAACGCATTATTTTCGAAACGAATAAAATATTCGGGACGACGAGAGTGAATTTATGACATTTTTTTCACCAGCGTGATTACGATTTGATGTTTTACCCGAGAATATAATACGTTTTGAGTTTGTTGGCCAAAATTGCACGATTTTCTCGTTCAGTACAATCGATCAGAGCAGTTTTCGCATTATAAAACGACTGTTTATATATTGAAAGCTTTTTACTGAATAATTTTTGATTTGTCAGTCAAGTGTCAACGTGCAAAATCTTGTTTTTTGACAGTAACATTTATTTGATATGTAAACGATTTTCAATTATTTATCCAGCTTAAAAACATTTGGTTGTCATTAATAATGCCTTTATAGTGAGTAATCAGTAATCATTATTATCTGTCACTGTGATTTATATTTAAAGTTTAATGATTATTTTCACTAATATAATATTATTGATGCCAAAATGGTTTTCGGAACAATTTTAACAAAAACGTACAACTACCTAAAATACATATTATAAATTTATAAACATAGATAAATATTAACCGGTTAAATTGAAATCATATCAGAGTACGATAGTAGTAGGCGACTATTGAACTAAAAGATAAGTAGAGGATTAAATTCAAAATCCCAATTGGATTTTTTTTTTCGTATTTTCAGCCCAACCAATTTAAAACCAGACGTATGAATAATACGATTAAATATGTCTACTTTTTAGGCAAAATTGATAACTGTCATCCGATTTAATATTATAATAATAAAAATAGAAGGTAGATATTATAATCGTACAATATTGTATAAAATATAAAAATGTTCATTTCAAATTTAATATGGAAAAAAACAACTAATTTTGTTTATAAATTGAAAGAAATCAATATTATATAATATAAAACATTTTATCTCTAACGAGATATTAATCATTTATCGATTTCGTTTTAATAATATTGTTCGTTGTTTTTCATAGAAAAACAAATCCCTACATAGGAACTTTTCAAGTAGGTCTTACTATAAGCTTGCGCACTGGTTTTCCATTAAATTAAATCCCACTCGTATTAAGTCCTAAGTTATCTCAATAAATCTGACATGCTTGTTGGAATCTCATTCCATACATTCTATACCAGATTAAATCAGCTCAGGATAATCATATTTGTATACAACCTAGTACCTACCTATGCGTATTACTTTAACTACCGTGCTACATACAGTACTGTATTATAATAAATTGTTAAAATAAAAGTGTTCCAAAAAATTTAGAACGTCAGAGCAATGATTATGTGTATAGGTACTGTATACATTTCAATATTATCTGTGATAATATAAATTACTCATTATCGATATTTAGCTAATGTAGATGAATATCATAATATTAAAAGCGTTAAATTGTGGATTTGAGTTAAGTTATTATATTTATAATGAAGTTTAGTAGGTATACCATCCCTAGTGCCTATATTATACACAAAGGATATTGTAATTAGTTTATTTCCTGAATATTGAAATCAAATTGCCTAATTAGATATTTGAATTCATATGCCTGATTTAATTTGTATGGACTATGTAATACTACCGATAAAATATGTTTTATACAAATAATGAAATAATCAATTTTGTAGGATAATTCCAATTTTAATTTTAATATTTAGCCGATCAAAATCTCATAATGCAATCTAAATTTATTTTAATGACATATTACGATTATAATATAATATTTAATACAACACGAGAACAATACATAATAACTGTATAATCATATACATATATTATATATTATCTAAAATGTAGTAACTATAATATCTAAATATTATTTCAATTTTTCTAATCCATTTTGTTCTGTATTAAAAATAAATGATTTGATGAATAATAAATAAATAATTTATTTATTTGATTTATTAATTTATTCACAAAACAAAGAATAAAAACTTATTGTTACAAGCTTTCAATATATTTATTATTAATATTATTATAGGTTTAATTTTTATAGTAGTAAATTTGGTAGTTGTTCAGTACAAAGCAAAAATCGTTTATAAAATGGCATAAAATGACTTACCAAAAAAAATGCGACATCGGAGTATTTTACGTATTATTCACTCAAGCGGTTGTGAGTGACCTAAAATGAGGGCTTATCCATCATGTAAAGAATATTTATTTTTTAATGTTCGAATTTTTATAAATTGGAATATAAGTACCTAAGTAATACGATATGCTTGATACAGTCTAAAAAATAAATATAATATTTAATCCCTGGATCATTTTATTAAAAAATATTTTTTCATGTGAGTTAAATCCGTTGTACATATTTTTATACCAAAAATATGGCTCGAAAACCTTTAAAAATATTTATTTTTGAGAACTCTCCTTCCATTTTTTATATTTCTAAAAAACATAGAGTGGTCAGATTATATCAATATTTAATTGTTTAAAGGTTTCCTAATTGCCATTAGCACACATATGTTTAACACATCATACAATATTATTATAAAGTTAACTAAAGTATTTGTTAACTCTTACAGGGATGTGAAAAAAATGTTATGAAATTAAAAATATTATGACTTGCTCCTTTGGAGATGAATAGTTTTATTAAAAATTTAAGAAAATACTATAGGTATACTTACAAATTAAAATACTAAAAATGAAGTTTATTATTTCAATCAAATAGTATCGATTAAAACATCTAAAATATTGATAAAATAAATTATATATACAAACGACTAATCATACAATATTTATATTTAAATAACTTAGAACCTCAAATAATGTTTCAAAGAGTATGGGTTAGTATTATGTACAGAACGTAATAGTCAAAAATACAAATAAAACGATTTCTGCTCCTTGGTTATTATGAACTTTAATTATAATCAATGTCTATACTTTGTTGGACGATGAATACAAATATTTATTTTCTCCTTAAAAGCTCATTAAATATAAATTTGGGAGCTCTTTTAAAACATTATGATAGTAAAATTATACATACCCGTGGACCAAAAAAAATCTTTCTATACCTATTGTAACATTTTGTTTTTATAATTCAAATTTTTTTACTTATTTAGTATATATTATTGTACGACAAAAGTGTGTCATTAAAGTTTATAGCTAAATTAAAGAATTTGATGAAATGTACACTAATAACACAAAGAACAATTTCAATTCCCTATACGTCAATACAACTTGAATCCCTTATTCGGAATAACTAATAAGAGGTTAATTCAATCTATATAGCCATTAAATTAAAATTATCAACTGATTTGAAATGTGTTTAACTATTTGGGATTAATCTAGAGCATATGTTTTTATCTATAATAATTAAGAACATATTTTGAGTCACTATTTTTTATAGAGCTCATGTTAAATTATTCAAAACATTTTTTAAATTTTTAACAAAAATATTTTTTTGATTTATCTTATATGAAACATTAGTAGCATGGTATTTAACGATGATTTAATATAATTTTATTGTATTATTTGTTTACATAAGATTCATTACTAAATACCTACATTTATGATAAATGATAATTTATTATTTTTATGAACAACTTTAAAAACTCTCTATTATAGTAACACAATAATGAACTATATCAGCTGTAACGTTTTTTTTTTTTTTTTAGAACTTTAATTTATTATTACGTAGGTGGTACATTCATATACTTCATAATAATACACCACTATCCTTAGCCTATATGGTAGACTTTAACCTTTAACCGTTAGAGCAACACCCGTTGTAATCGAATGTCAAAAATCCAGTATCCCTATATGTAAGTATACAGTGTCTACCGTTTTCATATGAAGTTTGAAAAAAAAAATTAATAATAAAACTAAAAATGATAATGTATGTTTAAATGATCAATATAAATAAAATGTAGTTTGACTATTGGTTCAAAATAGCATTAGTCATTACACTTAAGATCTGTGGAAGTACCACAGAATAATATGCAGTGTTTAACAACGTATTTAATTAAGTAAACTTATTAATATAGTAGGCACAAATATCAAATACCTTTATCGAATTATTTTTCTTTAGATTTCGAGCGAAAATGGAAAATATATTAAAATAGTTTAATAATGATGTGGGATATTTTTTTGTTTAAAAAAAATTTCACAACATCTCTTCAATATATTACATGTTAGCCAGTTAAAAAATGCGTAATGGGTCTGTCATTCCTATTAATCAAAGAAAATCTATAGGTTATATAAATTATGATATTTTTTGGAAAATATAATGATATGGTCCAGATCTTAGAACCACAGGTATCTATATTTAATTAGGTATTTTACATTAAAATAAAATTTGTTTATATTGTTACATAAATATATTATTTTAATATCATACATTTGGAAGTGTTATTTTGTCTTCAAATGCTTCGAATTTGTTTTTATTATTTGTATATACAGGTTTACAAGTATTGAATATCAATGTTTTATTTGTTAGAAACAATAATTATTGTTGTCTATTATAAAAGTTGAAGTCTTCTGTTGAACTAATTGTTATATATTATATTCGTATGAAACAATAACACAGTAACATTTATATGTAAGATTACTAACAATACATAATATAGTATGTAGCCAATTTAGATGTCTATGTCCAAGCTCTGAATCCATTCAATGGCTTCCTGACTAATTGTTTATTGTTTTTAATAAACTACAAAAATCTACGAGAGATAAGATAATATTATCTAATTCAATACTCATAATAGGCTTCATTCTCCTTCATATTGCGCGTACCTCAATCATTGATTTTGATTCCTAAAAATATTATTTAATTAATTGTTATTTGACGTCCTATTTTGTGGTTCTTACATAATATGTTTGTAGTTTCTTAGAATCTAAAGCAACGTTTGATTTGATTTTCCGGAAAAGAAATTATATTTTGGGTTTTGGTGAATTTAGCGTGTTGCGCTGTGTTTTCATTAGTGTGTTTTGTTGTGACTTACCTATTGTTGTCTCATTATGCAGGGAGAAAATTTTCGTTTTTGTATTTTATTTTGCATTATTATTTATACTTGTAAATTGTATTCAGAATCGTGTACAGAAGAGGTGAATGCTAATACAATGGTTGTGTTTTGCAGGGTAATATAATATCAAACATGTGCTAATTACGTGGTAATATAATATACTGCCACAGTTCATAATTAATTCGTATAACATGTCACGGTGGAGTAAGTTTTTTAAGGATTGTTTGATCATACGATGAGTGGTCAATTACAATAGTCATGATATTAGAAATGGTTTTTTTTTTTTTTTTTGTTAGAAGGTGTCCCGTGTACTCTGGTATGTGATTATTTCTTGACAAGTTGGCTTAGTTCTGTCGGCCCATTGTTCAGAGCTTTAAAATTGTTTTTAGTGATTTTATTTCAATTCAATTTTTGTACCTCATACAATAATACAGAGAGTCCTTGAAATTTTTCATTATGTTTCGATTTAGAGTTGTTGGTATTGTAATCATTATTATTTTTTTGGTCAGAAATAAATTGTATTGTCCCTTGGTTAGGTGCGATGATGTGTTTTTGAAGTAGATTTTCTGAAAGTAAATCAAGTCACAGAAAGTATTGTAGTAATATTATGTATGTCATTAGGTTTTAGAATTTTAGATAAAATGTGCAAATTAATGATAAATTATATTGTCATTGTCCGGTATAAAAGAGCTTCAAGGCAGAAATAAATTGCACACGTATGTCTCATTCAGTCAGACATAGATTTAATCCTACAAATAATTATATTCATATTAATGAACAATTTATTCAAATCAATTTTACAAATTAAATATATATTTTATTGCGTAGGTACTATTAATAAGGCACACATGCCATATAAAGGGTTAGGTGCCTGTAGTAAGTTTTTCAATTATAACTTTTATGTTTTGTATCAAAGAGAGTCCTTAAAACTTTTTGATAGTTGTAGCAATTAAATATATTTTATTCAACTAATCCAACATCATTTCTGAATATAAATAAATATCTTAAATAATTCAAACTGTTTTTAATATTATTTTTTTCGAAAAAAATAAAAAAATAATTTGTCAAAATCGTATTTAAAATATATAGTCAAATATTTAGTACTAATTATGATGTGATCATATTGTTATCTAAATGTAAATAATTAAAAAAATTGAAGACGTTTAATGTTGTCTTTTTTATAGCTTAGTTGATAAAAATAAATAAATACATTTTACTAAAATAAAAAGTAGGTAGAACAACAAACAATTAGTAATAAAAGTATAGATAAATTATTATTACCTGGTTATAACCAAGTTATATTAATACTATAAGTAATAAAAGGATGTTTAATGTCTATTGACACAGCCGATATTGTAACGACTACGTTGGCTATTGATTATGCGGGCTACTGTATACTACTTACCTATCGATTTTTCCAAACCTTGAATTTAATAAGCTATATAAATATTTAATATTTAAAATTATTAACTTTAAAAGTGTTTGTAGTGGAATTCATTGAATAACGTACCGACCTATATCATGTAAATCATTATTATGATGTAAGAATATGATGAATAACTTTAACATAAAGTTTGTAGTTTAATTTTAAGAACTCTTATGAATAATTCATTCTAAAGATAGAGTAATAAAAAACATTTACATTATTTTAACGCTTGACTGAGATTTTATGGATAAATTCAATTTATTTCTTTTTCAAGTAGGTATATAATGTTTAAAATGTACGAAACCAGGTAAGCATTAAATATGTGCAGGAAGAAATATTATTGTTTTTTGATCAATTTTGAATACGTCTTCTTGAAAATGTATGAAGTTTGTTATTGGCATATCATGTTTTCACGGTATACGATATTAGAACAGAAGACATCAAATCAATAAAAAATAAAAAAAAGTTGACTATTATGTAACATGTTTATATTATTTAAAACAATCTTGGTGTAATTCCTCTCAACCGTTGTATACATTTCAGACAAAGATTTGTATTTATTTATTTCAACTTAAAATTGAATTTAGTTCATAATGTATGTGTATACGTTTTAATGATTGGTAAAGTAATATCACTGTACTAAACAACCTAAACAAAATTAAATTCCATGCGACATAGTACTATACATTGTATATATTAATATTTATACTATATTGACGTCATTCATATCTGACAAGAATATTGGTAGAATAATAAAATGATAAAATCAGATATGAAATTATACGTTATTGATTATTATAGTGTTGTCTATACTATTTTTACTTATACATTTCACATCATGAACAGGTTTGAAATGTAGGTATGTATATTTTAATATTATACCGACGCGAGTGTACGTCAAACGGTGTAATTAACAAACAAAGACCCAAAGTTTAAAAAAAGTCATGATAAAAACGACAAATTATATACGAACGGATAATCACAGCTGTCGAATATAATTGAAATTATTTCTAAAAATCGATAAACCTACGTGTATAAATAGGGAGACATTGAACGAAAAAATAATCGAATTCGAGAAATCAAGTGATGTCTAGTAACGGAGTAAATCTCTCGAGTAAAAAGTAGCACAGAGAGTTGTAATAGATACGCGTACCCAGTATTAATATAGGGACACGATAAAAAAAAAAAATTACCAGTCTATACTCTATGATATACTCTATTATTATTGTTTAGCGTAATATTATTAAGCCCTTTGCTTTCCACTCTCGGAAAGTTGTGACGACCCCCGTCAGTTTTGATAGTATTATATTGTATAACTACAACTACTACTCTGACCGCTAATAATATTATAATATACCGAATTACGGGGATGGACCTGGACACGGCGGCGGCGGCGGCGGCAGTGGCCCAGTGAATGACAGGAGAAACACAATACCTATGCGTAGGTATTATAACAAAAAAAAAAAAAAAAACTTTTTTATTTAATTTTTTTTATTATTACTATTATCCACTTCGCCGGTCTTAAATAATTGATCAACGGCCGAATGGCCAGAATCGATATATATATATATATATATATATAATATAATACTGGTGCGGCTGCAACACGCCGGCGACATGTGAGGTAGCAGCAGCAGAGGTCGCGCCAAAAACAAGGGCATAAATCGTGACGAGTCGTCGGTGGCGTACACGCAGAGAAGGGTCGCGCGCCCGCATTACCCACCCCCCCCCCACCCCTCCGAAAGGGGTGCGCGTGCGGCGGCATGGAACGTATCACGTAACGTCGTGCACCGATAATAATAATTATTATTATTCGTGCGGCGGCGGCCGATGATTGAAGGACTCGTTGGCGCCGCCGCTGCCGGGTCGTCGTTTGCTGCAATCGCCCGCGGGGTGAATTAAAAGCGAATATTCGCAAACCACACAATCATCGCGATATTGTACGAAACGCGGTGCCTATCGTTTTTCCGGAAAGCCGTCGAGGAACCGAGATACCGCACGAGTGAAACGGAGTCGTACGGACGACGTCTGCTCGCCTGTGTATTTTACAACATAATTTGATTAATGAACTTTGAAAGCCGCGTGTGGTTATTCCGTGTGAGAATAACACTCGAGCAGGTTCACGAGTCGCACAGGCCACAGCCGTGCTGCGTATACTGCAGACGGGACGACGATATTATAATATCGTCGTAATCTTGCACACAAACGAGTTAACCCAAGTGTTGTTACACATGTTAATATATTTATCAAAAGCGTTTACTTCAATCGAATCCATACGCTATATAATATTATTTAGTATCACTGAAATTTTAAAGGTATTCTACGATTCTCATCCACTCGTTTTTTTAAAATTATACATCGAATAGTACAGTTTACTTACAGTTTTTTTTTTTAAAGCATCGGTTTTTTTGGTTTAAACTCAAAGAATTACTAATTCTGATTATAGTACATTTATATCCAGCGAACTGGATATACATGACATTTAAAAAGGTGATTTAACATAATGTTCAGTGACAAGTGCCATTAGTTCTACGTTATGCACGTAAGTTTATACACACGTAAAAAATAATTTTAACAATATTTTTTTTTAGAAAAAAATAATAATATCCTAGTGATTGAACTTATCATTTACATTTTTTTACTATATAATTGTATATCAATCATCGCATCAACATCGTTACTGTCAACCACGCACTTATAATTGGAAACTAGATTCAACTAAACTTTAAAACGATTATATCAGATTTTCAGTAAAAAAATGTTTTGAATCAAGAGAATTATAGGTACGTATATAATTATACGTACGGTACATACTTCAATAATACTTACACCAATATAGGAGAACTACCTACCATATATTATATTACCTACCAACCTACCGTACACCAAAAAAAACAATATTTATTTGTATTGTAAATATAAAGCTAAAAATGTTACACGTACAAAAATACCATTGTTAAAATATAGATTTATTCGAAAAATAATAATAAAAACAATACTCACATGATATGATTAATTATAATCATGTTTGTTAACTCAAACTACAAAATGAATATTCTAATTGTCATATCAATGTATATAAACAATTTATATTTGTTTTATTTTTTTATAGATTTATTAAAGCACGGTTGTATAATAATATTATATTGTGTATTACCTATATAATTTATATATTTTTTTTTTTTCAAAACGGTTTGATGAGAACTTCTATTGCTGAATTAACGTTTAATTAAACTTTAGTGGGGTAATAACTATCCCTTGTAATTTTCAAACATTTTCTAATATAACGTCAAAGTGAATCTAATTTTATCAAACTATTGGATCTCAAACAATTTGTCTCTTAATATTCAATTTATTCCATATTATGATTAAATTGTTCCTTTTGTGTTACACTTTTCAGAAGTTTCCAAAGTTAAACGAATATTGGAAATTTGAATCTTTTACAAAAAAGTGACCCCTATAAACTCCTCTCTAACAAAGAACGTAATCAAACTAATTGTCTAAGTACGATAAAAACTTCTATAATAGGTTCCTATATACCTTTTTATTTTCTGATTACCTATCTAATTATCTGCAACTGCTGTAAAAATCACAGATTAAAACTAATAAGAATATTGATTTTTAAATTTGAACAAAACAAATAACTACATAATAATTCAAGGTATAATATTTTTCTTGAATATTTTTAATTAAAAGAATCACTAACAATTTATGTATATATTTTTTAATCGTTCGTAATATTATAAGTAAAACAAATAAGTATTTTTTAATTAAGAAGACGCTACACCTGCTGCGATTTCACCGTCTCACAAACTCACATAACATAGCAAATTGTACGTTCTGAATAAGCCATATAACTCTGTTAGGTTTAATATTAGAGTGAATTGACTTAATATGAAATTTAGAAGTAAGAATATTATATAACTATTGAATCAAATAGATGTTTTTTTTATTTTCAATTTTATACGAAATATGAGCATTTTAATATGTATAAACAATTTACTATTTTAAAATTATCATAACTAGCTTTGAAATTAAAAAATAAAAAAACTTAAGAGATCACTTATTAGATCAGAGGCCATAAATATAAATTAATATTTTTGAATGGCACCATTAGGAATCTGGACGTTGTTTCAAGAGCCATACAAATGCATGTACATATTTTTGTCATTACCTATATTATTATACAATTGTAAGTAATGAATACATAATTTAATATTATAAATATTTGAAACATTGTAAAATAAAAATTAATTATAATTATAATATGAATAAAAATGTTTTAACGAACCTAGAAGATATTGAATCCAAAAAAATTTCAAAATTATTAATGTATTTCCTTAAAAAAAAAACAATTTGTACAATCGAATTTAAATACCCCACTAATATCATTATCACTTTTCTTACTTTTATTTCCATTATTTCATTATGATGAATTTATATATTTATTAATGTAATGTAAATGATTTTTTTCCTGGTTAATGACTTTAATGTTGAAGCCGTATTAATAATAAAAAAAAAATATTTTAGGATTTTACTTTTAATTTCTTTTTTGCGGGCCGCATAATAATTATAATAATTTGTCCAAAGACCGCCATTAGATGTCCACTTACAGTAGAATATAATCAAACTTCTAAATTTTGATTGTATGTCATTTCACTCTAATATTGAACATGACAGGGTTAAATGGTTTATTCAGAACGTTCAATTTGCTATGTTATGCTTTTGTAAGACAGATACAATGCATTCGGGTGTTGGTGTCATCTTAATACTTTTAACAACATTTTAAATGTTTTGCATTGAAACCTAGTTGCGATAGAGTGATAGATGATTAATAATATATAACACTAGTTAGGTGGCGAAAACGAAAGTAGTATGCTGTACTGCTGTAGTAACTATGAAACAAATTTAATGAGTTTAATTAAATGAGACGGTAAATAGGTCCCAAACGTATAAGCTATAATGCTTATAATAAAATTTGGATTACTTTGATTATTTCCATACGGTTTGTTCAAAAATGAACAATACTTAAAATAATTTGAAATAAAGTTCAATGCCAACCACTATCTATGATAGTTCGTGTTTTAAATAGTATGAAAATTAAAAAATGCATTTATAATTTGCAATTATTATAATATCCTAAAAAATTACATATGAAAAATATTATATTGCTATATAAGATACTGGTATTCCTTGTTTTTTATTTAAAAACATTTGAAATAAACCTCTATGCTGACCATGATCTATGATAGTTCATGCCTTAGACACTATTTCATGCCTTAGAATATAACGTACAATAATTAAAATGTTTTGAAGGAATATCGAACAAAAAAAATGTTTCAATCTTTTATTAATTTTAAAATAAAAATTGGTTGTTGAATATTAAAAAAAAACCTATTTTGAAAATACTCTATAGATGCTACATAATGCCAAAATTCCCAAAAAAACTTGAAAAGATTAAAATGCAATTCGCTATAATAGTATAAAGGGTAACTATACAAACTAGATAAAACTATTCCTTAATCATAAGGGAATTCACAATAATTCATTAGCAGTACCTACTCTGGTTATAAATTTACATTTCTTTATCAAAAAATTGTTTAAAAATTATAATTTAAGTTTTAAATTGTCTAATGCGGACTTTGTATTTAGAAAGCATTTCTTAAACCACTTAAAAAGTAATACATTTTACATTCAGATCCTGATTCCATGTTATATTGCGACTACATTTTTAATATGAAATCCAGCTATATAATATTCATTTAATTTTTAATACCTTTATACATCTGTACAGGTACCACTCAGGATCGTTTAGGGGAAGTGTAGGAGACTTACACATTATTTTACTTCACATCATCTGTATTATAGTTTATGATGTATTCACTATTTATAGGTACTTAAAAAGTTAAAGCTGGTGTGGCCCAACTTAAGCTACTTTCATTATTATCTATATCAATTTATTAAACTATGTTTTTATTCTATTCCTTTAAAATAGTTCAAGAAAATTACTCATCAAACAAGCAAAACATTCTAAAACAGCATCAACTACAAACGTTTTGTAAAAAAAAAAATAATAATAAACATATTAATAATTTACCTAAAATTATTTGAAATTATTACGGCTTTCTATAAAGAAATATAAATTATATAGCAATTATGTTTATCATATCTGTGATGTAATTAATAATTTTTATAGTATTAATGATCACATACATTTTAAAGGTACGTTGATTAGAAAATAATATATATACGGTCATTTTTAATACTTGCTTTAATTATTTGTCTGTATTAATTAATTAAAAACTAACTAAATAACATCTAATTTAACGTACAAACTTATCAACTATTGTTACAATTATTTTTATGGAAATATTTAATGTTCCACATTTGTATAGTAGTTAATAACAAATGTAAAAATGTTTTAATGTGCAACAATTATAATAATTATTTTTTAATGCAAATTATAAACATATAATTTAATGTTTAATTAATTATTTTGTAATAATTGTCATCTACATTACATACATTTTAAAATTATATTACATAGTAATATTCATAGTAATATCCATGATAATCAACAAATCCAATTCTGCAAAATGATGATCTATTAATTTAATAAAAATATATTTGAAATAACCTATTAAATTAAATTGTAAACTTATATCTTATACTGTACCGGGTATATTATTCGTAATTTATTTTTCAACGAAATAATTTGTATTCATGAAACAGAATTGTTTGTTCCATCAAACTAATATTATTACAAAATCTCATAATTTATCGACGAGTAATAAAAAACATTTTAAGAGTCTTTCATGATATTTACAACTTTTTGTTATTTCATTAAAACTATGTGTTTAAACTGACAAGATAATGTAGTATTTTTTTCGATTTACAATTTACTTGAACGTTTTTTTTTTAACACAAAATACATTTTCCTTTATTATAAGAGATTGTCTGTATATTGCTTATATATGAACACATGATATTTTTCTTGCATCACTCGTTATCATGTTTAGTTCTGAACATTTCACCCCTAAAGTTTCATTGTTGCTTTGTCCATGAAGTTTCCAGACTACTCTCGAGGCTTTCATTTTGCCGAATCGTATACGGTAAGAGATAGTTTTATTTGTTTAACAAATATAATTGTGTTATAATGTTTTGTGCTACCTATAATAAATTATTCATTTTAGCTAAAATTTGTTTTAGTTATTTTTTTATTATTTTCAATCATCAAATATTTATTTTTTTCATATCAACGGCAATCCGCTATAATAGTATAAAGGGTAACTATACAAACTAGATAAAACTATTCCTTAATCATAAGGAAATTCACAATTATTCATTAGCAGTACCTTCTCTGGTTATAAACTAACATTTATTTAACACAAACATTTTTCTATGCCATAAATTAGAATTTTAAATTTTTTATATGCAATTAAATATAATTTAGACAACAAATAGATGCTTATCAATTTATTTTACTTTACAGAATATACTTGACTTATCTTTTAGGTAAAGAGCCATTTTATTTAAAAGATTATGTTAATTAATACTATAATTATTCCTTTATATTTAATAGGGTTAAAGTTGCTTTGAAGTAAATAGTGAATAGTGAAGACATTTAAAATTAACATTTTGTGATTACAAATTGCAAACTACCTAGTTATCTAAATTCACCTTGTATTCAATCGATAATAAAAGCCAATAGGTATATTGATTATATATTTATATATTTCTGTATACTTTATTATAGGACCAAATCAAAACAAAAAAGTGGGTTGCGTGCTCTTAGAACTAGTTAAGTGGACAAATATTTACCTATCAAAAATAGCTTTTTTTTTAAATATAATTTAATTAGTTAATTCTATGGAAACCATCAATAATGTTAATATTTTATTACATACCTATATAAAGTGATTAAACAACAGATGTTCATAAAACATACGACATTGTAAAGATAAAAGATAGGACGACAATATGTTATTTCAAGGTGAACTCAAAAGTTTTATTTTTATCTTTTCTGGAATTTCAAGACAATTCGCTTTTTTATTAACCAGACCGAAGATAACAATTTTATCTGCTATATATATTATTTCGCCTTGCTTCTAAATAAATAAAATACACCACCTACTTCTGAAAACACAGAGTTATTCCATATTATACTTATATTACATCAAAGAGACATCTTTGTTCACTATTTTGTTTTTACTTCAAACAATTTTCATAAGATCGCAACTAACAGATCTACACATTTTAAGACTATCTAAAAAAGCAAAAAACAATTATTCTTTATAAAAAAAAAATAAATGGTTGATCTCTAAAATTATTGTAATATATTTAACAGCATATAAAAATGATATGTTAAACTGCAGAAGTTAACAAATTTTTCTTTTCACGTACTATTTATGTTTGTTGTCTTATGTGCCACGTTCCACTATGACTGATCATAAAATTGTCATTTTAATGAAAAGAATACTGTTACATGTTTGAAATTAGCAACCCAATCTTATGTTTAGATGTGTTTATGTATTTAAAGTTATAAGTCGACGGCTACATTTATTCCGTGATTCTGGCATACAATAATAACTTAGGTACCTCTACAAATATTAATAATCATATATTATAAAATATGTAAAATAATATGCAATCTGCCACAAACATGAATAAATTAAAAAACAAATGAATGCCTATTGTCCTAAATACTTAAAGAATAGCAAGTAATTATCTTTTGATTACCGCAGTTTGAGAACCAATGTTTGTATGATAGTGATAGACGATAGTTTTAGAATGACCGTTATAAAAAAAAACTACTTAGAAATAAAATATGTTATATTAATGCTGATATTTAATATAGATCTCTCAATATTAATCCATTGACTCAAGAGTAATTTGGAATTTATGTCGTAATATTCTCGTATAAATTCCAAAATAAACATAATATGTACTTATAAATATAATAAAAACTTGATATTTTACTAGAGAATATAAAAATTTGATAGAATGCTGCTCTGATGTCGTGAATCTAATGCATTTAGAAACTGGTTCGTACAATATCGTCTCGTACAAGTCGCGTACGTAGTGTGTTGTGTAGGTACCTATTACATGCGTTTTTAACTTGACAAAAATATGTTAAGTACACAACTTGCTTATTTAGTAGGCAGTGCATATTTAATGGCAAATTAAAAACATCGTCAGTGTTCCATTTTCGTCGCGAACTTCGAAATACCAATCGTTATCGGCCGACTTGAGTAAACAACTTATCGCAATCGTCACATAGGGGTTTTCACCCTTACGTGACCCCTCGTCGGCGGTGGTTCGTTTGACTGAGAGACTTATACAAACACGTCGCGCGGTTACGGTCTCTGTGTTTTGGCCAATGTGTGTGCCGCGGTGAACGGTCACCGTCAAAGCGCTGTTATTCGTAGGAAAGTGTCACACACACACATCACATAATATTATGGATATTATAGTTTTTGTACGTTTTGCATCCACCGCTCACCGGTGCACAGTCAGAACGCGATTATTGACAAACGACTTATCTCAGACGTGAAACGTCACACGATACTATCTCATGCCCATAATTATAATGCGTCCTCGAGTCACGGGCGAGATCTATCATTTTCAGTAATATTATATTCACCTCCACACCCCTGGAAATCGTGGCCACGTGTATGACTGGCTAAATAATACATCAATAAAACGTTAATCGTGCTGTAATATTGTAATACTATATATATTAATTGAATATTGCAGGATTGAAAACGGAACATGATTTATAGTTTATACAATAACACTATATTTTGTTACACTATAACAAATAATTGTTGAATTTTTTTAGGATAAACTGTCTACAAACATAATATTATAATATTTAAATATTTAATTTTCTTTTAAACAATGTATAGTTAATGAGTTTTGGTATCACGTGCCCGATTGTACAAAATGCATAATAGTATGATATAGAGGGTATCCAGCTATTATGTGGTACATATTGATATAAAACATTGATTCACATTAGGTAGGTTAAGTGTAAATATTATAAACTATAAATAATTATTATATAGGTCAAGTATACACATTATATTATTTAATAGTATATTTATGAAATTGAGAGAAGATAGAGAGGATACAATTGTATGGATTTATTAGAATGTGATTCAGACCTACAGCTAAAAAACCACGAACACAACTAGGTTGTGACAATATTTATAATTTTTATTCGGATTCATTTCTGTTGCAGCCTGCACCGTTTCACTATTAAAACGCTGTAGGTAATATTATTATACATTTTATGAAAACAATATTTTTGTCATAAAACTTTATTATTTACCGAGTGAATCAATTTCAAATAAGTCAAAAATCATATATTTAAGATTACATTTTTTTAAAACACGAATACAAGAAAATCTTTTTTTTGCATTAAATTTGTAAAAACAAATGATACAAAACGCCCAAGAAAATTATACATGCATTTTAATTAACTCATCAATGTATTTGAGTTTTAAACTTATTTTAAAATAATTTCCTATGTACCTACTTAGTAAATTGGCTTATGTAATTTTGCACGTGACCACGTATGATGTATAGAAATTAAAAACTTTGGTGTGACGTAAACTAAAACAAGATATAATAATATGCATTAACTTTATAAGTGATATACAATTCAATTATTGCTCTGACTAAATTGCAAGTCATATAAACGTCACACAAATAGTACTATGCAGTAGGTTACAATAATTTATGGTCAAATATAAATTATTATATTTTAATGTATTTCGCATTACGAACAAAGACGTTAACGCCATGGATTATCAAAATATTTACTTAAACATTTTGAAGTTATTAATAAGTATATTCCATTCAGCCCCATTAGAATATAATTCAAATATAGGTCTAAAGTTTAAATCGTTATTGTTGTCGAAAACATTTTAAAGTATACTTATTGCACGTCAATAATATTTATAATGTATTATTGTAGCATTATGATGTGACGTCCGGATTTTCGAGTGTTGGTAAACCGGGTGGTGTCACAATGGGTTGTGTTTCGTAATAAAAGAACACAATTGAAGTCATATGTGGTAATACATTTAATCTACTCTTTATAGTTTATTTAGTCCACAAACAATTACATTAAATACACTAAATAATTTAATAGTCAAACAAAAAAAAAATAAAATGTTATTTTCAAATAGACCGAAGTATACTGGGATAATTTATAAAAAATCAAAGTATTATATATCTAGGCTTATACTTGATTTACTTGGGGAATGGTCAAAATATTTTCTACTGTTCGTATAATATATTATGAAAGTTTACTTATTTGGTTTAATAAATTATTAGACACTAATATATGTTTGATTTTTTTTTTTTAATGGACGTTTTACTTTCTAATAATTATATTGTGTGTAGTGTTTTTTATTTTTTTTATCAAGTCTTAAAAGTATTGTGTAATATTTAGTTGTATATATCATCGATAAATATATAAACAGTTTTACAATATTGTCACTATGGTTTATACTTCTTGACACAAATGTAAAAATAAAAATGACCAGGAATCTTTTTTTTAAGTAGCCAAACTTCGTTTGTAATTTATTGTTTTATAAGTACCAATAATATGGTCATCTCATATAATGGAACTATAAAAAAATTGTTGACAATAATATAATAATATTATGTTATAATACTGTGCTTTTTGTGTAATTGACATATTTACCTAAATAATGTGTCATAAAAACCATGAAATGGTAATAAACAGTTAAATGATTTTGCCATATTTTATAATAATTTTTAAGCTATAATTATGTATCTATCTACCCATCTACTTAAATTAATGAATAGTTTTTAAAATCATACAATTTATGCATATAATACTTTATTCTTTGAAATGTGATCTTAAATTTAATAATTTAAGATCATTAAAATCTCCAATGGAAAATATATTTTAAATGTTAAATCATTTTTACGTTTCGAGAGGAATCACTCAAAAAGTTGATAAATAATTTTTATTTTCAATCCAAGGACATTATCACAAGAATTTCAATATTTATTTAACTTTCAACTTCAACTTTTGTACTAAAATGAATAAAATATGAAACGGAATACTTCTAATGCACGTGGTTATCGAGTGACTTTTCAAGATTGAATTATAATATAGTGCGGCGTTATCATTAAAATATTCCTTTAGGTCATTTCTATCAAAACAGTATTTCCAATAATCTTCCATTACAATATTATAATATCACATAATTTTTTAAGATCATTATTTTTTATCGTAAGACACAATAGACAAAACTCCAGATAATCCGCAAGCGTGCCGTTGCTTACTGTGATATATACTCACAACCGTGAGCTGATTTATCGAAATCGAATTTCAGAAGTATGTCGTAACCCAACGATGAACAACTCGGGTCTTCTCTTTTTCGAATTTATATAATTATCTTTACTAATTAGGTACCTAACTATACATATAGCTGTTAATGACTGGGACGCACTTTGGTGAACGATTTTGAAGTATCCACGGTGGCGACATCGCCGTCTGCAAATTATGGACGTTTACTGTGCTCGTTAGCTCCGTCACGCACTCTTAGAGCCGATAAGCTGTGACCAGATAACGCCGTAGTATATTATATATATACGCGAGTATACCGTGGTATACCAGCAGTCAATATATTTTTTTTATCCTGGCCTTATGACCTTATTTCTCCATCGCTTGAAGTAGTCTGACACATTTCCTGTCTCTGGTCCGGGCGGTGACGGAAAATACGTACAACATCGTGACGTTTTATATAATATAATATATACGTTTATAAGCTTTAAGCTTATAACATATATTTTGAAAAAACTTTGACGTGTGGGACCTATTTTTTTTTTTATTATTATTTTGTTATGTTATATAATTTAATATGCATAATATATATATTTTATTTATTTATTAACAATTGCCTCAAGCACCCGTTTTCGTACGTCCTCCGTCATGTTGACGTGCGACGACAATAATAACGATCGGTGGGGAAAACATACCCCCAAAATTTCCACGATTTGAGGGGGGACTGTATTTAGGCATAATAAAATTGTCTCCCTTATAATTGTTGGTTGTAATTAGTATGGTCATTCCATCGTGGAGCCTACAAATGATGTAGATATATTATCAACAATAACAGTATTCCCTCATAACGGCAACGGGGCACCTTTTATAATATAAATTTTATTTTTTTTTAATATTACGATGTTTGTAAATTTTAGACTTGTAGTTTGATCTCCTTTTCAAAGTTTTCTCTCTTTTGATTTAAATTAAAAAGATTATGTTTCATTGAACATAATTCCATTGCACTATTCTTCCAAAGCGTGTATTTTTATTTTCTATAATATCAGGTGGTTCATCTGGTGTATTATTACATAACAACATATTTAGGCTCCGTTCACAAACCTCGGCTGTATGTTAGTGATCCTAAAAATGTCCGTCATATATCGGTTCACAGACTCAAATATATTATGATATAAATAGATGGCTGTAGTGTGTGAGGTAAATATAGGTAATTGACAATAGCTGTATGACGTTATTAAAGCCATGTGACATATTTTATAATAATATAATAAAGTTACCCTTTTTAGTCCAACAAGTATAAGAAAAATTGGTAGCTCTTCTGGTTCAACTAAAAGTTATAACAAAAATGGTAAGCTCTTATAGCTAGAGTATAAAATATAATAAATTACTCAGCTGTTAGAATTAGACACTAATATACGATAGTATTTACGATACTAAAATATTATAGTAAATAATCAGATCTTATTAAGCCTATGGTATAATACTACTCTAAACAATTTATTGGACAGCTATTAGAACTGAATAAAAAGCAGGCTTGTTACGAGCTTATGAAATGAAACTTCTTTTGGAGTAGGTAATTTGAAATATGGAATTTTCTATTTAATTGGGGTTAAGAAGGTACAAGAAACACAACACTGGGGGAACAAAAAAAGGAGAAAAATAGTGAAAGGATATACTGAATATTAACTGAAAAATACGACTAATATAATAATATATCACTAATATTCACTATATATTATTATTATACTGCCATATCGGGCCGAGCGGACCCGACCGTCTGAAAGGGCTGTATCCATTTTTTCACGGTAATTTGACAAAATGTATATAGAATGTGGCATTTTAAATGTTGGCAACACTGCCACAATATTGCCCAAGCGTGACTCCCCGACCGTTTTCTTACGTGACTTCTTTGTCTCTACCCTCCACAAAGAAGTTTCACTTCAATAATTATAACAAAAATGATAAATAAAATTCGACTCTTTAAGCCGATTACCTTATAATATACAATATAACAATTTACTACTATTTATACCCAGGTTCACCGAACAGTGACCTATGGAAAACTTTATCTGGTAAGCAGACCATTTTTTTCTTATGGTGAATTAAATAATGTACTTATTAATTTGAATTGTAATTTTTAATTTTTCTTTATTTAGATAAACATGCACATTCAATATTTTAATGGTCTTCAAAAACTTTCTAAATTCCTAAAGTGGCCCTCTAAAATATCGATTGGTGATTTCTGCTCTATACTATAAAACTTGTATATACCACTGACAAGTGTATAAAATAAAGTAAAAAACGTAACTTAATAGATTTGAGATAGTTATAACCCGGTTTTTTAATACAATATAAATTGATATCACGAAAATAAGGAGATTAGAAATATTTTAAGGGTTTGTGTTGCTTGACAAACATAAGGCTACTAAAATACAAAAATCACAAGACATATAATAACAATAATCACAGATATAATTTCTTCTCTTTCGGAGTTCGGTCATCAGGCCACATTCGTTCATAATATAATTTTCAATAAATATAATTTCCAATAAATCACCTTTACCTCTTTTTTCGTCGATGTTAAAAAATCCAACAACAACTCGGATCTATACAAAATTGAATTTTTGCCACCTCAATGTCATCGCTGCCTGTCCTATGGGCAGTGGGCACACTCCAAAATTCTGCAATCACGTTCCACAATGTATCAGATGTGGGGAAGAACACAGCTTTGTTGATTGCACTACGTCACCATACTCTCCTGCCAGGTGTACACTATGACATGGTAATCACCCAGCCTACTATAAAGGCTGTTCAGTGTATAAAAAATCAATTCTTTAAATATTCATACTCGACGAGTACGTGTCACTCCTACTCCCGAATCCAAAGTTAACTTTCCCAAGCATACTACAAATCCCAATTCCGATAAACCATAGTATGCTCAAGCTACTTCTTCTAACCAAAACCATCCCTATTTTTCTTTGTACATTGAAGGATTTTCTTCTGTTATCTCCAAATTCACTACTATCATAAAGCTCTTTATGTCCATGGTAATGACTTTATTAAATAAATGTCAATTATAATTATCCATACCGATGTACGTCTTCCAAACAATATTGTTATCATTTTATTTTAATTTATAAGATAACATTATTAGATTCATAATTTTATATTCTTATATCTATCTTAAATCACCTTATTCAAATAACTGTATGCACCTATACTACTTTATTAATATCTAATTATATTATGTTTTTATATTTTTTTTTTTGTGATCTTGTACGCATCTCTTGTTATTACTTTAATTGTAAAACTATAATAGTTTAAACTAGAAGCTAAAAAAAAAAACAAGATAAATCATTAAGACAGATAATAATGTATTGAGTTATATATATTTGTGTTTAGGTATGTGTGTGTGTGTTGGTCAATAATTGTAAAGAAAAAAAAATAGGTTAAAAACACATTATAATTTTATTTATTTATTTATTTATTTATTTCAGCAAAAATCAATATCATTATTTCAATACAATAATCAAATTACAAAAGTTAAATTATTACAATAATAGTGATAAGAACTGATACGTATACCAACTGAGCAAGCTCGTTTCTGGTATACGGAGTTCCTATACATATTACTTATAATATAATGAAATAAAATAAAATGTGTCTTATACAATTGAGAATGATGTATTTTGCTTCTCTAAATAACATTATCTTATAATTATATAACTAAACGATAATAATAGATAATTATTTATATTTACACATGGATGCTTTTTAATAATTGATTTTTACACACATTCTCATCTAGGTCATTTACTATTTTAGTAATTATATTTTTTATACGATTTTTGTTAATTATATTTTTTTCATTGGTTTTATTAGACTGATTTTCACATTCATACTTTATTAGACTCTTTACATCATTTCCTAAATTGTTGAATATTGTTTTGACCATATAATCGGGAGCACTTTTTGTACTGGATAGTGATATATAAGGTAATTTTATGTTATTGCCTGTTCTACTGTCTATAATATATTATACCTGTGATTATAATATGTAAAAATATAATACAAATAAGTTTTTCGCATTTTTTAAAATGTTTTAATATTACTTAAATCATTTTGTACTTAATATTAATAAAAATATGTGGCATCATTGCGTTTCATATACAACTACTCCTCAAAACAATTGACTAATTTAATTTTACTACGTTTAGGAGAAGATACATTAATAATAGATTTGCAATATACACATGCATGACGCAATCAACACTGTAATATTATACCAAAAGACTAAATATATATTATACAGTTTACCTACTCGTAACAATCGTTACTCTCATTAATAATAGCCAGTAATATACACTGTTGTATCAACATTATATATTTCAAAATTTTAAACAACAATTTAGTTGATTATTTTGATGTTACCTAATATTTATAAATACTAATCTTTGTATATGGCCAAATATGTAGGTTAGTACTTAAGTGTATATCACTTCCCAGTTCGTATATGCGTAGTATTATGCGATAACAATCATAGCCAATGACATTTAGAAATGTAGACCTCACGCTTAGAAACGAAAAAAAACTAAGTAAGTTCCTCTGCTATAAAATAGATTCTGAGTATATCTATCCATTGATTAGGCCACTGAAATAGATGTGTAACATTTTAATTAAAATAATAAGCCATTGCATACGACAGACAAGCCATTTATTTTTATATGAGTATGTATGTATGTTGCACCAATTTTTGCCGAAAACATTGTATATAATTTATACTAATAAGTAATTATTTTAAAATTATATTGTCAATATTATATCATATATTATAATTATCACATAACTTATAAGTCCGTAGAACTTAGCACCATAGAACGATGTGAATACGTACAAAATACAATATTTAAGTCTGTCTTCGTAAGTCACGGTCTCTCAAGAAATTATACGTTTGTTTTTAAATATTTTTTATAGTGTATATTATACAGTGTATTATTATATTATTCTTTGACACAAATGTAATATTTACAACTAAAATTAGTATTTATAAATTATACGGAATGATCAGATTAAGTGCAATTCAAACGTTTCCTTTTTGTACCCAAATGGGGTTTAGCGTTTAGGTATAAGAAATGCAGTTTGACCTGTGAAAATCTCAGGATGAGTGGAGTTACATTGACGAATGTTTTGAATTGAAAGGTTAGCGTTACCCTTTCAATGCTTTCAACATGATTTTTCGGTTCAATCTAATACGCTTACTGATAATATTTAATACTTAATTAAAATATTACACGAATCACTGAAAACTATTTATTGTCGATTTATACGATATTTTTAAAATATCATAACAAAAAATATGTTTATATTTAAGAAAAAAAAAGGAAAATATAAAATCCAGGTACATATAATAATATATACTTTGACTTCAATGAACCGCCTACAACTACAGCAGTTACTGGCTTATGGCACTGAGTACGATTCGGTTTTTGAGTGTACCTTCAAGGAAAATTCAGTAGTTATAGTACAAATAATACAATTCAATATTCAAATAACTTGGGCAAACTAATCATTTTTCAGGATCACTTCAAAAGTTTTATAAAACTTTCTGTAGGCATTCAATTTAAAAACTGAACCAAATTATATTTTAAACATAAGCTTTTTTTAATTGTTCAGTATTTTCAGAAACTGCCTAAGAACATACAATATGATAATGCAATATTATACATAGTTAACTTCACAAATTTACCAAAATAATTGTAATTTATATTGAAGCAAAAGTCTATAAAAAAATATATTTAAATTAATATATTTGTGCATCAATTATAAATAATTTGTGACATTGAATTTAATTTAATTTTATTGAACTTAATATTAATAAATCTAAATCCATATTTTTTAGTTTAAGTAATTTTAATGTCTCTTTAAAATATGTCATAGCTTCAATTGCTCGAGTAAAATACATACTTTTAATACCATATACTTGAAAATATTTCTAAAATTAAATATTTAGGCATTATATTTGATTATAATCTTAAATGGAAAGATCACACATATTATAATATTATTAGTCTTATTAGAAAATTGATTGTTATTAAATTGAAAAACATTCTTAATCTCAGGATGATTTACATTGCGCTAGCTCAATCTATAATTAACTATGAAATATGTACTTGGGGATTAGATTTTAAATCTCAACTTCCCCCATAAAATTTAAATATAAATAACTTGTTAAGAATAATTAAAAAAAACCTAGATTTTAATAAGTTAAACTTCTTTATACTTAACTTTCTATTGATAATTTAATTTCCATTTCTATAAAATATAAATATTCTACTTGACATGTACTTATAATAAATTCGATGACATAAAATGTAATTACAAATATAATACTATGAATAAGGAAAAATCAAATATTAAATCTGTTACCGTCTACTACTTTTGACCAATGCAGCCCAATTAATATAGGTATGAGAATTTGTAAATTATTTGAATTAAATATTATAAATATATCATGTATTTTCCTTGGGACCTCTTAAACGTGAGTTCTTAATAAACTAATGAATGATGGGTTTTTTGGGGTTACACTATTAACTACTTCCGAAAAATCATGTTTAAAAATTTTAATTCTTAGCTACAAAAACTGAACATTTTATACATTTTTAACTACAAAACAATATTAAAATGTTCAATATTTTAAAAAATTTGATCTTTAAATGCTTATAAAAAAAATTGTGTATTTGTAGTTTTATTAATATTTAATATTTTTGAACTACTATTATAACAACTTATGAGAAACCTTTTATTAAATTTTCAAGCTTTTTGACCCAATGAAAAAGTTTTTATCGACATTTATAGTCGTGAATTGCAACAAAATAAGAAAATCGTTACCTGAGAAATCTGTAGTTTATGGCGATACAATGTCGAATTTCAAACGCTCATAAACAATTTGTTGGACTTTTCAGTAAACTTTTTGTTATTGAAAGGTAGAAAAACTTATGGAAAATATTGTGTTAAATTATAAAATCTTAGATTTGAGCGGAAAATTTTTATGAATTTTTAAATCATAAAAAACTACAAGTTTTCATGATTTTAACTTTTTTTTGTCGAAATTCTAAACGTTAACGATTATAAAAAATTATAACTATAATTATAACTATTGTAAGAATTGTAACAAAAATGTTTTAAAGACAATAATAAAAAAAAAAAAATTTATCGATAACTTCTTATGACAATAAATAGATTAAAAATAGTCAAAATATTGAACATTTTATGGAGTTTATGCTGATGTATAGAAAATGCGTTAAATAATAATATATAATAAATATTCGTTAACATTTATTCGGTTTATGTATCTACGATTATTAATTCTTTTATTATATCAAAAATCAAACTTGTTTTTGTAAAAAATTTGATTTGCAAAAAAAATCCCGTCTTACCTTAATTTGTTTTTTTGTTTTTCCCGACGCGTTTAAAAACTATTAGACATTTTTTACTTTTGACAAGCTAAAGTACCAACTAGAATCACTTTCCTATCAGAATGCTGATGAAGAAAATCTGATCAATTTTACTGCCCTAAAATGTGATAACAGACACAAAAAACAACAACACACAACATTGTAAAATTAATACATTCTATTTTATTACCAAATCTATCTGTTTATTACCACAGCCGATTTTTGATCAGTTGTGCTCTCTCGTCTACATCGTTGGTACATAGTAGAAATATTTCCTCGATCTTCGATAGTTGGATATCAGTTTGTCAGCGTTGGGCTTAGCATGTCTCAAGTCAACATTGACGTCATGTTAATTATCCGGTATTAATTTTCCATATACGAATTTTTCGCACCTTTAAATCGACTTTTAAATTAAAATACATAATTAGATTAGTATGTCTACGCCCAAAAATATGACACCATACTTTGAAAATATTAATATGTTGTATTGTTTTAATGTAGATATCATATACCTACTTATTGTAATAACATATAACATACTATGATATGCAATAAATATGACATAATATGCTCATTCAACATTCAATATGCTTATGTGAGCGTAATGTTAACGCCATATAATATTTTATCGAGTTAAAATGATTGATATGTTAGGTAATTGTTTCTTACAATAAACAAATGTACAATATTCAGAAAAAATATTATGGATTACACCAATGTTAGCAATATGTAAGCTACCTATAGTCTTAATCCTATTTAATGTAAGCTCGAGTATACATGTCATATTACAAGGTACTAAGTACATTATATTTATATTAATATGTAATACAACCATGTCCTTATCACGAAAACTTGTGTTTATTTTGTCATTTTGGGTAAATCTGGCCTCAACAATAATATTAACTTTACAAGAAATAAACACATCTGACGAATTAGTAATAAGCGTTACTTAAAATAGCATATCGTAACTAATAAATTTATTTATCACGTACAATGTTATATCTGTAACATAAACCATAAAAAGGTCGGCAAGTGGGTACCGCTCTGCTGTACAGTGGGTGTCGAGTGGGGTCAATGTTATGAATTTGTTAAATTTAAATTCAATGATATAAAATCATTGTATACGAAAAACGATTCTGAGCGAAGACGGTCTGTTAGCCTACATAACTAAATATATTTTATGATATTATTGCTATTAAAATAATTACTTTACTGATAATTACACAGTAGGTTGAATTAATGTTTGCAGAAAACATTGCATTAGAAAATTTAATTGAGTGTATTAAATATAATAATATAAGTACTTTAAAAGTTTCAAGCACCCAGAAAAATATTTTTAAATGACAACGAAATAAATAACAAGTTATTCTTCAAAGAGATATCTAATATTGTATACATTTTAATTTAAAATGTCTATAAAAAATTATTTTTTTGATTTTTAATTACACTATTGACTACTTACGAAAAACCTTGTTTTAAATTTGCAATTCTTAGCTATCAAAACTGATCTTTTTATACATTTTTAACTACAATTAATTTGCGAACATTCGAGATTTTGATGAATTTGGTCAAAATTTGAACTTAAAATGCTTATAAAAAAAATGAGAATTTGTATCTTAGATATTTTTAAAACCGTTTATTTAGAACAAATTAATTTCAAATGAAGATTACTAAATGACGATTACTGGCATCAGTAAGAATTTACTGCACTAAACCGTTATGACAGACACAAAAATAAATAAATAAAAAACACACAACATTGTAAAATCAATACATTCATCGCCCAGCTCAGAATCTAAAATTACCATTTATTATGACATACAAAATACAAATCAATAGACGGGTAGTTGAATTCAAACAAAGATTTTTTTAAATATAATTGAAGTGTTATAATCAAATTATGTGTAACACTCGGTTGTCATAATATGAAAACTATATCAATATAAAATACATGAATACAAAATGATGAGAACAATTTAAAATCTCAATTTTTCATAATATTATAATATTCAAAAAAAAAATAATAATAATAATAATAATCGTCAAACTTTACATTTCGTATTTATTTTTTCATGTCAGTATTAAATATCAATTCAATTGATTTTGTATTTCATTTTAATAACGTTCAGATGGATTAAAATGCTAATCCGATTAAACACTGCAAATATAATATATATTTAGGTTTGTCAAATTAAATTTTTAATCATATGGATAAAATGTATCTGATTAGCTGCTTAATATTTCCACTGCAGTGGAAGCGGTAGTGGTGTTGAAAAATATAAAATATGTTATTTTTAATCCAGATAGGGACTGCATAATAATAATATTAATACCACAATAAAGGTTTCAATTGGATGTTGTATGGCTTTTCAAAAATTAAAATTATATCTCGTCTGCAATATTATTTAACTTTTAAGACCAATATCCACTAGTAAAAATTACTGACACTTAATCGACTAAGAAATTAAATATTTAGATGTTCAATGGTGGCTTACACGTCATCTCCCCACAGAGAGTTTCAATATTATCATGCGGTCGATTCTCTCTTCTAAATCCCTCCTATTATTTATACACTACATGTAATACAATTTTCAGTTAAAAGTATACTCCGAGGTGGCCAGGATACCTATGGGACAAATGTTGCTACATATTTTTAAGTTTACTACCTATTAAACAAATAAATTTAACGAAATTGAATGAAATATTGTATCTATGAATATTATGAAATACTGACACACTAGCATAATATAGATACCAAAAAGCAATACCCATACAGAGTTCTTAGCAGAAAATCCATGTCTCCAATATTATATAAAAATAATGTCAGATGTACAATAAAAAATTAACCCACAAAATATTTTAGAACCAAAATTATCTGAAATTTAAAAAAAAATCCAATTTATGTCAAATTAAGACAATTATAAACATACAAAATGATTTGGCCCTAAAGCACTTTGTGGATATTAAGTTTTTTGCAATACAAACCGAGCTTTAAACCGTTGTCCTATCACTCTGACACTGTTCTATTATTTTGACATTTTGGCACTAGTATTATAGAAAAAATACTTAAGTCTATCAATTATTTTCATCATAACCACGAATATGTTGACGATTCTGCAAATTAACAATGACATTTTTAAAATGAGGGAAAGTATAGGTAACCAATCTGCTGTACATTGTTTGTCAAATGTACCTCGTTATTAAGTAGGTCGCTGTAATTGATAAGTTAAGTTTAAATTTACTGATAAATCATTGCATAGAATTTTTACTTTTGATCCCTCAGAGTACAAAGTAGGTTAACTTTTCTACCAGAAAATATATTGAAGTTGAAAATGTTAGCATTTTTTCTACTATAAAAAGTGTCTTCAATCACAAAAAAACACTTTTTGCAAACTCCATAATACATCCATCGCTCCGCTTAGAATCTGAAATAGATTACCATAGTTTGAAAACACTGATCTATACCATAACAATATACTGCTGTTTATTTAATTTATTATTGTTAAATCGAAATTTATTCATGTAGGTAAAGAAATACATTCACGAATTACAAAATTCGTTTAGTATGTACACAATAATATTTGTATCGTTTCACATTTAATTTCTTCTAAGGGTAAACTGTTGTATTCATCAACTATACCTATATATACAGATTTTTTAAATGAAAAAATAATTATTAAGTGAAAACAATTAAGAACATACATTTTTTTTAATTTTAAACATTTTTATTTAATGATTTAGTCTGGTATTTGCGCAAAGCGTGTGATTCCCGTTTACTGTTTCCGTTATAACATTGTATAAAATGAAAAATTATTTTGTATCAATATTTTGATAATAAGCATAAATAATTTTTTTCTATCGTTATTAAATAAAAACAAATGTTAAAATGATTATTGCTTTCATGACGAAAATAACAATATTGTACAATTTCACTTTTATTGCGAACAAAATACGTAAAAAAAAAAATCAATTTTATAATTTATGATGGAAAGTTATAAATATAGATTACGATTCAACACGTGTAAAAAAAAAAGTAATCATTAATTTATTTATGAATTCGGTGATTTCAAAATGCAGTATAAATTAATAGAATAGTTAGTAACAAAATCAGTTTGAATGCTGAAATACGTTTAAGATTATTGTTTTTGATACAAATTTATAAACATTTTCGATATAAATTTAATTAAGAATTATAATGTTGTAATTTGAAGAAAATTATGACGTGTCGTTATACAACATTCGAAAATTACGGCTTTTAATAAAAACCACGTACGCATTTGTCCTCTCTGCACTTCTCAGTTCTTAGTTTTCGATTTTTAAACACGTAGCACAGACTGCATATTATTATGTCTTTATATTTTTGAATGATTAAATTTTTTTTTTTGTGAGGAGAGATTATTTTTGGTATAACAGAGGTATGTATGTGATAGTTGTCGTGCATATTAACAAGTTTCATCGCGTCCGATTGATCTTAGAGTCGGGTTGACGATAAGTCAGCTTTAACCTGTACGGTCGTACGACATGTTTAATCGTCTAGATCTCGGATCGTCAATTAATATTTTTTTAAAGCTTTTTTAGGAATTCAGGAAAAAAAAGCCTATGGTCTGAAACTAAACAGTCAAAATGTAGATGTATTTAGATAATATAGTAGCTATTTTATTTCGTAAAACAGTAAAAACTGAGATAAGCTGCTCTTTTTTTGTGCAGGTGGCTACTTTATATTATACTATTTGTCGTTACCATTATTATGATATTATATTGTTCGGTAAACTCTGGACAATAAACACTATAAAGTGTATCGGTATTAAATTATACTTAATATTCATATTATGTAGATACGACCGTGATACACACACGACTGTTTAGGCACCCCCGAACGTGTGCGTTTGCCCGATTACGTGATGCATGAAGGTACGGCAATAACAAATATACGCTCAACCAGACTTTTTATTTTTTTTTTTGAGTGACGGGCCATCGATCGTGCTAGCGTGGTGGGTATAGAGGGGAAATAGAGTAAGAGAAAAAATGAATGATAACGCGAAATTTCGATTCAACTACGGAACGTGAAAAGCGGTATTGCGAACACGGCGATAAATATTGTCCGGTTGTGTGCTTACAGTATATTATTATATAATATTATACGATGACCGGCGGTCAAATTATATACTCCGAGATATTGAAATGCCGCCACCCCACAGCGCGACCGTACCCCATGTCCTTCACTAGCCTTTTGTACATAGGTAATAATACGTATGTTATATTGTATATTGCACGTACGTTTTGGATTTTCCGGAAGAGGCGAAATCAAAAACGGTGCACTTCGTCGTACACGAGTATATGGATAAAAGCGAATGACGCTTAATATTATTTTAGATGGCGGTTGTCGATGCCAAAAACGAATTGGTTCATTTTTTCTTTGGAAATGTTCCCTTTGAATCGCCTAATTTATGTGACCGACATTTGAAAATGTGTTCAAGACAAAAGCTGATGACTTAATTTCCTGTCAACTCGCCGAAAATATAATACTATGTAAAGGTGGCGAGACGATTTATAAGCAAAAATGGCGTGGATAAGTCAAAAATAATATTATTATGATAATAATCTTTTATTTGAGATCACCCTCAATCCTTTTCGTTGCCTACAAAACTGACGGGATAAACAAAGTAATTTAATACGGGTTTATTTCAACGTTATTTTATAGCTATTATATGTACGGTGTGAATAGGTAGGATATTACAATAGTAACTTTGATAAATCACACCGATTTACAACTCCAAACGCCGTCTTAAATTTGAACTCCGTAATTCATACCGAGACATATTGCTTATTATTTATCGTCACGGTTTCGTAAAATCTTTGTTCGTGTTCTTAATTACTTAAATTAATATTTTAAGCGTTCAGAATACAATTTGTGAGCAGGTTTAAAAATAGTTTAGAACTGCCGTATTTATTTTGCAGGGTATAGCTGTCTAGACACATTCATTAGAATATCATCATGAAATAATAACAATATAATAATAGTGATAATAACAATAACCGATACGGTACTCGAACGAACGGTATAGGGTTAAAATAGCTTTCCCGTAGAGAAAATAATATAATATCTTTACTTGAGGAGTTAATCTTAATATCGTCATACCTACACCAATGATTGCCCACGGTACAGCTTGATTGGGCGATGGAATTAATTTGACGTCTAATAAAATAGTAAAAACTGTATTGTTGACCGATTATTGCAATGATTAATAATCTGTTTTGATAAAAGCAAAACATCGTAAACTTGTTAAAACTTACACGAAGTCTGTTATATTAAGTATACAATGTTCCCGGTGCTTGTGTTGTGTAATCATAAAACGAATATAGGTACCGACATTCGTGTACGTGCGCTGTTCTACATACGCAAATATTGATATTGTTATTCCTCTCAAAACTAGTAAACAAAGTAATAATAATTAAAACACTGACAATTATAACTTACTGTGACTATATTACTCCGTTAATATATTTGTAAGATTATTAATACTGAACGCCGGCGAATAATCTCATATTCTCATGACGCAGCGAAGATTACACACTTGAAAACGGCACTTGTCTTGTAATAACTGTGCACAACATACACGAGAAGTTGGAGAGTTTTACGGGCAATAGCCAATATAAACAACAACTATTTTACTTTATAGCTTTATAGTTTTTACAATTCCATGTACTATATTCAATGAGACGGGTACAAAATTAAATAATATCTAATAAAAGATTATAAATGGTAACAGAATAATACACAACACGATTAATTTTTTTGAACAATGAAGTCTTACCTATTGCACATTTAAGATTACCCTAAGTAACGATTTTCCTTATCTACTTATTTACACCAAATCCTTATTCAAGCGCATTATATTTGAGGATCCTTTATGTAATAAATCACAAGACAATCACATATAAAAATCCTGTGGTTAGACACAAACTTAACTTATGCGGGAGAACTGTTGAGCAAAATTTTGAGATTCGATTAATATTACATTTATCACATAATGTAATCTGAAGTTTAAGGTAAGAGATCTTATTCCGTTATGAAATTTAACTACTCAATCGATCGTTATAATACGATAAATTAAAAATAAATTAATTCGTTTTCTAAATTGTATAATATTATTATTATATTATGATATAACCAAAGTAAATTCCGTATGTAGACATTTTTTTTCCTATTAAACCGACAGCAATGGAGGATCTATCTGTTACTATCATTACCCGAAACTGTATATATATCTGAAAATGTAGCTTACTCATATGGATGCATAAAACGATGAAAATGATTTATGTGTAGTTAAAATTGTACAGTTTAATTGTATTGTGTAGCTATCATAGTATTTTATAAGAAAAAATGCAAGACAAGGATATCAATCCGTTAACATGAACACAACTACTCTCGACATAACATAGTAGTTAATAGTAATACCAGCCTGTGGTAATACTTACCATTATTAATGGTATCAATATTAAATGCTCACCATATTTAATTTAATGGTGATAAAATATCTTTGAAAAAAAAAAAATATCTGAAATGTTTACAATATTTTTTTTGTGTTTTCGGGAAGATTTTTCTACGTGTTCAGAATTTTACGTAATGCAAACAATACACGGAGCTTGTAGGCCGGTGTATTCCTCAAACTATTATCAAAAATCCTTTTATTTATCGTTGTATAAATAAACTGTTTACTTATCATTACAATTAAAATTATTTTGTTATTTTATTTATGTTTTGTGTACCTAATTTATTTAATCGTGTTGATCAATAATATGAACCCTAACAGGCTGGAATTCTGGAAAGTAACATAAAACGTTTAACATAAATTCAATGACAAGACCATTCATCTAAAATGTCATATATATGATTATATAAATACAATTGAAAATGACGTAGATATTCACCGTGTATCTAGTACATCACTATTATAATTATTATTGTTAAAAACATATCCCGTTTCATGTTTTAGTTTAGGTTTATTTCTGGAGTATAAATGTTTTTCTGCCAGAACGATAAATTGAAAATTGAGTCGATTTCAATTAAATCTCTCACGCATGTGATTTTACATATTATTTTTCCATTTCTACTCACGACTGCATTCGTTTCAAGCACGAAATCCATAACCAATTTTATCGTTCCGATTATTCAACAGAGTCTATCGATGTATATTTGGTTATTCGGGTCGTAACCCTAATTTTTACCTGTAATTCGACAAGTGGTGACGGTACCACGAAAATAATTTTTACCAACTATGAAGGATAGATGACAAGACAGTAAAACCCATTTTTTGTGATATCCACGCACGACAATTTATTATTCATTAAAAGTTACGAGAGACATGGCATACCCAGGGCAACAGTCATAACGTGGTATTCCCAAAATTAAAGTTTTTCAGAAAAATGATTTTTGTGTTTAACATAATATGTAAAGTACGTGGCGATGATTACTGTAAATGAAAATATAACTCTAGTACCTACTTATTACATATTACTATTTAATATTTGTTTTTTTTAATAAAACAACACGAATTTTAACAGTTTCTCAAAGAAAATCGTTATTTTTTTTTAAATGGGTATTTTTGGTAATTTTAATTAATGATTTTTTTCAAAACGTTATTTCTATAAATAATTTATTTTATAATAATTATTGTAAATATTGTTGTTTGAAAAGACATTCATTTAATAAATTAAATCTGAAATCTAATTAATCTTCTACTTTTGTATTTAATTGATAATTACATAAATAAGATTAAGGCATATAATATTTTAACTTATTTTAACACATTTATGTAAGTTTTTAAACCAAAATGTTTAATTACATAAAAATAAATTACTTGGCTATTAGACTTTGTCGGGAAAATGAAAAAAGTAGTTATCAAAAAAATTTTAAAAGCGGTTCTACGGTGATAAAATATTATGATTATATTGCAACTATATTGTTGCCAACCTCGACAAATTAAACTAAGTTTGTACCAACATTTGAGACGTTTGTATACTAGTATAAATAAAAATAGTGCTGTAAATAATATTCCACATTTCTATAAGTTATAAATATAGGTTATACAAATCAGTTAATCAGTATTCAGTACTCAAAAGACTAAAATAACTAAATATATTTTTGAAAGTCTACGGCAGTGATATAATATATTTGTCGAACCATAAATTAGGTCACCTGTTAGGTCAACTTAAGGTTGCATTTTCTCAAATCTACCCTAACTCGAGTTTGGAGACCGGAGACAGCAGGCGTAGTGAGCGACTACAATTGTCATTATACTCTTAAAAGTGCACAATTCAAAGTTATAACAATTACAAGTAGGTAATTTAATTTGTTTTGTTCTTAAGAACATAATTTTGCTTCTTTATTTCTTAATAACACACAATTTAGTTGATTATAAGATGGTTTGTAAATAATTAACCCGGAAGAGGTTTCGTTGGTTATTATGACCGAAGTTATTTTTATATTGGATATTATTAAATGGTGGATAACTCAATATCTTGGTAATTCCCCATACCTCTCATACACGTATACAATAACAGTTTTACGTTATTTTTAGAAATTTAATATTTATTTTTTTATTTATACTTTTGAAAGAATAAATATGTATCTTTCTTAATTTATTTTGATACCTATGTGTTATTTATTTAGAGAATAATAACCTCACACCCAAATAAGTAAGTAAAGAAACTTTTCAGCATTATAAAATGAACTTCTAATAAGTCGGTCAAAAATATCAACGACACCTCTCTTTAAATTTTTTAATACGTCACCTCTCCCGGTTTAACGATGTTTTTTTTTGGACGTTAGCGTCAGTGCTGGATCACTGGTATAAACATCTTCGTAATTTTGCTGACATCTACCCTATACCATACTTTATACTTATATTTAATATAACATAATATTAAATATATGTATGACAATATAATAATATATTATAATAAAAATTTTAATTAGTAAATTATAAAAAAAAAAATGGGTATGGAAACACAAGACCTGAATTATATTTTTAAAATTGCATTTTTCTATTCTATAAACAGTATAAAGTGAGTTAAGCACCAACATAATTGAAATAATTTTAGTTAAACAATAATGACAACAATTTTTTGGTATGAATGAATGTATAACTTAATTTATATGACAAAACCACGTAATGACTTATTCCCCTTTAGTACTAGGAAGTCACACAGTTAAGACAAACCTTATGATTTTAAATTATTTAAATTGTTCAGGTCACGACAATGTTCCGTTTGAGACGTCTGGGTGGGTTCCGGGGAATATTTTCGAATGTATGACGAATGTACATTACACACAAATATGGCTTGAACAATTACTATATTTTAACGTATGATAAAACGTATATAATATAAAAGTAATTGTTTGGTATACAATTCCAATTTAATAGAAATTTTAAATAACCTCGATGTGTAGAAACTCAAAAATAATCATTAGTTAAGTGTTGCTGTTGGTTTTATAGTACCAGTTTCAATCATTTAGAAATCAGGAGGCTGATATGACATCATATTGTACCCTTAGTACTGCTAGTAACATAATAAATTAATCCATTTTGAGACAATTTACTCATTCCGAATTCGCTGCAAAAATATTATTTATACAAACAAAAATAAATTGTTGGCTTTTAAAGTTTTTCTAATATGAGGATAACGTATTTAATTTAAATATTTTTTACTATTAAAATGGATCTTTAACAATGATTACCATATTAATTGGTAAAACAACATTTACTTCCATTTCAATTTAATTAAAACAACATTTGGACATAATACACTTCATTTTACATGAGAATAATTATAGTAGAATAATCATATATATTTTTAACAGCGAAATATAACAACTGTTTTGCAACAGTTTGAGTTGTTTAAAATTAAATTTACCTGATTAAGAAAGTTATGATTAAAATAATATAATATTGGTTATTATATACTCTATAGTTTCTATAATCCAGATGGTGAACTCATAATTTATTATTAATTATTTAGGTATAGATATATTCAATCATTCAATTGTAAATAAATTGTTAACATTTGGCTGCTTGTAATATATAATAATAATAATTTAATGTATTTCCATTATAAATTAAACTTTAAAAAGGCGCAGACTATATAATAGAGGTAAAACTTCACATAATGTATAGGTGTGATGTCAGTTTGAAAATACTGATGAACTCAAAATGTCACTCAACGCCACATCCAAAACTTAAACAGGTATGTGATAGGTTGAAATTAAATGTTTAAAACATAAATTTCAAAGTACCGATACCAAGAAATCATAAAGTTTATTCACAATTGTATAGGTAGTACAACTAAACACATTTTATATAAAATCAGATAAAAGTTTTTCAAATTAAAAAAACTCTTAACTGTTCGTAAAAGGCTGATGATAATTTTTATAATTCAATTAAATTTTTCAAGTTTTAATTATAACTTACAACACTAGAAACTAGAAAATTGTTTAACAACTATCTTGTGATATTCTACTAAAATAACACAGGTTTTTAATTCATTTCGATTGCAAAAATAAATGAAAAAATGTAAGTCATTTTCTTTGAATAAAAAATGATGATAACCAAATAACAACGTTTAACTTAAATTACTTCCTAGGTTTATAAAAGTGTATATTATTACTATCGCCATAAATAATTGCATTAAAATAATTAAATAAGTTTTATCGTAAACAGTGAATACTGAGATAACGTATATGGTATATCCATGTTATCATTGATTTACCGATTTATAAATGAATATATTATTATTTTATAATGTGCCAATTAACTTTGATCAGGTGTTAAGACGTTTTATAATACTACTTAAATTGGTGATTATAATACATAAACTTTTTTCACACTTATTAACCGCTTAGAATTTCAAACATTTTGATATCATAAACGTGGTTTCAAATTATTTTAACTTGACCCATTAAGTTGGGTTAAAACATAAATCATTTGTACTCAGAAACCTAAAGCATAGAATATGAATTAAAAATATAAAAAATTATATCTAGTCCATGAAAGTTATTGTACATTAGTTTCAAATCAGCAATAATAAGCATTTTTTTTTTCAACGAATCTAAATTTATTTTATACAGTCCAGATTTATTCAACAGTTTGACTTATAAATAAAATATTATTTGATATATTACTATCAAATTTAAATTGTAACTGTTCATATTAACTAATCAAATAAATGTTAGTTGTTTTGTTCCATAGTTTTGAATCTTAATTCCTAGATTCTAATTCAATTATTATCAATATAAATTAAAGGTTAATATAATAAACAAAACATTTTCAAGTAAATTCTAGTATTAAACTATGTAGCGTTTAAAATAATTAAATAGAATCAAACCTTTATTGTTGAAATTGTCTTTTATACTTTCACCTTTTAAAATGGTTTATTGGTAATTTGGTTTAAACAAAAATATATTGTAATTTGAATAATTAATTTTATTAATAAATAAATAACCTGTAATAAAAGAATTATGTTTTATTAGGTAGCGTTTTAACAAACGATTCCAAATACTAAAACAGTTCAAGTTTTAAGACCATCATTTTAATAGGAAATCATAAACTTGAAATTATACATTATTATGGCTGGGATGAAGAGAAATAGCCATTTATTTTAATACCAGTCATTTCTTTTAACAACATAGTACAGCATATGTTGTGTTTCAATTTTGTAAAATGTCTGAAATATCGAATTATGGAAGTTTTACTATACTCCTAGGACATGCAGTTACCAAACACAATAATAAATATGTACGGTCTTCGGTGTTGTTCTATCATATAATGTTATTTTTGATATTTATGCTATATACCTAAATTTATTAAAAGATATATTTACTAAGACAATGAATTCCATTTAATAGTATTATTTTATGTGTAATTTATAAAGTATAATAAACTTATTAATATATTTTAAATGATTATGATGAATAAAGTCATCACAATTTTAGCCTAACACAATATTCTAATCATAGTTTTATTTAATACAACACTTATAAAGTTATATAACTATTAAATTATACTAATTATTAATACATAGGCTATTGACGTGATTTCAACCTTTTTTTTCACGGTGTTTGTACTTAAATTAAATCATTGTTTTTAGTATCCCATTACTTAAAATATGTGTTATTCTTTTTTTTTTTCATGAAGATTAAATTTAATAATAAAATGATGATCACACGGCGCGATGGATAGGCAATTTAGCTACACCAATAACGTGAGTACATTAAATTTTTTTCGATTATGTTATAAAAATGGAGTATTATAATAGGAACTGTATGGAGTTTTTTTTAAATAAATATACTAATGTGTATGCTAAACCATAATGACTGACTGTAATTTTAGATAGCGAGAATTGCAAAAATTATAATAATAACGTTATAATTAATGTTTATGCGATATTTTTAATTTAATATAATTAGTAATTACTCATAAAATAGTATTATTAAAATATGCTTTCCCTCTGTAATTAATGCGATCACTAAGTTCGTGTTTGTATAATAATATGTTAAATTTATTATTTTAATTTCAGAACTCTATTTTTTTTTTTAGCGTAAATATTTATTTTTTAGTGGTTCCGAATAACTGACTACCATTTTAGACACCCGTACGGCCTAATTCGCTAACCTATAGTAACGCCGATCTGGCGTCGAAAGAACACTGTAACCCGAAACCGAATATTGACCAAGTCTAGATGCATCAGCAATATAATAGAATAATATGAAAAAAAATATACACGATATAACGTCAAGACAAGCCAGTATCGTGGCGAATCACATATAGCAAGCAAACATAATGTATAAATATTTTAGAACTACTTCGTCAGTATAAATATTTTATGACTAATAAATATCAAGTTTAAAGTCTATTAGGTTCAGTTTATAAACGAAACGACAAAAAGCTTGTAGATTTATCATGTTTGACAGTGTAAAGAATAATAATAATGTCGAATAATCAACTTTGTTTTTGCCGAAATTTAACGAAAAACGTATGTATGAAATTCGGTCGTTCAATCATAAGATCATTATGAACAAAGCACTCAATAATATGAAAATGCATACAACATAAGAAAGTGTTGAACATTATCTGATGGATTATCTTAGGTAAATAATTATATTGTATTGTATTATTTAAAATAATTCATCTAGATGAATGAACGTTGTGTATATTTTTTTCCCCGAAAATAGATACCTAGTGAATAAGTTTAAAACACACCATTTTTACAATTCAGTACTCTATGAGCTACAGAAAAAAAAACAAAATTGAAAACCTAATGTAATAATTATTTTCTGTGTCATTTATTTACATCATTTCTAAGTATGACTATTATATGGCCATATGGGTCGCGGTCATTTACTACGTTGTGTAGACCATAATATTAGTATAACACAAGTACACAACAGTTATATTTAGACTCACACGCATGAATAATAAATTAATCATTTCTAAAAATTCATTAATTCATTTCTAAATATGCATAATATAAATTATTAATTCCCGTAGATGTATAATTATGTATTAAATATCATATAAATAGGTTACAAATTATAGTAGGTACATATTCGATGATAGGTATTTTGTAATTTGTGTACCTATACCTAATAATATACATGATATAAACAAACTAATTTTTAATTTTAAGTAAACCAAACTCCAGAAATTAACATCAGACATTTTTTTAAAGATAAAAATCAAAATAATACATATTAACATAGAAATAAAGTAATGAAACAAAAAAATAATCCTGAATACGTTATAACTGTGATTTTAATTAATTATGATTGTTCAAGTTATTTTATTTTGGAAATCTAAACTAAATATTCCAAAGACTATTCAAAATAATAGTGAACTACAAAACACAATTTTCTGTTGTTATTTAATAATATTAGTAACCGTGGAGGAATAGGAATGACGTTTTTATTAAATACTCATATAGTCATATTATCATTTACTTTATATGAGCATTACAAGTCCAGACACATTTATCATATAAGTATTCAAAGATCAAATATATTCTACAAAATCACGAACATTTGTAAATTATTTTAAACCTTAAAATGCATGTATTTTTAATTTTTCAAGTAGGGCTTAACAATTTGATACAAGATTTCTTAAAGTTAAATTTACTGGAAAATAAAAAAAAAGTTAATCATTTAGTAGTAAGTTTTTATCAGTGATTGGAGTTGAATTTGAGTTCTTTCATTATTACTTTGAATATAATTTTCTATACACAATAAAACTATCAAACGATTTATTCAAATTTTAATCTATTTATATTACCACGATCTTGTTTTTCATGCATATAAATACCATTGATCAATGTTTTTAATCAACTACAATAGTATACACATACACCTATGTATATAGTATACACCTATATTATATATACACACAATTCGATCACGTCACAGCTCGTCGCAGTAGTTGCCCAACAATTTCAATCACTTCTGCTGATTGGGCTACAACTTACACCCACGAATAATCGTACTATAATAATATATTGGAATTAGTGCAAATAATGTGTTCAGTTCAGCGCTTACACTATATTATGCACACCGTACAGAAAAACAGTTATATACGGTCAGCGCATAATGTCATGCACGAACACTACGTAGTTGATAACCGGGCATGATAGTATATTGATATTGATTCAGAAATTATACCTTAAACTCCCGGCTCACCCGTGTGTATTGATTTCGACATGATTATTATTAATTTATTATGCGATAAAATAAACAATGAATATTTAAATAGAAAATGTCGATAGTGATTCGCGAATCGATAAAGATTATAACATTGAAGAAAATATAAATTCACAAAATATTCATGATTCGCGATGTTGCAGGACTACGTAATTAGTGATAGTACAAATTGTGACCTGCCGGCGACACCGAATTAATCTTTGATGAGCACGACATGCACCGACCGTTTGTCGTCTGTGTGCGAACGGTGTATTGGTCGATAGAAGTAGCTCAATCGACAGCTGCCGTGGTCAGAATTGCTGGTCAAATTAGCTACGTGAGTGGATTTGTGTATTGTGCATAATATATACTATTATCTATGTAGAGGTGTTTGTATATACCTATATAATAATACTCTTAAATTGAAAGTTGTAATAATGGTATCGTATATTATCATTAAATAATTTGTTGAGAATAATATTTTAAATAAACCTAGATTTTACTCTGTCAATTTACTCTACTCCTAACTATTTGTTGATAACGTAAATTATTTTTTTGTAATAGATCTTCCACTTTATATTATGTACTCTAAAGAGTATTATGGACTTCAATCATAACTTCAATACTAGGAGTAATCTATGATATTATTATTAATATTTATTTTATTCGTGTACCCACCTACCTTTTTTTATTGCGTAACCACAGCGTATGGGTGTAAACTTTTGTAGGACTTGTCCCATTTATGTGCCTACTAGTTTATTCTATTTGCAATTTTTATAATTTTTTTAAAAAAATACTGTATTACTAAAAACTCTCTCTTTTTAGCACGAGCTCTGGTTTTAAAAAAGAGAACCAAAATTGTACATACTTATTTTTTCTATTATTCTATAATATACTATTAATTTTATATAAATATATTTCTATTTTGGCGTCAAATAGATATTATTATTATTTTTACCTATTTAAGAACCGTATAGTCTTTCTAGGTTTCTGGCTCAACAGTTATACAACGGCCTTTATACTGCTTAACAATAATAATTCTCGAAAAATTCTCACTACATTATTAAATGAATAAAAAAAAAAAAAACATTCATTAACTTAAGTAGGTAGATATATAGGTATTAAAAAATAAAATCAGTGCGCAGTATTCTGGCTAAAAAAAGTTGTTATCGAAAATCTGAATAAATTATTCACAAAATACAGACACAAAAAGTAAAATATACAAACATAAACTTGTGTATAAATATTAATACACACACTTTTAAAGTTGTGGGTTTAATTATAATGATACATTTATTGCTCCAATTTTCTAGTCGAACTATAATGATATAATAATTCACTTTGACAAACTACTGCAAGATCAGATGATTTATGTGAGTTATAAGCACTTTTAAAAAACCCGCATGATAACATTTTATTAGGATATTAGATTTGCTACTCTATCCACAAGTGTTTCTATTTAAATATTTGTGCACAAATTAAAAAATATAAATGAACCGAATGCCGCATTACATACCTCGTTAACACTGCGTCTATCCATTTTCTTTGTGGCCTTCCTCTTGCGGTCTGAAAATCCTGAAAAAACCGTCTAGAATTCAAGTTATTAATATTTTTTTATTAAACTTCCGTTTACTTTCTCTAGTAAATTGTACAATATCTTTCCTTTTTCATATATCTCTGAATTGTGCATTCGTTCTTCTTAATTCCCATTGTTATGTACTTGTGTATCGGTGTTCATCGTCTTCCATAGCTCTGATTTAATCAAATCTTTGCTTTAAGACAAAAGGTGTGTATTTATGCTTTTGTTTCATACACGCTAGAAGCTAAGAACTGCTGATCTACTACATGATTATGTCTGATTTATTGGTCATTACAGTCATTACTTGACACATTATTCAATATGTCATTAAAATAATCGTTGAACTCACTATAATTCTGGGCCAGATGTCAGGGAACCATTTTTATCTTTTAGAAATTTTATATAGGTGGAATAAAACCCATTTTCGTTGTCTCGCATTGTTTACCTACTATTTATTTTGTAAAACAGAAAAAATAAAAAACAAATGAAATGTAATTTATACAGGTTTAGTTAAAATAATTAATTTACCTACATCAAAGTTACACACAATCGTTGTGCTGAAGTTTTGGTATTCTGATATACAATATACTAACTTTTTAAATTTAAGTAGTAGTTATAATTTGCATAATAATTCATCAAGAATTTTGATTGACATCCGGAATTAATTTTAAAAATGTTTCTCTTGTTCTCAGATATCATAAATAAAAAATTATTATTGAAAACTCATCTTTTTTAATAGGTTAGAAGTCTTTTTATACTTTTTTTCTTTGATATTTGTTTTTATTTTATAATAATAATATAGTAACTAATAAAAAGTATAAGTATCTTATTTCTTTGATTTTTCACATATTAAATAATAGTTGTCTGCGTTCACGATTACGATACTGGAGCAAAACAAAAAATGACAATATTTTAACTAGGATAACCTTATTGTAGATGTGAAAAAAATATAGTTATTATATGCTTTGTATGCCTGTTTTCATGAACGCACGTATGATAATGTTTCAGGTGGAGTGGGCCAGGGGCCTAATAATTATTTCAGAGATCCAGGTAAGCTTTATTCCTAGTTCGTTTAATTTTATTTTTATTGAACTGTCATTTGAACCTTAACCGCGTTCTTGTTTCTAATCCGTTTTCACATTAAATGTTTCGTATTTCACCTCAATTAGAGAGAAAAATACAGTTATTTCTGCGAAACTTGAACATTTAATTAGAATGGCTTGAGCTCCAATTTTCTAAGAACACATTACAATGTTATGTAAAGAGTATAATATTATTATGTTTAAGATTTTTAACATGCTCTTTTTAAATTGAATAAGTTAATAAAAGATATATTTATTCGTTTTAAACAATGAATGCTGTCTTTTCGAATAAAAAAAACCTAATTAATCGAATTCAATTACTCCGTTTTTTCAACTGATTCAATAGGTACATGTTTCAACATTTTATTTACTTTATTTCTACAAAAGTATAAGGTTAGTTTAAATTATTTTGTGCAATAAAATTGTTAGTTTTATTTTTACAGTTAGGGTATTCAAAGATAGTATACACATGTATATACATTTAATATGTATAGGTATTATGTTTATTATAGTATTGTACATATTAACATACAACATTAAGTGTTTCTAAATGTATTAAAATAAATATATTTAGTTTTGTGTCGTCATAAAATCTTGTATAAATATAATTGCTAATATTTTATCCGTCCCTTGACTTTTAGACCGTACTTACATTTTGGTAGTACCCCTAGTTTCAAATTACTGATAGTGTGCTCTAAAAAAAATATTAAAAAACTTGTTATCAGATTGTTGTTTTTGGAATACATTATAATAAACGTCATACATATTTTATTTAAAATACAACCAAATAATAAATATGATGATTTTTTTTTTAAATCGAAAACAATGGCAAGACAACATAATTTTAAAACTTTGTAAAAGTCCGTTAATTAATCCATCACACTGAAAGTACTTACATTTATAATATTAAATACATATAACAAGACTATTAACTATAATTATAATTATAATAATTTTCATTATACTAAAATGTTTTTAAAATATGAACCATACATTTGCAAATAACAAACAGTATGCATAAAGTATTGATTTTTTTGCAATCCACTGGTAATAATTATAATTACAAAACTATAGATAAATTATATAATAAATAATATATAACAATAGAAAACCAACCTAATCAAAGCTTAACTATGGACTTTTGATACCAATAGTGTACACTATTCAAAAATGTCGTTATATCTAAATATTCATAAATCATAAGAGTTGGATTTGAATTTAAAATTTGAATTTGTTGTTTTTCATATTTATTTTATTTTTATTATGTTTTTTATTTTTTTTGGGGGGGGTTGAAAAATGTTTCAGTGTATCACTGTATCATGTCGTATTGTCAATCGATTATACATCAGTATTTCTTTAATTTTTTTTTTTTTTTTGTTAAGAAAAATTACCGAAAACTATCTACAATTTCTGGAGAAGTTTTTGCCTGTTTCTTTCCCTATCCTTTTAACACCAAATACAACCAAGTACGTGAATTCCGCCACTTTTTTCAGGCCTAGAGTACGAATTTCCATTTTTACGTTACGAGTGTAATTTTTTATCGGTGTCGTATTTGTTCAAAGTAGAATACCATTCCATTTTTCTACTTTTCTCATTTATTTTTATGGCTTTACTTTAGATCCAAATAGGGTTTACCCACTCTCTCCCTTCTCGCAAAATAATATGATATTTCTACACGATCTACATAACCATGCTTGAAATTAGTTTATATTTTCTTAAACAAACGAAATATTTTTGTGTAATATGCATAAAGGTCAAACGGCTGTGGTCTCGATTATTTACAGTCACATTTGGCATTGGTTGTTTACTTACGTGGTAGTCTCTAGTAAGTAGTAAGTAGTAACACGTCGCACAAGATTCAGCATCATAATAAATTTCGTGATGCAGATCTAATTTGCCATCTAAACATAAACAAAAACTATTCATCATTAAAATATTTATTCAAACAAACGGTAAATTTTAGTTAATTAACAAACATATTGTGTTAAATCTGCAGCTGTTTTACGAGTGAAATTTCGACGAAATAGTTCTCTGTTATCGGGAATTGTAATATTATGTATTCTACTCAATTTCTTCTGCTCGTCGGATGTGAACGGTATGATTCTACCGACTTTTAGTTTTTTAAAACCGTGTTCTTTCCACCTATTCTTGAATCGATTTATGATTTATATAAGTTTTTATCAGGATATACACAAAGTTAATTTTACGAGTTTTCGTTGTCATTTTGACTTATCCAATATCGTTTAGTTATTTTCGTAAATATAGTTTTAATTATATTACCTTCTCGTCAAACAAACAATTCAAACAAACTATACAACTTAATAAAATTCAATAAATATTCCGACAGATGGTTATATAATTTTGATTGCCGTAATTTGTCTACAACAATGGAGAATGTTCTTTATACCAGTTGACTAACAGCTGAAGTGTCAAATTATATTATTGTTTTTATGAACAATACAAACGAACTGTAATTTATACAAAATGAAAATATTTGATCATTTTCCAATGGGTATAATTATTAAAACGGTAGAAGTTCACCGTGCTTGTACTGATATTTTGATAATCAATTAGCTCAATAATCATTCAAGTCTGACGACAAGTGATTATTGACAAGTGACGGTTTATTATTATTTGGTTAGCACTTTAACAGCACAATTTAAATAAATTTTCCAACGAGTAGGTTTCAAGCAAATTCAATTAATATTGATAATAACAATGTCATATCTTGTATATATTACTGTTTTATTTCCTATAAAACAAAATATTATTTCTACTATGTTATATTTAATCATTTTTTTTTTCAGTGATCAGATATAATATTTTTTTTATAAAATAATAATTATGTGTTAATATACTTAATATTTCTATTAATAATAGAAAATTAAACAAACATTTTCTATTTTGGGCGTTTAATTATATTTTATTTTATAGCGATGATAACATATTATAATAATTTAGGTATTATATAATATACAAACCTAACAGACAAAGTATGACTTAAGTGATCGTAGTCAAAATGTGTATGTACTATGTATAATGGTTTTACTTTAGATAAGTAAATTTATATTTCTCTTTTACACTGAATTATCATTATATCATAATGGAATCTTGCACTTGGGAAAGCAGTAGTTTTTTATGGTCGTTGTGTTGAAGACCATATTAATTCCATAATTTCAAATTAATGAGGCGCGTGAATAGAGCCGCACCCACATGGGAGAAAACTATATGTATGCGTGAAGTGTGCCAGAAATTATTTACTCTGAACAAACCAAAATGTTATGGGTGCGCTAGAAGTCAAATGAGTAAAAACAGTTAACGTGAGCTAAGCGAATCGAAATAATTTATTGTAAGCTGAGCTAAACTTCCGAAAATTACGGAACATATAATATTCCCGAAAAATACACTTCATCTAGTAGGTACCTCTATAAAGCATTTAAAAAATAATTGATATAGCCAATTATATTTGTAAAATGTTTTTCTCCGGTAAGTACGGTTTTTCTTAGAACAAACAATTAATTCAATACATTATAATATTATATTATTATGAAAAAAAAAATCCATTTTGCCCATTAATGTTAGTTAGTTGTATCTACATATATGATAATTCCACAATCATCATAATATTATTAATAGGTTATTTGTTTTTTGCTTTTAAATTTGTCTTTTTCGTTTGTACACTACATATTGTCATTTTTAATTATTTGTTTTTAGATTTAAGATATGTGTTGTACCCGAGAGACTGTCACTGGACAGCCTCCCTCCTCATACTATTCATGTGATGTTAATATTATTCTATTATCCAATTTGCTTATTGTTCCTATGTTACAGATTGTAAATTTTTCTATTTTAATAAAAAAAAAAAGATATGTGTTAATAAGTTTGTATACATTTATGATATGAAACATTACGAACTCTTGAACTCATGTCCCCCCACATGCTCATGCTGAGACAATTTTTTTTTTCTTTTTTTTTCTATTATATTAAATTAACTTGTATATTATTTGAAAATAACAATTTATCCATCTATTTATCTATCACATACATAAAAGCATAATATGTTCACGTATCGTGCCCTTAAAAAACGTCTGAATGGTATAATAAACGATACGCGTTAAAAGTGATGCTACTAACTCAGAGTAGACTTCTCTATAATGGTGGATAGATCAAAAAGAAAAAAGTGAATAAAATTAATTTATATTGTATGATAATATATATTATTATGATTGAATTATCCGAATATTAATCAAATAAATACTCACTGCCGTATTATGGATTGAAATTTGCACAGAATACACATACCGTTCAGTGTAAAACACTAAGCTCATCTCTGCATTCGGTAGTTTATGTGTATTATAAATTAAAAAAATATTGTATAATAAGTATAATATAAATAAACTTTTTAAAAATTCATAAAATAAACTCGATTTACAGTAATGACTAATGTTTCTTGGGTCAAGAATACTTAGTCGTCGCATTTTACTCACACAGGCACAGGCTCATATTTAAACTATGATAACTCGTTTGATTTGAAAAATGTAATTATATTTCATACTTTCATAGAGTACAAAAATAAATAACTCGGTACAAACATGGAAAAATTATTTCTAATTATAAATTAAGTAACTTAGCTATACGTCATCGTGTATGAACCACAGTTGCGGCGATGTAAACGAAAATGTAAATTGATATCTGATTTTTCATACAATTTAACCGTGTGTCTGGGTATCAGTATTCGTCATTAAACTCCGGAGATGAAACCCGCTAGGCCACATTGTCTGTGCGAACGTGTGAACTGAAGTAAAAGTTATGAAGCGCCTTATACTAAATTGCAAACATTTTGACCAAGCGAAACAAATTTAATCAACGTTTATAGAAAACAAAATTTTTTAAAAATGTAAAATGTCTGTTAATAGCTCAAAATGCGTCATAATATTTTGAAATTTTATCATGTAAGAAATGCTAATGTAAACATTATTTTATGAACATTTCAAGTATTTATAGTTATTCATTTATGTGTTAACCAAAAAAATAAAATAAAATTTGTGTAACTAGTTTTGTGTAAAAATGTCTTGTTTGTCATTTTATTTTTGTTTTTCAGATTACTTTTTAAAAAATACTGGGAATTTTAAATTTTGACCTATTATAAGTACCAACTAGATCAATTTTTTTCATCAAAAACCAATCTGTATATTTTTATATTTATAGCTTATAGCCTCAAAAAAATGCTTCACCGATTTTGACGAACGTTTCAGAGATTATTTTTAAAGATAACAGGAAAGTTTAGAACAGTGGTTCTTAACCAGTGTGTCACGTATTACCGTGATACGTGCCGATAAAATAATTGTTTATTTATAATGTAATAAAAAAGTAACATGTAATAATTTACATAGGTTTATAATAATTAATATTGTTAATTTTACAAAAATCAATTAATTTTATTGTTTTTAAGTGTATTGCCATTTTTATGGATCCAAATTAGTGTGTCGTAGTAAAGAAAAAAGGTTGAGAAGCACGGGTTTTGCGAGTAGATTGAATCACGTTTAAAAACATACCAAGTGCCACAGGTGGTTCTCGTTTGAATTAGTTCACAAAACAAGGTAAACCGATGCCGATTTTCCAGTGAACAGAGAGACACTAAAACTGAGATAGAGATATAGAGCTGTATTTAATGTTCTTTCATTTTTTTTTTGCGAAGTCTTAAATATTTATACTTAAATCTATAAGTTAAATATTAATACAATCGTTATGATTGTGATAAATACTGAGTGATATGTACTCTTACCTCGTTTGGCATTAAACGCTAGTGTAGGGATTAAAAGATAACCTTTCACCCGGTTTTCGACGAGATCGTTTAACTTAAACATCTGCAGGGGACGAAATGATCTATGAAACGGAACACGTTCAATTACTTTCACTGATGTCACGGGGCTTGGCTAAGAAATTCAATACAACAGGCGGCGGGGTGATTTTGAAATCGAAAGTTTTTATTGTTCCATCTCAGGTAAAAAGCATTTAGCCTCATACACTAAGGGAGCTCGTATGTCAGCACGACGATCGGGGCCGACGTATAGATGATAGTTGTCGTGGAGCGAGTTTTCCGGGTGATAAAACAAAGGGGAAAAAACAGGGAGAGGACATCAAGACCGTACGCGGGTAAAACAAATCGCCACCGATTTGTCAACTATGATTTCCCATGTCGCTCCGAAGTTACGACTTGATAAAAGATTCAAACGTTCAGACCAAAAACTAGACTCGTAAAATTCTTATAGACGACGCTCGCATTGCGCCGGTATCCAGCAAGGAGCGTACTATATAACTACGAAGTGACCAGAATTATAATATTTTATACGAGTTTGTCTACCTTTATTATACTATACGGAATCGCTGATCGTAAGGTATCATATTATTATTACTATATTTTCCATCTTATTTGGCATTTTTCGAACAATTTTTTTGTTTCTAATAGCGAAACGAGAAGTAGTGTGCATTAGTTAAACAACGACGAGGTTTTTTTTTTTAATTTGTTGTGTCTGTGATAATATTATGTGCTGGTACCTAAAAAGTATAATGTATTATTTAAACAGTCATATTACTATCACATGTATACTGTTGATTTTTCTCACCTATTAACTTGCAATAACGAATAAATAAATACAAACAGGATTAGGAATATGTTAAACAAATATTGAGAGATAGTGATTTTAAATTTCCATGAGTGTCGTTTAAATATAGACGTAGGTTTATTCGTTTCTATTTTATTATTTTTTAATTATTAATTTTTTTTTTTAATTGATCATTCAACATTGATTTCATAAAAACTATTATTTGTACGTACATGTTTTTCATAAATTATAAACATTTATACAATAATTATTATACATTTAAGCTTTCTTATTTATTAATTTATTTTTTATTATATGATTTGGGTTTGGCAATAGTGCTGTTTGTCTGTGTTTAAAGTGTCCAGTGTATGAAGCTGATAGTAATCGATGTATGTCGGCAATTCGTTATCGGTCAGTGATGATTAACAACAACAGTATAAAATGTGTGTAAATTAAAAAAATACTATTATAATAATATACCATCATCCGCTAAACCGTGATAAAAACATTTAACCAAAGGTAAAAACCTAAATAATTCAGTGTTGACTATAATATTAAAGTACACATAGTTTAGACTCCTCCCCCTCGAAAAAAAATTTCTAGCTACGACCTTGAATGTATTTAACACGAAATACATCGAATAAAGATGACTTAATATATATGTCCGTCTATACTTAAATAACTAAATAAATATAACGTGACTATAAAATAAAAATGTATAATATAATTTGTGTGTATGTATATTTTCAAACATCGCTGCAAAAGCTATGTGTTTTTTATAACACGACATCTGAAAGTACACACTGCACTAACTAGTATTAAATAAATTATAATTTGTACATCAATTTCATATTTTCACATTTTCTTCTGAAAACTATTTATTCATATGTTTCCCTTATTAAAACTTGTTGAGCATAACGCCATATGCTTTAAGGATTCAATTAAAAACTATGTAAATAATATAATATATGAGTATTGAAAAGCTAGCACTGTACCTTTACGTTACAGCACATACCTTTTTTTAGCTTTAGATAAAATTTAATAAAATTTTAAATAATATTATGTACCAAATATAAATAAAGTTAACTTATTTTTTTATTACGACGTCGAATAAACCGTTTTGCCAGAGATAGTACAATATTCACATATAGTATGTGTTATTATTATTATTATTATGTAAAATGCAATGCCCCGTTGGCCTGGTGTTCTGAATTATTTAAAATAAATTATGTGAAATATACCTGAGAATATGCAAAATGTATTTATATATTATTTTTTTTTGCTTATTCGAATCCGTTTAGACCTATCACCGCTTCCGCTATACCTCGCCGCGCTTTTCTATCGCTGTATTTTCTCCATCTCTGATTCCTAGGAACTTCACTTCTCTTACCCGGTTGCTCCACATTATGACCTTGTTTAGTATCATATTATCCTACGCTCTCCTCATATGTCCTGCCCAGTTAAATCTTCGACTTTTGAGAACACCTACTATACCAGGTTCATACGTAATATACCATCAGTTCTGCGATAGTCCTTCGTCAGCCTACATAACTAAGTATATTTTATGATATAATTGCTATTAAAATAATTTATTTTACTATTAATAATACAGTAGGTTAAATTAATTTTTGCTGAAAACATTGCATTTAAAAATATCATTGAGTGTATAAAATATAATAATAATAAGCAAAATACTTTAAACGTTTCAAGCTTTCAAAAATATTCCTTAGCTACAAAAACTGAACATTTTATAAACTTCTAATTACAAAACAATTGCAAATGTTCGATATTTTGATGAATTTTAATCAAAATTTAAACTTAAAATGCTTATAAAAAAACTGTGCCTATGGATTTTTAATATTTTTAAACTGCTATTATAAAAACTTATGAGTAACTTTGTTTTAAATTTTCTCGCTATAGCTGGCTAAAGAATTTAAAAGTATTTAAATTTAACTTAATTTTAATAAATAGAAAAAACTGGAAAGAGGAACATGGGTGCCCGCAGGCATATTCATTTTAAGAAGCAAAATTCAAATTCAATTATATAGATAGAAGAACGATTGAGACTGCAATCTAATCTCCAATTACTTAAGCCCAAAAAGTGACTCCAAATAATTAGTGTATGATTAGGCTATAATTATTGATTTATAGAGATCACCTTGGCTGAGCTGGCCAAAAAACTAAAAAGGATATACATTTCACTTAGGTATAAAGAATGAAAATAAAATATTGAGAGGACTTCACGGGCTCCCACAACAAATTTATTTTTATAATTTAAAAATAAATTTATGTAGGTATAATATGTAAAATTTAGGGACTGAAATCTAATCTGATTCTTATAATAACCAAACATTTTATCATAACCATTAATTAGATAACAAATGATTAATTTATGATCCCCTGAAGCTCTTATCCTATGATGAATTAGAGGTGTCCTTGGAATATCTGGTTAAAGTTGTAAAAATATTTAAACAATTGTTAAATCAAGTTAAAAAAATAAAAAATAAATGAAAATGAAATAATAAAGGTAGTAAGATAGGTGTGATCCTTCAGTTTAATCTCCAGATTCTTAAGCCCGAATTAAGCCAGAAAAAAAATTACATTTTGAAAAGAATATGGTCTATCCCTATGCATATTACTTCAAACTATATAAAAATAAATTAAATTTAGCAAGGATGCAAAAAATTAAATAAGAAGATGTCGTGGATGAATACTTACATAATGAACTTTAATATGAGTAAAAAATAAATGGTAAGAGATCCAGAAAGATTAAAACTGCATTATAATCTTCAGATTCATTAAAAAAATTATCTAAAAACAAGAAAATTGCATTAAAAAAATACCATTTTCTTAAAAATGCCCTAAAAATGATTTATTTTAAAACTTACACTATTTTAAAATAATCGATAAATTAATTACACCGAATCAAACTAAATAAGTCACTCGGGAATCAGTTACAGATGAAACCAAGGCTGAGCAAGTTAACAATTTTTTTTAACTCATTAAGTTAAGTTAATATAAGAAAAAGTAAATTAAGCTAAGTTGAAAGTTAACTTATATATTTTTATAACTTCATTAAGTTAAAAATTAATGGATAAAAAATTTAACTTAATTAAAAATGTAATTATTTTCGAATCTGTAATAAAAGTAGGATCCAAAACATTCGTACCGGAGGTAATTGTTTAAAATATTTATTTAAATGTGGCCATTTCGAACCTAGGTTTCTCGACTTGGTCATCATTAAATATAAAAAAAATAGTCACAAAAACACCACAGTGGAATCAATCACAACAATAAATAACTTGAAAATTGAAGTGCACTGGAATACTACACAATGCACTGTGCACGTCAATGAAGCTATGAGTGCAACAAAATAACAATACCATAATTCAAATTATCAATCGCGCAGGAGCATAAATAATTAAAATTAAAATTATATATATATATTTAATCCACCATGAGTAATTTTAATAATTACAAGAAATAACGTGCTTCTCGAGATGTGTGGCTTGTGCGTTTAGTGTCACTAGGTGATGAGTTATGGACATGGTTTACAATAAAAATAACTAAGTACACGAACGTCATGAATATCGTAGTACCATTGATTAAAGAATTATAATTATCATAAAATATAAAGAGCATTTGGGCTGACAGATCGTCTACGTTCAGAATAATTTTTCGTATGCTATGATTTTAGATCATTGAATTCAAATTTAACATATACATTACAGTGACCATCCTGACACCTAATTTACACCTCTTTAGAGATATTTTTACATGTACAATTATATTATCTAAGCGATAAAATGTGATGGTAACCATTTATCAGATATTGACATAATTTATACGTAGTTATTCAGATTTTCATAACAATATGTTTAACACGATAAAAAAATATGATTTAATTTAAATTTAAGACATGATAAATTTAACAATAATTATTTTTTATATCATATCTAGGTTAAATATCAAAGCATAAAAATAAAACACAACAATAATATAATATTTAATATTTCCTGACAACAAATTATGAATAACTAAAACCAAAATTGTACATACAAAATGGTGGTACAATAATTAATATTCGGGCAACAAAATAGTGTTGTTATATTATACTCTTCTGTTCATCCAATACAATACATTTTACATTAAATCATAATGCATTAAATAATATATTTTATTTGGACATTCAACGTTGTTTTTCACGCTTTCTTAGTACAGAATTATAGAACCTGATGTAACCCCGGCCCGGCTCCGTTGATCTATTTTAACTTTAAATATTAGGAAGTAGTCGCTTCTCTGTCACGTTTATTGACAATAATAAATCTACGGTCGTAGAAATTGTCATGTCACCAACACAATCCAATTATCCACGGAGCGTGCACTCGTTTTTCTTAATTTTTTGTACGCGGCTCCGTTCGTCGTTTTTATCATCACAATCTAAAGTTGAGGTCGTTTAGGATGCGGGCAATTGTATATCATCTCTTAGAAATCTCTGTAGGGAATAGTGATTTATCCTTTACCGAAATTATTAGTCGTATATAAATATATCAATTATACACCCAACAAGCTTACAGCACAATTTTTTTTCTCTGATTAATTTTATTGACGACTGCGTCTCGGCACAAATTGATGAACCGTTATTCCACCATGCATTCGTATCATTTCGTTAACCCAGCCCTTTGGTTGGCAGACATTCAACAATAACATTTATACATAATATATAGTAAGTATTAAGTATTAGACTGCACTAAATTTAAATTTGAATCAGTTTAATAGTATTTCGTTCAACTATAGGATTGTTATTTATATTATGTAGTACTACCTATTTGAACATAATAATGAAAAATGTTTTTTATTGCTCTTCGATGTCACAAAACATAATGATAAGAATAAACTTAAACGTTCCATCTAAGTTTCTTTTTTTACTTTTTTCATTCGTAAACTTTAAATAAAGTATCACATATTGTGTTTCCATGTTTTTTCTAGCATGTCTGCTGTTGGCAACAAATGACATTTATATTGTGTATCTTGTAGGAACATAATAGTAGTAATACTAAACATGTCATTCGTCAAAAATCATGTGTATTTTAGATTGCCAATACAGGCAACATCGTCAATCTGCACAGTAAATAAACCTCTTTTTAGAGGGTGTAAAGTTTTTCTTACTTTAAATATTAATGTACATTGTCATATTATTATGGTTTATAAATTTAGAAAATATATTACAATGTAAGTAAAAAAAATATTTAATAACATATTGGTATAATATTATGCAATTATTAATTTTAATTCTGCAAATTAGAGAACACTTGTCAAAACGATTGATCACAAATTTTGAATCCAATTTCAATATTGTATTGATGCAAGTTTAAAATTTCAAGGTCATTAAGAAATGTTTTCTTTGTTTCACTTATTTTCATGGTGGATATACATACGTTCCAGAGCACAAGAAAAACCTGGCAGACAGCTTAGTAGCTGATATTCTGAGAAAAATAAAATGCCAAAGAATTATTTAGAGTGGTATGTAGGTATAGATAGTATGTACTTTTGCCGTCTAACTTAGACAATTTTTCATTGGTTTATCAAGACATTTTATTTTCTAAGATTTTATTGTAGTATATACTCTCAAATCTACTTGTCATTTTAAATGATATATAAAACTAACTACAAACGTAGTATACTCATTGTTAAAAGATAGTATAGATACTTAACAATTTATTGTGAATAGGAAATTATTATTTTATGACATGAAAACCTCGATTAAAGGTGCTCAATAGTCATCAAAAATTCTGAAATAAATTAAAATGCGATAGCATATTTTGTCCGGATGATAATATTTTACGGGGCAATAAAAGTTCAATTTTTTTGACGTTCCACTATATCCTTGACGTTTTCATTTCTGCCTGATTATCAATAGTCTTAATAAAGGTCTCTACAGCTTTATCAAACATATTTTTGAAATTAATACTCGGGAAATTTTATATTCCACTTGATTTTATTGTATTCCGTAGCTTCGATTAAGTCCCAACTTAACTACAGACATTGGCAACCAACGAGTAAAACTGAATCATCTGTGAGTTGTGACCATACATTTTTAAATATTTACTATCTACTTACAATAACAAACTTTCTACTTAAAATAGCACAGTCGTAATTATTACAGAATAATATTATATCGATGACCCGTAATAACTCAAGCTCTCGTCAGTCATTTTTGAGTATTTAAAGTAATGGGCCACGATTTTCCACTAATCGTGTTTCTGATACATTGACGTGTGTCGGGCCCATTTCAAATGTTGTTGTTTGATGTATTATTCTGAATCTATGTTCACATTGCCAAGCACTCAGTAATATTGTACTCCATTTGAAAAGTTCATACATACTTACCGGCAAAGTTACGGATTTTCTGTAGTGCGTCACAATCATATCCAAAGCGAACGAACACTATAACTTCAGTGAATGAAATATAACGCAAACCCGGTGCCTATACGTAATATAATAATATTATCTGTGCGTATCTTTAAAATTCCACTAATGGTTTAGTCGTTTTCCCGTCATAAATTACTATTTGCTAACTATCCAAGTAATATTTAGTGACTATCGTTATCACAAAACCTACATTCTAAAAATATATAATATTATTGAACTCTTAACCCCCCTACAAGCATTAGCTTATAGAGTTTTAGTAACCTTTTATGTAATATTATTATAAGTCGATTGTACTTATGTTTGGTTATAATAAAATTATTATTATTTGTAATAATTCATGAACAGAATTTTAATTTAAATAAATCGTGTACGGAAGAACACTGGTCGTACAACACATAATACGACACATATTGTTTCGTGTTTAAATCAGAATTTAAAATAATTTAAATAAATCGATTAGAATTTTTTATTATATTCTACCATTTTATATTTTAATGATAGTAAATTTTTTTCTAATTGTTTTTCCAATAACAATTTTACCATACACGAGTATTTCATAAAATGAATAGAATATAATAGAACATGGCTAATTCAATTTTATTATTCAATATAAATATAAGCTTAAATTTATTTTCTTTGCCAAAAAATAAATAGGTTATTGTTGGATATTCAAATTTTAGTGAGTAATTTATATTTTAATTTTCCACTTAATTTTTGTTGAAAGCTATAAGTTTACAATATATATTATTTAGATAAAACAATTTGTAAAAGTCTGAACATGGTATAAATGATAAACAAAATACCTAAATGTCTCAATCATTAACGTCGAATGTTTATAATATACAGTAGACGCCGCTTATAAGACTCGCGGATATAAGGTTCAGTCGCTTATTAGCCTAAAAATCGTCTGGAACGGTCCGGACGTATCAAAATACATTTAAAAAAAATCGGGTATAAGACTCAACACTTCGGTTATAAGACTCAAATTTCGTAAAATAAATAGTAGAAAATAAACTTTTTTGGTTATAATTTAGAAATAAATTAGTATTGAAATATTAAATAATATTCGTGTTGATTATTTCTAGTTTCTATTGGTACCTATTATAACGTATAATAATTTTTATCGCAGATAAAAGTTCACATTTATTGCAACGATTATCTGGTTCTGGAGGCTTTAGACGTGAGAGAGCTGTCCATCACCGTGGTAATAATTTTAATATACAATACGAATACGAACAGTATATTTTCCGAATATTAGAACAAAATAAAAAACAAACTAAAATTACAATTTTTTTTTAAAATAAATAATAAATACATTATAATATGTACATACATCCTTTATAATTTTTTATTAATGTATAATTTTTATAATATTTTTATATGTAATATTTACACATTATAATTTTAGTTTTTCTTATCAGGATTATTAAATGTATTCAATAATAAAGTATGTAATATGTAATATGTGTTAAAGTATTAAAATCAAAGCAAAATATGTAGTAAAATAAAATTTATAAATACGTAATTAATTTTTTTTTCCACTTCGCCTATAAGATTCATTCGGTTATAAGACTCACTTTGTTCTGGTCCCAAAGTGAGTCTTATAAGCAGCGTCTACTGTATTATTATAAGGGTTTAATTTCAGGATATATTTATATAAATAATGCTAATATTTTTTTATTCAGAAACTTATAGGTACCAAAATCACTAAAGCAGCTAAATTTTATCCCAACAATAATTTATATTTGTATATTTTTTTACTCAAAACAACAATCAAAAATGCAGAACCACAGAAAAAAATTAAAAGAACATTAACTGCATGATTTATTTACCTTTAACTTTGGTTAAATATAAAAAATATAATATTATGCACAGTGTGCACTCGGTGTACTTTTCAAACAATTATTAATTCGATACTTGTGGGGTGGCGGCCGGTGCGTTACTAAAAATAAATTAACTATTATATCTACAGTTGTTATATGGTAATTTTTTTTAATCGTTTTACAAAACTTATAAAATATACATTGGTATATATTACATTATAGGCATTACACAAAAATAAATGATATTTAAATGGCCCACAGTAGTACCATTGCAATTAAAAAAGGTTCGATTTTCATTGCATGCACTAAAGAAAAATATCGTTGATTTTGATGTCCGTGATATTGGCTCCCCGACTTTAACGGATCAATTCCAAAATCATGTCAATATTTTGCAAATTAATTGCAAATTAGTTTTTAGAATTTGCAAATCAATATTTTATTTTTGGCGAATTTTACAAGTTTTTTCACCAGCTCCTCTACTTTTGTCCAATCCCTTCAAACTCTTTAAACTATAATACATACTTAGTTGATTTCACATCTATTTAGTAGGTTAGCAGTACTTACTTATGTACGATTAAGTCATTTTGAAAAGCCCTTAATCAATTTAATATCTTTAGGTACTTATTTATTTATGTATAATTCTGATTGAAGTATATGGAATCAGAAAAATATTCTGAATATTAAAGCAAAAAAGTTTAAATTGATAAATGATTTGTTATAATATACCAATCAAATTCTTCAATGATTCGATAGTTAGTTGTATAATTTAGGTATATTTAACTTTTGAGTCATTATAATTTGGTAAAATATGAAACTGAGCTATCAGTAATTAATTCCTAATGCACTTTAGTTTGATTGGGCGAATGTAAGTTCCTACACGAGACCTAGCAGGTAAGAAAAATACATATGTTAGTTACTACACTATAGAAAAAGGTGCATATGAAAGTTCCTACACGGTAAAACACAGGTACGTATGTTAGTCCCTACAAGGTAAAAAAAGTTAAAATGTCAAATGTAATGGTATACTTAAGCTTTATTATGAATTAGGCTACAAAATAATAAAAATAGGTACATTTTCATAAATAAATAGATGATGATGATGATAAAATATAATAAAAATCGTATTAAAAAATATATTATTCGATTTTTATTATACTGTGTATTATCAATGCATTGTGCGATTTTCTTTATATTTATTTATTTATTCTATTTATTTATGAAAATGTACATATTTTTATTATTTTGTCGCCTAATCCATAATACGAGTATAGAATATAGATTAAGTATACACTTACTGACATTTAAACTTTATTTTTACAGTGTAGGAACTCACACATCTCATTTTTATATTCGTGTAGGAATTAACACATCACATTTGTAGGAACCAACGTATGTAATCGTTTACCTGCTATGTCTCGTGTAGGAACTTACTATTCCCCGTTTGATTTGGTCGTTTACCATAATATCAACAGAATGTTAGAGAAAATTTAATAATTTGTAAGTAGGTACCTGCATGTATGTCAGATTAATAGCAATAGGTATATTTAAGATTAATATTTTGATTTTAAAGTTCAAGTTTATTTTCAAAATTAAAACAGAAAAATAAATAAAAATAATGACATAATTTATAGAATGTATACGATTTGTGTTAAAAATCAAAACCAGTAAGTTTTTGGAATCGATCTGCCAAAGTCAGGTGGCTGGTGAAAAAACATGTAAAATTCGCAAAAAACTAAAATATTGATTTGCCAATTCTAAAAATCAATTTACAATTATTTGCAATTAATTTGTAAAATATTGACATGATTTTTGAGTTTTTTCTTTTTGTTCATTCTTTGTACATTTTTTTCGGTACTATGAATTGTTTACGTATCACAAAATAATATATAAATCAATATTATTTTTGTCCGCCGTCTTTGAACGGTTCCTGAGCCTATTATACAATAGCAGTACAAGTTTACTCGATTACTCGAGTCACTGCAGAGAATGCAGATACGCATTTCGCTTGCCGCAATATTGGAATTTCTTGTATGGAATTTTACTCGAAACGCGCAAGTAACGCATGCAGCCTATTATATTATATTGAACATCCATCGCGGTGAAACGCGTCCGTGTAATCGCGCGTTGTTCGCTATTCTCGGTGCCTCCATATAATATGAACGACCGCGGTTTATGTTGGTCAATCGTTATTTTCGGCCGGAGCGGTTACCCGACGACGAGTAATATAGCACAGTAGTGTTATCACTATATATATATATACATAATATTATACATTATATATATTATAGCCCGAGGAGACCGTACCAAACGCAGCCGTAAAAAAAAATAATAACGCTCCGAAATCGAACGAAAAAAAAATGACAGCGTATCGTATATACGTATATGGACTGCGGTACAATATTATATTGTTTTTTATATTAGTTGTTCTATATTATAACGTGTGGTTGCACACCCCGTCGGCGGGCGCATAACATAACCGTGACTCTATAACACAACCGATGATGATGGTCGTAAAAGAAAAAACCGGACATGCAGTCGGAGCGGTAGCATTGTATATATGCGATGTATATACGATAAAATAATATATAATAATCATAAAACGAAATCGAACAATAAATGACGCCTAACGGAAAACGGCCGCGAATATCGAATCGTGTGCGCGCGTGCGTGCGTGTACGGCCGTGCTTGGAGATCGTGTTTTTGCCGGACTCGGGGCGTTTGCCAATTTCCATAAAACCCCGTCCAAAATTCGAGTTTCCTCGGTGGTAAGCATGTAATCGAATTACCGATCGCCGATGTTTTATTGGCCTCCAAAGCCGCAGTATCTTATATACGTTATGATAATAATATATTATAGTATAAGTATAATATTATAACCGACACACGTCTAAGACTGCAGTGCGCCGACCGACCGCAACCGCGAGCTTTCGTAAAAAATAAATTTACGGATTTTTTTTCCCCCCGGCCAGCACAGCACGCACACTATATTTATACGTACACGTCACTCCCGGTGATCTATATAATATGTCGGATGCCACCTGCATCGCCACCACGGCAGCTGTACCATAGTTACCCAGCTTTTATCCTAATTTTACGCTCCTGTCGATATTTATTTTGGTTTCGACAGCGCCATAATATTATATATTATAATATTATCTATCTCCATTCTCCAATAATAGTCTGTCACACAATGCCGAACGTCTATTTTTAATAACACCCGCCGCAGCTGACCGACTTTTACGCCGCAACTGTGGCAGAGATGTAGGCTGTCACATACATGTATATTTTATTGTGTGACCACGTCACAATATTATTGACTCAATAACTGCACACTGCGCTAGCCTCCCAAAAACAAAAAGATCACCTTGAAAATGTAGGATATTGATATTATAATTTAAATAGTGAACGTAAAAAATATAAAAAGAATCTTATACATTACATTATTATACTCATTAAGTACACCGGTGGCGTATCTAGGATTTTTTTGAGGGAGATGTCAGCAATATATGTACAGATTACTATGTATAAAATAAAATATAGTTAAGGTTAAAAAAAAAAATTTTGATCTAATAAAAATCAAGACATTCATATACATGTATGAAAAAATAACATTAACTATATGTCTAAAACAATTTGTGTATAACGCGTGCTTAAGAGGGGGGAGTCATATCTTCCAAACACCATTTTACATAATCCACTGAGGCACACTGTACACGTGACATACGTGAATTATATTACAATTAAATAAAAAATTGAATAAACAATATATTTGGCACATTCAATAAATAAAAACTGAAAAAATGTTTTTTTTTTTTTTGTTATACCTACTCAAAACAATAAAAATACAATACATTAATTATTTAGGACGCTCAAATGTAGGTAATTCAGGGCCATTATTAAATGTTTAAAATAGCATATCATAAAGTAATTAAACGGCCATAACCATCATTATGAAATATCATTTAAATCAAAAATATGAATAATTAATTGTAACTTTGCAATTGCCATTTAAATACCTATAGATTTATATTTGGAAAATTTATCAGATATTTCAAAAGCAGAAAAATATATTAAATGCGATTTTTTTTTAATTTGGGCTCATGGTTTTGACTTTTGGTATGTTGATAGGTAGGCGGAAAAATTAAAAATAATTACTAATTCGAAACCGCTTTTTCAGAATACTATTTATAATATTATACAATTGTTGACGGTTAGCGAAATATAATGGTAAAAATATAAAATAATGTGAATTGGCAGACTCATAATAAGAAAAAAGCATCGTTTAAACTTTTCTTACGCCACTATTTGCGAGTAGCATGTAAAGTTACTTGCAGTGCGACAACATTCCAGTGAAACTTCGAATCTCGAGTATTCCGTACACTGCATAGTACCTTTTTTCACACCTCATCACTTCCGGTCCATCGAAACGCGTAGAAAATCATCCCGAGATTACAAGCCGTGAGGGGGCGGCGCATTTATAGGTAAGATGACCATCAATCATACCTACGCTAGGTATGTTTATTGTTACGAGTTTACGACCGATGTTGATAATTTATTGGAGTTATTAAATAATCCTCATAAAGTTTGTAAGATCAAAGTAAAATCTTTCATAAATTAATAGTTCCTTAATCACTATAAGTCCTTAAATACCGTAAAAAGCAAACATCATTTATGTGCACTACTATTATAGAGTGCCTTGCTATAGAGAAGGTTCTACAAAATCACTCGTCGCTCATGTATGCCTCACGACACAACGTCAGTTGATCATGTGACGAAAAAGCACTATATTTTGAGGTTGTGGTCATGTTCTTTGATAATATTAAAATGTAAATATATGTATTATTAGTTTATGATGTCGAATTTGTTTTTCCTCATTACCTATTTTTACCTACATACATGTATACAATTAATTTGTATTGCCAAATATTGACGTTAATATTGATGAGGTTAAATGGTGATTTTAATCGGTCTCAATAAATTATTATGTAAAATATGCATGACAATTGAATAAGTAACATAAAAATATTACCTATTAAATATATCTACTATAGTAACAAACGTGTGCACGGTTTTATCTTATCAAATTCCACACGCAGGAGATATTTTTAATGAAATAAAAAATATGAAACATTTTAACACATGAGCGTAGATACTAGATAAGTGATGTCAATGTTTAAATATAGGTCAACGTGTTATATTGCGGGAAATATTACAATAATATGTTTCGGTGGTTTGGGGTGTCTTCTCAGACAGAAGAGACCGAAACGGTGATTTATGGTTTCGTATAATATGAATAAGAGTCGAAGCCCGAAGGAAATGGAAACCGAAGAAGTAAATAATAAAATGTAATAATGGAAATGACGAAGTAAACGCGCGGACTGTTGAATGAGATTGTGTGGGTTTCAGAGGGGAAGGATGAAAAAAAGGGAGTTTGAACACCAGACGGGGAAAATAACTGAAATACCTGGGGAGATTACTATATTATATAGTATCTGAAATAAACGACCGAAGATTCTAAGGGTAAAGCAATTGTTTAACGGGTCAAGGTATTAGTATAAAAGCATAGACGCTACTATGGGATCAAATTTTTTTTTAGGGGTATCATTTTATATTTTATTTATTTATCTGTGAGGACATTTCCTCTACGCCACTCTACTAAGTGCGTATGTATTTATAAGTATTTATAAGTTGCGTATACGTTATAATCAATATACATATATATTATTATTTATATATTATAGTACCTATATTATACATATTTAATCAACAAATTAAAATTTATTTTCATACACATTTTCTGTCTTTTACTACCTTTATATTTTATTAATCCTTCATAATTGATAAAATTTCTTTCAATTTCGAGGTTAGCCATGTATGAGAAATGGTCTTGCAGCATGTGTCTTGAACTCGTTCTTAGCCAATTATATGTAATTATTTGATTACGCCTAAATTCAAAAATAAAACATTTTTCATGACTTATTATCCAATATATATCTGGAGAGCTATCAAAATATTTGGGTTGCTCAGTCCCACAAACCATCATTTAGTTGCAGTATTGCACTTACATCTATAGGTAGTCAAATAAAATACGATCTCTAAAAAAAATATAGGCGCAGCTTTGTTAGAAGTTTAATCAATAAAAGTAATTTTCGCAACGTAACGATACGTAGTGATTTTATATTATTGTAATCTAGTAAAGTAATTTCATATAATAGTCACTTTAATTCATTCGATATTAATCAGATTATGTGAGGAAGATTTTTTAGACTTAATATTGCTTATGTATGTTGTTACTGAACAATACATTATTATTATATTATATAAAACTACTATCTATCCCATCACTAAGGTTCTACATAGTTTGTGTTCAGGACAGGCGAGACACGTGTTGCTAAAAATCACACATCTGGGATTTAGTTACATTTGGCGTGTTCCGCCAGCCACATCTCTAAAATAACCACTTTTGACTCGAAGGTCTAAATTAAATTATTTTCTATGAAATATACAACAACACTCGAAATAAAATAATGGAAGTATATTTTCCGTCTAGTACCTACTATATTCTCTTGACATAATAACAGAAACGGGAAAATGTAGGAAAAATGAATGGGAAATATTCGAAACACACAAACGTACAATCGTAAAACGAACTCTAGACTGTGTGGCTCGTGGTCGGTCTCGCCGATTATAGTAAAAATAATATCATTATCATCCTATGTGCTATATTTATATATTATTTATTTTTACAAGTATTATACTCTTATACACGCCCAAGCTCGTAGTTAATTAATTTAAAAGCAACTACCTATAAATATCGAATTATAATAAACGCAATTACTATATTTAATTTTTCCGCAAATAAATTGTGCTCGGGAAGGAGGGCTTTGGATTATTTCGGACGGGCTTTTAGCGTTAATTGGCTCCCCGATATGCACGTTTATGACTAACACGTATAGTATAATATAGTTATATTATAATATCGCATTAATAATTATCATATTATTTTGTATAAGTAGCCATGTTACCTACAGGCTATGACCATGGATGACCTGTGTAGGTATACCTACCGGACGTAAATAAACGCCATTAGAATTGCGAACGGTGACCGCGTGGCAGTGTCGTCAAACTGTATTGCATTTATCTTAGGGCTGGAGGTATTTTCGGTATACCGGTAATTACCATTGTTACCAAAAATTCTGTAGGTATACCTACATTTATTATTTATTATTTTTATATAATCATAATTCATAATGACATAATATATTATATAATGTTGTAATTTTAGTTTGGCTGGTGCCGGTCTCTTTGATGAATTTGATGTAATTGGATTAAGAAAAATTTGTGTTTGGTATAGTGTATAAAACTTTAGACCACATATGGAAATTAATTCATTGTCCTACTTTGTAAATTATATTATATACTGGTGTATATACACAACTTTACTGTAAAAAGGTGGGCGGCATCTGACCCCCCTCCCACACATCACACTTGTCCTGGCACATACGTCCTGGTTTACAATTAATGTATTTATCCATTTAGGTATACACTCATTATAATATTTAAATATAATAAATTCTAAGCAACAACAATAACGACTAAGGTAGCATATTAATATGAATAACTACGGTACCTATATATTCCTACAAGGACCCTGTGAATAATCTCTAAGTGGCATGATGTGCGTCCAACCCATAACTCCTTGGGTAACAGCCGACGAGTTCCATCGATTAATGAGACTCACAAATATACTCACAAGACAATCGTTCTGCTAGACTTTTGAACACCACCACTATTAATGAAATAGACTTTCGTAGATGACGACAAGAAATCGGTTTGACTTTGAATCGAACGTTTGTTGTTTCGAAAGGCTTCGACGACTGCGTTTTCATCAGACCGCCTGAACGACGACAGAAATTCGGAATTATCGAGATTACTCGCTAGCAAGTATACCAAATATTATTAAACCGATGTCGACCACGATCGATGTAATTGGCATTTATATATAATAAGGTTTAAATGTAAAGGTGACGTTCACACCGCGCTGTGTTGGTGTTTTGCAGGGGATCAAAAGTAAAATATTCTTAATAGTTTTCAAAATAGTCGGGAAAACAAAAAAAAAAATTAATCAAAACCAGTTTTTGACAAAATTATTTTAGTTTTTTTGGTATAACTCAAAAACTTTTAATCGCAGTTCCTTAAATTTTCACCAATCGTTTATTCTATCTATGTGTGATATAATATACATATTGACATATTATTTGATATTGACATTTTCAAAATATTTTTGAACAGTTTATAAGCATGTTTTCTCAAAAATTAATTCAACCTAATGTATTACTAATAGTAAAATAAATAACTTTATATTAATATCATAAAATATTCTTAGTAATGTAGGCAGACAGACCGTCTTCGCTCGGAATCGTTTTTCGTATACAATGGTTTTATATCATTTATGAATTCAAATTTACATCCATTACAGTGACATACGTGACACCTTATGTACATGCAGAGCAGTACCAACTTGCCCACTTTTTTTAAAATCGAACAATAACGTCCTGTGTATAGGACACTAATTCTTGCTTGGTACCTACTTCTAGGTAAATTTCTAGGTCATGTTTAAAAATAAATAAACTACATCGAGGGTGTAATTTAGGTATTGAGCGTTTTACCGGATTTTGTCTTGTTTCGGCCGTGGTAGTGATATAATACTACAACTTTACAATAATAAATTATTGGTTACTGTTTATTTTTGAAATACACAATTTCTCTGAAACATTGTTAATACAATTAAAGTCCCCAATATGCATGGTTAAATATTCGGCTTGGACGACGCGTTCTATACATATTTTGATGAAGCCCACCGCATAGCACCCACGCGGTAATCGAGTAGTCGTCGCACCCGGTGGCAGGTGGGTGATGAGTGCACTTGGTATCTAAAATTGAAAGCCGCACAGTGACAAACTTCTATCTATTAATATAATAGCATGCCGGCGCGGATCGTCACGCTATTTCGGCTCGACGGACCGGCGAAACGCATCGATCGTCCTTGGCGTTTGAACGCATCGTGTGTTCCGGTCGTTACCTGCGGCCGGACGTCCGACTACGTTGCGGGCCCAACGAAATAACTTGCCGACGTTTAAAGCAATGCGCTTTCGTGGAATAAATACAACGGGGCGACTGTTTATGCGGATATATTGCCGGACCTAAATGCCCGAACGGAAACGTTTTATTATAGTACGGTAAATTGACAATAATTATTCCGTAGTCAAAACAATAATCACAGAATAAAATATGATAAAACACGTTGATCTCGATGGGCAGGTATATCATGGATACAACCGTAGCCGGTAAATTGGTTAAATTTGTACAGAAGCATTGTACCACTCCCAGAAAAAAAAATAAAAAATAAAACTATTATTACAATATTACGTATAAATATTGTTTCTACTTTACAATACAATAAGATTAATATAACAGTTTAAAATAACATAATATACTTCATTCAAGTTAAGAAAGAACCTCGGCGGCGACCAGTTATTGTCGGGCGGTGGTCAGGCAACACCCATTTGTTCCCCTCACCGAGTCAACAATCTGTACACTTACCGTGTAGTTAAGCCACACCCCTGCGCTCAAAACAGCAGCTGAAGTTCTTTCTTAACGTGAGTGGAGTACAGGTATCAACAATACAATTATTTTTACATGTTTTTAAGATATTTTTTAAAATAAGCATAAATATAATGGAAACGAATGGAATGAAGGTATTGACAAACGCCCCCCCCCCTCCTCTCCTCAAACATAATTCCAGACTACGCCACTGTTTCGAACCATATTCACGCAATACTATATGATATATAAAAAATATGACATCATATTATATAACATAATAGTATAATATATTGACTAAGTTTGTTGAGAAGATTGTATTCGCATCTATACACGTCGTACGGCGTTGAACCGCATAACAATAATACGGTTGAAACTGCAGCTGGGCACAGTGGAACACGACCTCAGCCGGCGTATATTATATTCCTATCTACAATACTGATTACTGGTATACTATATTATTATAGGTACTGACGTACAATACGTACTGTACTTAGGCAATGTCGACATGCAAACGAGAAATTCATTTAGACGACATTTTCGGGGCACTCGGCGTCGGTCCGCTGTACATAACATAATAATATCATCAACGTATATAATAACAATATAATCGGGCGCCGCCGCCAACACGAATTTTCTTAATGGGATACCATTCGGATTGCAGTTTGACAGACAATGTAATCCTCCCGTGTTCACGCGGGTTTGGCTATCAATCTCTTCACTCGTTGCACCTCCTCCCATTTGTCCTGTTTCAGTCAGGCAACCTGTCGACAGTAACGACGCGATTTCACTACAAACTACAAAGGCGATCCCTATCCGTCAGGATTAAGAACGCCGTTTTCGTTTATCAGATCTTGATTGCGATGGACGAAACAGAAAAAATCGTCAATCGTCAATTTTTGAACGATCGTATAGGACAAAGGATTTTGTTTTACCTCGAATAATAGGTGCACCATATAATATATAATATAATATAGGTACATAAAATAGGTATACACTTGTATAATAATATATTGGATAATATATAATATTAAGCAAAAAAATGTTGACGAAACGAAGACATATTATTTCAAAGAACGACGCGCGACGGCACGATTTATAAATCACCTATAAGGTTAGATGATAGGTCCATATTATATAATATTATAACGGAACTGAATAAAGCACGGGGTGTTATTCTATTTCAAAATTTGGTTTCTTCGTAAATAATATACTGTAATAATGGCCAGTGGGTCAAACTATATATAATATTATAATCGAAAACCAAATTTACTTCACGAGTCATCCAATACATAAGGATTGTATGATACTGCTGATACTATAGCTTATTAGTTATTATATAATATCATATTGCAGTTATTTCGAGTATTATATTATAACGAAAAGTACAGTGTGAAATTCGAGATTAATGCATTAAAGTACCATTTGATGTATACCATTTCTATACTAGACATAATATAAAACCACATTTAAGTTCATGTTTTTATTATTATTGTTATTGTTAGTCTTTAAACTCTGCTTTTATGGCCATTAGTTATGATAGTAATTATTATGTTATTTAGAGTGTACGAATATAAAAAATAAAGTAAGATATTTTTTTAAAACTAATTCTATGTGCCAATTGTATGAATATGACTTACATTTTTTTTTAAATTTCTGTTGTAAGAGATTGTTGATTTTAAAATGTGTATCATCTTTGCATTGTTCTCGGTTTCAGGTCCCAGTTCCGTATCAAAACTTTCTTCCATTTCTATCTTGTATCGATCTCACTCGTATTTCATGCATTCTGTTACAATGTGTTTCACCGTTAGGCAAACTTCGCAGATAAAATATTCTTCCTTTAATATTATTTTTTTGCTTATCGAAACTCACAATACAAAATATATTAAAAATGTTATTGTTTCGTGTTTCTTACTAACCCAAAAACGTTACAGTCAATACCTACATAACAAAGAGTTAATTTATGTAAATATTTTAAAGGTTATAAATTGCTAATTTCTTTTATGTATTCAATTAGTTGTGTGTAAGTTTAAAATTGTAATTAGGAGTGGATAGAAGAGCTAATCTATATTATATAGGCCATGCTGGGTATAATTGACAAAAGCTCGGTGGAGGCTATGTCCCTCCCAAATATTAAATAAAGCCTTCCCAAAACTCAAGCTGTAGGTACCTATTATGAATATGGGCACTTGTAATATGGTTAAAATTGTTCATTAAATATATTGATTAGTAGTCAAACCTAACCTATAATATAAGCGTGGAATAATTATATTCAACTGTTCAAGCAAGTTTCGGTTACCTTATCCTAGTTTTTTTTTCATTTAAGTTATATTTGATTCGTGTAAATAATAAAGCTTATGAAAAATATTTATTCAGTGTTCACATTCAACTCAAACCAAATTTAAAACATTTTGGATATTTAATAAATTGTGAATAATGAACACGACGCATAGACAAAAAATATTTACTGTTACATTTTATGTTCCAACTTCTAGAACTCCGACTACAGGGAAGTGATAAAATACTGTATTTCCATTCTACTAAATTGTTTTATTAATGTGACAAAATATATTGATTGTAATATTTTTTGCATTCTCTATATCTAACCAGACATGTTTATGATTAAAATAATAAAAAAATTTAAAAACTATCGTGAAATTAAACCCAAGTAATTAAAAAAATTTAATCAAAAAGTACTGTTCTTTTTCTAATCTTATATGTTCATTTTAATAATAGAATTTACGTTAATTAAAATGGCTTCAACTTAGAAATGTGGGTGGAGGAAGAAGTAAAAATTAAAATTCTTATGCTCATAAACTATACATTTACCTAGGTATCTTTATTAAAATTAGCAATTAGATGTTATCTGGGGGAAAAATAATCAATATATACGCAGTACTGCAAAAGTAGATGAAAATCCGACTTCAGATCAAATTATTTTAAAGATCAATTGTTTCGGTAGGTATGTATAGGTACTTCAATGTGCGGTGTAGCGTTTCTAATTTTACAATAGTATGAAAAAGGTTGATCATATAAAATATATTCATATATATATTTTATGATTGAAATAATAAGAATTTGGTTTCCTATACATATGGTGCCTATTGGCTACGACCAATAAAATTACTCTACGCATTTATTGGGTTACTATATTATAATACGTAATAGGCAATATTCATATACGTATGGAGTATGCTAATACAATATCTTCAAGTCAAGTTTTTCCACTAAAAAAAATGAGAATACAAATAATATAGGTACAACATGGTTTTAGAAATAAACTTTTACTAGCAAAATCAAGTATTACTTTCCAATTTGGCAAATAAAAATATAGCTCTAAACTTTAAATATAAATGTATAGCAAAAGTTGTTACATATTACGTAATTTTATATGAATTTGAACAAAAAGCTTAAGGATACATGTTCCAAAATTCGGACTTAAAATCATTTATTTTGCTGGCTGTACCATAAACTTTAAAATCTAAAATATTCATTGATGTTTTTCCAATCCCAATTTATAAAAAATAATGAATTGTACAACTAAGCTGATGTAAAAAGCACTGTTTAAAATTAATTTCATATTACATAATATTTCAGTATAGTTAAAACGACATATGTATCAAATACAATTCATTATAAATAAAATATTATTAAAAATTCTTAACTTAAGGTAAAATTGTTCAAAGAATACTAAACAGTAACTTTTATTAATTATACCTATCTATACAATATATAGGTATATGTAATAATATATGCATGTTTATTGAGTATAAAATACACAACTTTTATTTTAACTTAAAATGTCAAGGGCCTAACCTAACCGGATTTTATTCAAAAATAGAAACCATCATATATTTAATCAAGTTCACTGATGTATTAATATCACACATCCGTTGTCCATAGTTCTAAACACTAGAAATCTGTTTTAATATAGTGTAAATTCCTAAATAAACATCAGTTATTTTCCAGTAGCCAGACGAATAACTTAAACCTTGACAATAAGTTGCCCTGTGTTATTAAATCGTTTCTTAAAAACTACAGTACAATGCAGAACATAAAGATTCAGAAAGATATAGATATTATCTACTTATTATTTTTTATCAAACGTGACTGAACTATTTCACAATAACAACAACTTATATTTAAGTATATTAAATCAATAAATTTAAATTATTATTCTATTTAAATCAATAGATATTACCATAGATATAGCGTACTTTCCATCATTCAAAATTAAAAGCGTGATATTTGAATACTTACGGTTTTAATGCAGAAAAGTATTGGTAGATAACTGTCTAGCCATTTTGTATTATTATTTAAAATAATTGGAGCACCGACGAGGTTTATGAGAAAAATATTTTTGTATCAATAGCTGTTCCAATGCACCAGTTACCACGTAATATAATAGTACTTATATAGGCACACTGTACAATGAACACGGGTAAAATATTATTTTAACGTTATGAAGTAAAGTTGTTCTCCATAAAATAAAACGACCAAATATGTTTTTACATTTGTTTTATAATTTATTAGCATAACGTATAAATGTTCTTAATTAAAAATGTACCAATGCAAAATATTATATAATATGTTTTATGTATATCGCATATACACTTTATGCAATATGCATATTGCATATTTACCTACAGTACAGCTCCTACGAAGAAGACATTTATCAATTTTTATTTTGTTTAATTGATTGTTTAAACGTAACGAAGGAACTTACCTGTATACAATTTAAGTCGTCAACAAAATAGTGTTAGATACTTTAACAAAATAATTGTTTTCTCGGAAAAACCCGCGTTCACTAAATAAATGTATATATAAATTCGTGGGGGGAGGGGGAGGGTATGCTGTATTTCGGAAAACTCTGTTTTTGTGCGAAGGAAAATTCCCACAAAGATCTATCTGCAGAGAAGTTCCCTGGGCAACGTCGTACATGCTATTATCTTTCAAACAAACAAACAAACAAACAAACAAAACACAATTATTACTACTTATCTACTTGTTCTGTGGCTTTACATGCCATGGCCCATGATGCGTGTGCCCTAGAGATATTTGAACAAAGTTTTTTTCGGTTCCCTATTCACAAGTATCGTCGGGGCCGAACGTGCATCGCAGTCACCTATATAGCTATAATATAGTAATATTATCCAACACTAATAACATATTATACAAACGATCCGTATTATATTTTTCATGTGTATTATATGGCGTATACGGTATACAAAGGTGGGCAAGTTAATGAAAATAATTAACTCAAGTTAAGTTAAGTTAAGAGGACACAAGATCGATAAGTTAAAAGTTAACAGTTAACAAATTATAAATTTAACTCGATAAGTTAAAAGTTAATATAGAAAAAAAAATTAACTTAACTCAGTTTAAAAAAAGTTGATCTATTTTTTTTAAATTATTGTGTTAATCAAATAAAGAGTGAATGTGTCTTCCTATTTTCTAATTTATAAATTATAAAAACAATTTGATTGAACTTTTATCATAATGTACACTGTACACCCTTTTACTTTTCTATTATTTATTAATTTAAACTATGCTCATCTCAAATTAATAATTTAACAAATACATTTTTTTATATCGTATAGCAATTGAATGTTATAATACGTGAAGTTGATTATGATAAAGTACGATTACGATTTACAAACAACGTAAGGGACTGGTCGATGCAAGCGCACTATAATTCATAATATTGTCTACAAGACAAGTATAGACTGGCATAATATTATCATGTATATATTATACACAACTATAACTATATATGATAATTTAGTTTTCAAGTTATTTTTAGAATTTTCTTTACAATTTAAGTTTTATTTTTATTTTTATACTGATAATATCAGATATTATTTCTATAATAGTTATATTTACGTATAAACGAAAAATTTCAAAATGTTTTTAACTTATTGGTTTTTTTTTTTAAATCAACTGAGAAAAGCTAAGTTATTTCAACTGTAAATTAAACTAGTTAAGTTCATAAGTTGATTATAAAACAAACTAACTAGATAAGTTAAAAAGTTAAAAAAAAATTAACTTTTTAACTTAACTTTAACTTTTTAACTAGTTAATGCCCACCTTTGACGGTATACATATTATATAAGTATACATACTACATAGGTATAGGTAAACAAAAACGAAATTATACTGTCAGTAAAATTTTTTTAAATATCTCGTCAAATCAATAAGTTTAACATGTCCAAGTTACGGTCAGATAGAAAATGAGTGCGGAAGACTTGTCAAAAAAATTTTTTTACCATTATTCAACTAACTATTAACCTGTCGGCTGCCCTAAATGTGTATATTTATGCAATGAGCCACATTTGTCTGGAGCTAATTTTTATTTTTCTCTGTGATCAAAAATTTGTTTTTTAAGTTTATAGAATCCTTGTACAGTACCTATACATACTACTAAATAATATTGTCCATAAAACAATTTGTTAAATTATCTCAATAACTAATAAGTCACTTTTAAGTATTTTTAAGCATAAATTGATAATTTGTAAGCTCAGCTGTTTTCAATTATGAACAAATGTATACAATTTTAAAGTGCGGCTAACTTCTTAGAAACCGGGCAGTTTTATAATTTCAAAGTTTAAATTTTGTACGCCAATTGTAATAGCATACATTTAAAATGATTAAGTCACCCCTCCCATAACCCTAAAAAAAAGTTAGCCTTGATTCGTATAGCATTTTGAACTTTAATTGTATCATAATGTCGTGCGCTATTATTTTTATAGACAGGTACACTAGATTTACAAAAATGATGGCTATTGGCTTTATACATACCTTTGAATTATATGTATATTATACATGGAAACAAGAACACACAGCAGGTAGCTAGTAGCAATAATAAAAAAATCAAATTAAATCACACAAATAATAAAACGAACTAAAATTGATAAGTGACGGGACGGGTTAACCTTATCTGACTAACCCAAGACTGTTATAGTTATTAAATATTTTACCAATTTAAGAGTGAGACCAAACACATTTTGAAATTGAAAATTAAGGAACCCTATATTGGTATATGATAAAAAACAAAATCATGTCTTTTTGTGGTCTAAAAAAAGTTACATTTGCAGTCCGTTTTCCGGTTTGAATCATATTTCCCGGGCAAGAAAAAATCGCCATTGTGCATACCTATAGAGTATAGACCATAGTCCATAATATGATATTACGTATAAATATACTATTTTGCTACGCCATTTAAAGAGTGTAGATTTGTAGCAGGGATCAACGTGGCAAAATCTGTCATTTTAGAAGAATCACATTTGGACTGATTATTGACCCTCCTGCACACACCGTACAATAAAAATCATAGCAGATATAAATATACCTATAATAATATAGAACCTTGCATAGTATTCCAACGAAGCACTATTTAACTAGATCAAAAAAACAAACTTACCTATATATTATTATAGTACCTACATTTAGCAAATATCTTGACGTTACCAAAAATTCAGAAATGTATCGAATCTTAAGACACAAACACAACTACTAATTAAATATAAAATCAATAGGTATAATATGTTAATTTATATCATACTTGCACAATGTTATGTTGTTTTATATTGTTTTGAGTCAATATAAAATTTAATTTTCTTCTTGAAAATTCTAAATTGGTAGATATTTCCAACATTAAATCATAATATTCAATAATTTAATAAAATTAAATAAGTGCTTAATAATCTCCTCTATTCCGCCAGCATTACCTGTAGGCTGTAATTAGCTGTAATTAACTCGTAGTGCAAAAATTAAAAACCGTGCACTGTTTCTTCAGATTTAATATTTGGTCTATAACAATTCAATAATGAAAACTGATTAATTAATCACACGAATAAATTCAAATTCACACAGAGGTATATGATAGGAATCCTTATTAAAAGAAATTTAAATAATGTATTATTTCATATTAAAATATTTATTACATATTTGTCGACAGATAATTCGTAGGAAACACATTCAACTATAATACGCTAATATTAAAAGGTATAAAATTGTTACATAGAAGATAATATTTTATAGAATATATTGGATACGTAAGATTTATATAAATTATAGATTATAATAATGTTTCATATATTTCAGTATTATATAACTCTCTTATGTTTTTAATAATAATCGTTTTTTTTTATCAAATTGCGATAAATGTAAAATATAGGTAGTCACACTGAAAAGTCATAATTTAAAGGGATACAGGTGGTATAGGTACTACTTGTACAAAGAATATCGTCTAAACTAGCTAATACATTGAATTTAAACCAAAAAATGACTTCGATTATGATGGCAAAGAACATTTATATAATTGAAAACATGTACCTATATGTTAACTTTTCTAAAACTATAGACAAATTCTCACAAGTAAAATATCACGTTTTAGGTAAACCTTTTTCGTCAAAATCGACAGGATTTTATTTCATAATAATATTTTAATTGCTGATCTTTTTTCATCATTAAAATATTCGGTATTCTTCCATAAACATTTTTGAAAAAAATATTCACTTCCAGTTTGTGAAATTAAAAATACAAGTCACAATTTAAAAATAAGAAGTCGATAGTGGTTTCACTAAGAAATATATATACACACACACACACACACACACACACACGTATATTACGACTTTGAAAAAATAAGGGAAATACAAAATATTGAAATTACATGCATCGAAGAACTTTATATTTCTTATTATATTAAAAGAACAATTATTTTTAAAGCTGGGCCGATACCGATAACCGATATTGGTACCTACTATCAGTTTATTTAGTATAGGTTTCATTTTTTGAAATAGATATAAAAGCATATAATGATGGTGGTTATAGCGATAATACTACTTTCAGAGATTAATATTATAGAAATCATTTGGTAAAAACTAAACAGTAAGCACTGCGCAATCAAATTTGAATTTTACTTCATTTATTTATAATTGCTTGCTTGTAAAACAATAATGTTTTATCTGTTTACCACTATTGATAATATATTATAGAACCATAAATGATTAATTATTGTTTATTATATTATTATTAAATGGTTATAAATGTATAAATATTTATCATTAAATAATACTATTATCAATAATCATGAATTACAAACTGATTAACTGAACACAAACACACATTACCATTTTGTAGTACTTTATAGTATGTTATGTGAGTAATTAACAACTTGTTATTAAATAATCTTTATAATTAATAATCCTTCTTGCAGAAATCTAAGATGTTTCGATATGTCACATGATTTACCTATATCGGTTATCGGATTTTTTATATTGGTTCATGAATCCAAGGAAATAAAATATCAAATCTATTATCGATTTTATATTGGAAATAGATATATATCGGAAAAAAGTGTTATCGGCTCAATCTTAATTATTTCATACAAGCATTTATAAGAATATGATTAAAATATATTCAATTTTAAATAACGATTTAATTTTACATAAATATATTTTAATCATAATATAATATATCGCTATATGACTGTAATACCTACCTAGCTATTAATTTTTCTTAAATTTTCTTTATGGACTATACTAAAATATACATATTATCCAGTAAAGTATTGACGTATAATATTTATCAATTGATAATAAATCTGATTTAATTTTTTTTGATAACTGTACTCTGGAGTTATTTTGTTTGAAATTTTTAACTTTAATGTGTTGTTTAAGTATCACACAACGCATTTTTTTTATCGAGTATTAACAGTGTCCGATTCGTCAGCGCTAATTTTTTTTTTTTTAAGTTAAATTCAGAGGGTGGTTTACGAATATTTTGGGTAGACGGCCACCTTGTACGGCAGGCCCGACATGCCGATCACGTATTTGTACCGGACCGGTGGCCGGAGGATTGTCTTAACCGGCCGCTGAGACGAACGGCGCCCGTCACCGCGGGTCACCTGGTGGATAACAGTGCGGAACATCTTCAGCCACTTGACCACCGCTCTGTCACCACCACCACACCCTTCTCCGTCGGTGTTGCTTGACGACGATGACGACGATGACGACGATGACGACAAGGACGACGACACGCTGTCGGACCGCGCGCAGCTGACCGCGTCTTCCAAACTGCTGCAGTTCCCGGACACGTCATCGCTGGAGTTGGAGTTGGAGCCTCCTCCACCGTACGTGGACTGTAGGTCTCCGGATGACCCGTACGAAACAAGACTGCACGAGCGGCCGACGGCGGCCATGACGGCTATACGGCACGCGCGTGTCCTGCGCTGTTGCCGTCGTACACGTCGTCCGCGGTTCGTGGTACGGCCGTGCGTGGCAGACTCACAAGCGCGAATGGTCGCCGGCGGTACCGAGGCCACCGTCTTTATATACGCGACGAAGTGGTACATAGAACGACCACGGCACGTGTTGATGCTCGCCGTGACACGTCAAATCCGCGGCCGTGGTGTACGGCCGGCAACTCACGTCTCCAGTAACGTGACACCTGCAAATCACGCACGCGGCAAGTACGCGTGTACCCGTTACCTGGTACTCATAAGTCGCACGGTACGTAATATGCCTAATGTTGTTTCGTTGTTCGTTCCTTGAACGAGTGTCGCAAATAGTCACACATCGCTCAAGTGAAGTTTGTCTATAGTTGATGAAGGAGAGGCAAAACGTGCAACTATCTACGACCCGAAAATTAAAAAAAAAAAATGTAATCTATTATAACCTAACATTTTTAAAATAAAAAAAAAATTTTTTTGCACAATCACTCACTTTTGTAGGTATTTATTTACTTTTGATCGTAGCATTAATAATACTATCTTCGTCGATTAACTAATTATCTTAATATTATTTGTATTGACTGTTTCATATTGAAAAGAAGAAGAGATATGGCATTAAAAAAAAAGTGTCGACTCAATACCACGCGCGTGGTCTGATGGTCTTCTGAGAGGTTTCATCTCTAAAATAAATATGTTTTATAACTACACAGTTGCATACGGCATACATAAAGCTTGACAAAGGGGAGGGACGATTATTTTTTTTTAATTATAACTTGTTGATACGGAGGCCCTCCCTCTTCTACTTCACACTAAAATTAACTTCTTTTAACAATATAGGTATACTATTTATTGCATTTATTTGACACTTTTGATATTGTAAATACTAACGAAATACATAAAATACTGTTCATCTGTTTCGCATCTTATACCAATTGTAAATCCAAAACTCAGTCACGATTTCTAAATTGTACAAAACCTGCAGCAGTTTCATCTGTATATTAACTATAATCGTCCGTATAAATATAATTATACAAACGATTTGATGTCAATGACTTTATATTATGTCGATCAATTTTAGAGGTAATCAGATCACATTATGCTCTCATATTATAATATACCTTTTTAAGAACTTTCAATATGCACTCAGAACTTCACCAAGAATGTACTAAAGTTCAAACTAGGTAAAAATATCAGGATCTGTAATATCCGCGGAAAAAATATCCAGACGGAAAAAATGTACTAGGGAAAAATATCCAAATAAAAATTATCCATACTATTTTTATATTTTTTCCGGCAGTATATTTGTATATAGCAGAGGTGGCCAAACTACGGCTCGCGAGCCGCATGTGGCTCGCTTCATAGACTTATGCGGCTCCCATCTTATCGTAAAATACAAAACATTTTTACAAATACATTTGATTTTTTCACTTTTTTTTCATTTCGGCTCTTCCGTATATATTAATACATTGGGCGGCTCGCGAGTCTCTTCTCGCTGGCCACCCCTGGTATATAGGAACAACAATTAAGGATTTTTAATTGCACTATGTATTATTATTAATTACTATATTAATTTTTACCAATCATTATTATAATATACAATATACTCACTCACACAGTCACGCGGATATTTTATATTTTGATAATTTATATTTATAATTATAATTTTATATTTTTTCCTAGGGCATTTTTTCTGTCTTGATATTTTTTCCATTCGGATAATTTTTCCACGGATATTTTTTCCATTCGGATATTTTTTTCGGCGGATATTTTGAACTGAGTACTTTTTCTACGGATATTACAGATCTGGATATTTTAATCGGTTACTGGTAAGGTTCTTCGGACTACACACTGTCATTTACCCCGGTGCATTATACCTATAATTTATAAGTACATGATGAATGTGTGTGCCACTAGCTATAGTATCAGAAATACAAGTGTATGGTTAATATAAAATTATGAGAAAAAATATTTTTAATGACATAATTGTAAACAATTTACAGTAAAAATAATTCGAATTACAAGTGTGATTTTTTATGCTTTAACATTTCAGTAGGAGTCAAATACAATACACCCGGACAGTGAGGGCAGTTGTAGCGTTTGGCGTTCGGTTTTAATTTCGCCATAACGTCTTCACATTCTTCACCTAGAATAGTAAAAAAAAAAAATTAGCATACTAAATTATTGCAAAATTTGTAAAAATTAAATTATAATTATTGAAGTCCTGATCCCTAGAAGGTCTACAAGCTCTATAGCTTAAATTTGATTAAAAATAAACATTATACAGTAGAGTTTTTTTTAAACATTTTGATGTACCTAATTCAAAATTCGAACGAGTTGTTTTTCAGTTATTTAAATGTTTATTATACTAAGATAATAGAACTTGAAAATTATTTTACAAAAATATAAAATGGATGTAATATTGGATCTAGTATTTATTATACTTGGTCCATTTTTATAAGTTATAAATGTTAATAGATAAATATAAATAACTACAATTTAAAAATTTTGAAATTCCTATAAAAGTCCTCATATCTTGTAGACCCAATATCATGAATCTATTATCCTTAATACACAAAGTCAAATAATTCAAAAACTACTAATTTGGATTTTATGTCATCATTTTTAGAAAATCTATCCACTAAACAATTTAATATATAAAAGGGGAGTTGTCATTTGATAAATAGAATTTTATATCTCCACAGGATACTCCTTAAGTAGTAAAAAATATCTCAAGCATTTTGAAATATATAATCTTTAAGTACATTTAAAAATTCTAAAAATCAGATTTTGAACAACTGCATTATAGAAGAAGAAAAATGGGGTTATTAGCATGCTTGGTGAAACACTTTGTATAGTAGAAACAGTGTACCCGGTAAACTACTATTTAAAAAGTTTTAAAATAAAAATATGGAAAAATCATTCTAACGAAATTCTGTTATTTTTAATTGAAAATTTGAAATATGATATGAAGTAAGAACAGATAAAAGACACCTGTTACGACAATATGTGTTATAATATCATATATTGTATTATAATGATAAAAACACTTGGTTTAACAACAGTGAATAGCAATTAGCAAACACTAAAATAGAGAACATGGGAAAACAATACTTGCAACTGTGAAATCATTGGAATACGGGACGACAGTCAATCGCACAAACAACGCTGTTATTATGCTTCGAAAAACTAAATATATTCTTATAATAGGTAATGTCAATTCCAACAGCCTAGAGTCGATAAAAAATTTCACCAACAATGATCAACCTTACAAACCCTAAAATGTTGTGTTTGTACACATAGCTTACTTATCCACTAATAAAAATATATATAAGTTTAAAAGTAAAAAAGACGTTCCTACCTATCAAATTACCTAATGGTTTCATTTTAATTAAAACATGTATAGAAAAATGGTGTTCACACTGCAGAACTTCAAAAAAGTTAGTGGAGCAAAAAAAGAAACTATTATGGTATACGAGTACAATAATATTGTTACATTGATAAAACGATGTATTCAATTAATCTGAAAAAGTAGGACTTAGCGCTAGTCATTTATTTAGGCTTCAGGTTAGGTATTAGATGTATTCGAGTATTCAACCACCGGAATAAAAATGTAAATAAATATTTGAGTACTCATAACCGATATTATTCGGGTTGATATGAGTGGATACTTAATACGAGTATTAATAAGGAGAGGAAAAACTTAACATGAAAATTGTAGTTTCATAGTTAGGTACAATGTATATTTATTATTTACCTAATTTTTTAGATTATAAGATATTTTTTAGAATATTATTTAAACTTTAAGTACATAACTGAAAAATTAATTACTAATTTACTAATAAATGAATGGACGCAGAAAAAGTTAAGTGTAGATAACGATAAATATTCTATAAACAATAAGTACCAACCGGTTGTAAAATTGTTCCTGGTAATAATTATTATTAATTAGGTAACTAATTATAAAACCAAACTAACTGCAAAAAAACAAAATATAATAATAAAATTCTTTAGCATATTGTTACTTATCAGTAGGTATCTAAATTGTAGACTCCATCAACTAAGGCACCTCTTAAAATCAAAATACTTACCTCTCAAATTAAAGTAATTTTATACAAACAACTAATTCGCCTAATAATGAATTAAGATATCCATTGTGGGGTTCCGTAAAAACTTTAAACATCAAAATCCTCCAGTATTTCTAATCTATAAGTCTTGGATCACTAATGCTCAACGATTCGAGAGTAATCACACACTTCCCCATGACCTACAAATTCCAACAATACCTACCCTAGCTGCTCACATGTATAAAACATTCCACAGTAATACCCACAACCACGGCCGGCGAGAGGGTGGGGCTGTAGGGGTCAGAGCCCCTAGGCCCGGACCTCCGGAGGGGCCCGTTGTCAGGGGCGTATTTAGGCACAGCCGCACAGGCCCTGTAGGCCTAGAGCGGTGACATTTGGAGGAGGACAAATTTTACTAATTTTTTGAGTAGAAAAATTACTTTTATACAAATTATATATTTATATATTATATAATTTAGAATTACAAGTTAAAGCGTAAACATTATTTATAAGTGCTATACAGCTTTATAAATCTCAGTGAAATAAGTATATATAAGTGAAAGGGCCCGGAAATAATCAGCCCTGGTGCCCACCAAAGCTCTTGCCGGCCCTGCCCACAACCATATTAACCCAGTGATCTTCGAACTCTATTCCATTACTCTCCCAAACAATCCTCCCCATCAGGGAGAAAAAAAGAAAATTACCAAGAGACCTACTCAACAATTAATAATCTCAGGATAACTTAATAAAAAAAAAATTCAATGTTCCTAACCCTACCAATTCGCCCTTGAAGTAGTGCCATTGGACACCCCTTTCACTTACGTCTTCCAGTCTTGTTAAACATCAGCTTTTTTTACTTATTGTGTATATTATTACAGATTGTAAATATTTTTAAAAAAATATATTAAAAGGTATTTGATGATTATTTTGAGGTTAGATGTTTCCAAACATTATACGAACTTTCACGAGTCTGGGTGACACACTGGATGACACTAGTGTAAAAAAACTTTTAATTTTTTTCTATTTTATTACTATTTTTTTAATATAATAATTATCTTTTTTTAATACTTATTGCACAGAGTTGAGATTTAGAAATGTTACGTTTATACATAAAAAAGTGAAATGAACGTTTAAAATAATTGTAATATTATCAAGGTAATACATCACCTGTTATCTGTCAAAAAATCTCAATTCATTATAGTCTTATAGTAGATAATAGAGTAAACAATACATAATAAAGTACATTTTTTTTTATAATTTAAAATAAATGATAGTTTAATTTATATTTATTCTAATTTACACAACCTACAAAAATGAATACAATAGTTACTTATTTTCTACACGCAAACTCCGAAAACTCGAAACACTTTCTCAAAAAGAATACCATCATCTCTACTAAGCTCAACAAAAAAATTCGCACGTACCACTTTCAGGGCAACCCTTCAAAAATGACGTTTTCTTTAGACTTTCCAATTCAAACTTAATATTATATATTGATGTTCTTATATTTGTAGAGTTTATGGAATCTTATAATACATCATCGTTAGACGTTAAGAAAAATAAAAAGAGACGTTTAACAAATATTTTTTTTTAAGTTCTATCAGTTTAATGTAGTTACATTTTTGAAAGATCCCTCTGAACAAATATCAATTTGAGTAAAAGACTAAAAAGTGTAACAGAAAATGTATTGTTCTCAAAATTATGTTTTGAACTGAATTTTTCACAACTCTCAATATTTAGGTACTTCTAAAATATAAAACTGATTTATTTATTTTATTAAACTCAAAATAAAAGTACTTTGCTCAAATTCTTTAGGTGCTTTGTCATATACGTATATATTTTGTCTAATAATTTACATACAAACAAGTGATTAAAAATATGTATAATATATGAAATAAAAAAACGTATTCAGTGCAGTGGAAATTTTTTTTGAAAAATTGCAACCGAAGCATATAAATATATGATGGTGTTAATAAGAGCCGAGAGAGTGGAAAAGAGAGACATCTCAGTGTGAGAGAATGAGATAGACAAGCAGAGACGCAGAAGTGAAAATTATTTGCGTTGAGATGAGTTATTAAATAAAAACTAATGCTATTTAAAGAGTTATTAATTGAAAACGGAGCAAAATAACTACTAGTAGTACATACATAATTATGAACTATTTATGCATTCATTGTGGATAATATGTTCTTATAGATTCGTAAAATATTCTATTTTCTTATACCGTACGTACCTGACGTACATAATTGGATATAAAAACAAACAGATCAAAATTTAAGAGAACACAGGCAAAAATAATATAGATAACATTGAACTAAAATATAATCTTGAATTATGCATTTTAATTAATGATAACGTCTGTAAGTGTAACACAATAGATACTCAACATTATTAATTTATTAATTTAATTCTAAAACATACATTGGATTTATTTTAGAGGAATATTAAACATGAACGGATACACCTATGATCTGTATTTTTTATAAAAATAAATAATGTATAATATATAAAGCGTTATTACTTATTTTAATTGCACTCCTCGAATTGTAATTAAGTACTATATATAGCATAACTGCATACCATGTTTAAATATTTATTTTTAAATATACTGCATTACAATATTACATAATTCAGTTTCTGAGTATCTATTATTATAACTTTTAGGGTATTATATAATTTGCGATAAATACTAATATATTGTGCACTATAATTCATGTATTTTTTAACAACTTAAACAAAATATTTATGTCAATTTTGATTTTAAAATTAATTTGACTTAAATAATAGCTATACGTAATTTAATGTAATAGCTATTTAATATTATATTTATGAAAAAATGTATTTAATAAATGCATAATAAATACTATAAGCTATAAATAGGTACTAGGTACTTAATTTTTTTTTAAAAGACATTAATATCATTGTTATATAAAACATTTAGCTATTTAAAGTTTTGAATTATAATTTTTTCCCCACTACAAAAATGATTAAGGGTGCTACAAAAGAGGTTAAAGGTTAGATTACAATGGTGGCTCTATATATATTCTTAACATAATGTACTAAGATTTAAAATGAAACGATTCTCAGTATTAAAAACAAAAATTGTATATCCTGAAAATTATTTAATATTTTTTAAATTTGAATATATTTTTATATGATATAATTTCCAACATAAAAAAAACAATATTAAGTTAGGTACCAAAACAATAACTGTTCAATATTTTACATAATATGGTATTTTAGTTGGTACTTGAGTGTCAAAAAATTAATATTTTATTAGTTAATGTGTCTTTATAAACCACTAAAAAATATTTTAATGTTTGAACCTATACAACTCAAACACAATATGACCATAATTTCTTGGAAAAACAATAGGTACTTTTTTATTACCTTTTTTTAGTCTCAATTAATTTATAGGGGGTTCTGAATTGTGACAAGTATAAATGTGAAAGGTAATCTTTAAAAAGTAACTTTTGAGAAAAGTTTTATTCATTTTTATTTCCATGCGATTTTACCTTCATAACTAGGCCATTAATTTAAAGTGTTTAGTGTGATTCATATTATTATATTATATGTCATTAATGATTAGATTAAATTATAATTTATACAAAGGTCATGAAGTCATCTTTTTTTATATTTTACTTATTTTTACGAGTGAAAAGTCAATATACGGACTCTAACAAACACAGACATAAAAAATCAGCTATTTTCGAGTATTATACGTTTTCATAATTCAACAAACAAAATAAGTAGGTTATATACTTATGTTTTAATCACAAAAAAAAAAAATTTCACTTTTGTTTGTTTATGATACAATATAAAATGTATGTGCTGATAGTAGAAATTAAGTAAGGTCGAATCGCGCTTTTTTTTTTCAAGTTGCTCTCAGGACCAAAACAAGTAGTGTTTAAATTGCACTCCCGAAACTACCAGCGGTGTGTACAACAACACCTCACCACAATTAAACCACAGCCATATTCACATTTGATTATTTTGTAAAGTACTTGACGACCTAAAGAGCACACGCAAGCGGCAAAAAGTGTAGGTACCTACTAAAATATCTATTCTTGAGTCTAAACAAGACCAAATATATACGTATTTTTTTCAAGATAATGTATGCAATCATATTTCTTGACAATAATCACATTACGTTTATTTCTAAATTTGTTTCGGCATGTAACACTAAATCTATCGACAGTCAACACACACACACACACACACACAATTTTCAACTAATATTTACAAGTTTTAAGGAATGATCAGATTGAGTGCAATCAAACATCACCTTTTTTAACCTGATACTTGATAGTATTACATTTTGATTAGGGTAGGTGCTGTTCAACCTCCCCTTTGCCAATATTACTATCTTATGGCAATTTAACCACTATATGAATAGTTTATAAACATCTAAGCATAGCTAAGGTTTCATTATATACTTAAATATTTAAAATTTAACTAAACTTCTCGTGATTATTTACTGTTAAAAAATTCAAGTTATAATAGCTAATATATAGAATATACCTTATATAGATACTTACGAATAGATTTTATTTCAGAAAAGAAAACTTCAATTATAATATTATATACCTATATATGTATGTATTTATATTATATACATAAAGGTACAATGTACATACCTTCAGCGGTGCCCGAAGTAGTTTGAGAGTCACACACTTGTCGATGTTGCAGTTTTTCAAGAGCACTCGTCACTTCAATTGTGCTGTTGCAAAAAGGACAAATCCACGGATCGTACACCACTAGGCTTTGACCCGTTAAACTGAAAGTTCATCACTGACCGTAAGATAATGACAGCTTAAATAAATTTATCAGCTCACCAATCATATGTCAAGTACGGCGCTAGTCTTACTCCACCATATTTATCATCTTCACACACCTGCCAGTCGTCACCGCAGAAAGGATTAGGACCCGTGAATGATACATCTTCGCCGGACGGTCCGACATACATGACTTTTTGGTCAGCGGCTAGGAGCCTCTTCATTGTATAACCGATTTCGGCGTTCATAAACTGTACCATGTCCATGGACAGTTGCCGTTCTGCTCTTCTATTACTCCTTTCTAAAAATACATGTGCAAATATTAAACAGGCTTGGACTTGGCTATAGCTGCATATAAAAATGTAAAAAATCATTATCGATACCTTCGAGCTTAAGTTTCAAAAGATTATCCCAAGTATTACGGAGTTTTGTAGCTTTGAGTATTAAATTTTCAGCAGCTTCCGGTAATGGAAACTCCAATTGCAACCAAGAGTCACAAATGATTCTAGAAATAACAGTTAAACAATTAAAAATTCAATTAATGGTTTATCGAGAAAATGGTTAATTAACACTAACTGGGAGAAATTCTGATTGGTGCAAATATTTCTGCTAAATAAAAGAAGAGTCTGTGCTCCTGGCATCCGTAATGAGTTCATAATATACGCTTTGGTAGTTTCCAAAAGTGACCTGAAAATGATCGCAATTACTTCAAACTATAAATAGATCGTAAGTTTTTTAATTATGTTTATTTTTAAGACATCAAACAATAAATATACTATCTTCTGGTTTATTTGTATCAAAATAAGTTCTAAATACTGAGTTTTCTATAGGACTACAAGAAATCATAGACATATAAATAAGCAAAAAGTATAATATTGTAGTCTATACTTTAGACATACTTTAGTATAACATATGTTCAAAAATATTTGAATAAAAATGCATTTTTATTATATTTAATAACTAATATTATTAATATACACGCTCATTATTCATATTAACAACTCTGTCTCGTATACTAAAAAAATATACTTATAATATGTTTTTACTTTTAATCAGTAATATTTAGTAGATCAATTTGAAAAAATCAGGGAAGTAGCCCTGCTGTATAATATGTACCGAATGTACCTCGTCATTGATTTGGTCACTAAATTAACCAATACGCGTGTATTGAATTTGAATTCAATCATTATACACAATAAAAAAAAAATGATTCCAAACAGATACGGCAGCATATTATATTACATTACCTATGGATGTATATTGCTATTAGTAATTTATTTTACTTTAAATTATAGGTTTATAATAAAGTAAGTTGAATTAATGTTTTCCAAAAACAAATCGAATATATTTTATAATAAATATTTCATACAATATTAGTAATACCTGGTATTAAATATAAAAGTCACCAACACCATATAACGGTGTGACATAGGTTACGATGATAAAAATAGCTTAAAAATAATCTAAATATTTTGACAATTTCATTGTGTATACTGTATAGTAAAACATTTTGAGTACGTATTTTTGAAATATTTAGATCACTATATAAGAACAATTTATGAAGAATCTTGTTTTACATTTTCAAGCCTTGGTTTTTAAAATTAAAAATCTTGTGCAATTTTAACTAGTTAAATTTTAATTTTCGTGGTTTTGACAACATATATTTAAATTTTAACTTCAAAAGCTTATAAAAAAAATGGTAACTAATAATTTTCAATAGTTTTGAATTGCTTTAAGAGCCACTTTTGTGGGATCGTGCATTAAACTGTCGAGCTTTTCAACCATGTTTAAAAATGTTTATCAACTGTTAAATTTTTTTTTTCATAAGGTGGGAAAATGCAGTACCACTATGCCGTACATTAATATGGCATGCGAGTCAATGACATAATATGTCATGTGAGTTAAATTTGAATTCAATGATATAAAAATATAAAATTATTGTATAAGTATGAAAAATGTTTCTGAGGGAAGACGGACTATCAGCCCTTATACCTATATTGGCTATTACTAAGTATATATTTTATGATATAATTGCTATTAAAGTAATTTTTTTTACTATTAGTAATAATTAATAAATAATAATACAGTAGGTTGAATTAATTATTACCAAAAACAATGAATTTGAGAACGTTTTCGTGTGTTTATAATAAAATAATATACTTTAAAGGCTTTAAGTACACACGAATAATATTTTTAACTACCTACAACAAAATAACTAAAATCGTTATTCTTTCTTACAAATTTAAAATTGGGTAAAATATAATCTATAAAAAAAAACAGTGAAAATAAATTCTTTTAGATATTTTGATTACAGTATGAACTATTTAAAAAAACTTTTTTTTAAGTGTTCAATTCTTAGCTACAAAAATTGAACATTTCATCAATTTATAACTTCAAAATAATTTGCAAATTTTTGTAATTTTGTCAAAATTTTAACTTTAATCACTGATACGACCCGTTCCTATTTATGTTTAATTATTATAAAAACTTATGAGCAACCTTGGAAATTGTAATTATCTTAGGTAATTAGTTTAAAGTTACACAAAAAAAATTGATTTTGTCAAAACTGGTTTCATGTGAAAATTCCCGTGTTTTTTAAATTTTTGTTTGTTTTTTCCTACGCTTTTAGAAACTACTGGACATTTTTTACTTTTGCCCTCCTATACCAACTAGATTCACTTTCCTAGCAGAAAAGATTCTGAAAAAGAAATCAAAGCATTTTTAATGGCCCAAAAGGTGAAAAAATACAAAATACATAAAAATAACACACATCATTGTAAAATACTAAAATCCATACATACATCGCACCACTCAGAATCTATAATTAGCAAATTTCAAAAGCCTATACAAATATGTTAAAAGAATTATAAACAATTTTCCAAATAAAATGTATTTCAATATAGCAAAGGCTTAACTTGACCATAAAGGTTGACTATAAAAGTCGAATAGCCAGGTAAATACTAAGGATACTAGCCTATATTTCTTTAATTACTCATAACTGTAGTTTTTGAAAACAATATTTAAAATAGCTGGTATTTACTATTTACGTGTATTGTGTATAATTTTTTTATATTTTATATTTTGTATATTTTTTTAAATTTTACTTTTAAAAAATAGTTTTTTATGTTTATTCAAGAAAAAATTTTAAATACTCTTTTAAAATTTTGGATAACGGCACTTATTACACAGGATATTTAAATATAAAACGTTATTGTATGTTTACATACATAATACGTAATGTGGCATAAACACATGGTTAAAATATGATAAATTGATGAAACTTATGAGCAAAAAAAAAAAACCAAGCAATGTTTTGTTTTTGTAAATTAAGGGTTTGATTAATTACTTATAGAGCTATTAGAGTAAAATTTTTATTTTCATAAGACCATAAATTATTTGAACAACTCAAATAAGGAAATAAATAATCAAAAGAAACAAAAAAGTTAAAAAACATGAATTTATAAAAATGTTAATCAGATTTAGTATTTTAATTTTACATAAAATCGAATAATACGCGAGTAATAATGTTTATAATATATATAAATACCAAATATAATGCTTTATTGTTAAAATTCCACAAAAAAAATAACCACGCCCAGAATTACAACAGTCATCACTAAATGGCATGCTCATGTATTTTGATAATATTATAAAGTACTTTTATTTAGGTAGTTTTTATAATGTCAAATATTATACCTGTACCTATTAAGTACAAAACATATGCCAATGTTAAAGTATAAGTAAATTACATTTTTAAAAGCCTAATGCAATTTAATATATACCATTTAGTATAGTAGGTAGTTATTTTTTTTCATCAATAGTTTTTTAAAATAACTGGAATTTCTCTTTTAGTTATTTTATTTTTTACACAGATCTAAATTACTGAAAATGATACATTTTTTAAATTTAATTCTAGAGATAAGGAAATATTATTTTTTATAATATTATTATAAACAATGAAATTGCATTAGATGAATACATTAAACCAGGAATGTCCTACATACTGAGAGGCTAAGGCCACATTTTCTATAATATATATGTGTAAAAACTTAAAAATAAAAGTAAAAAAAAAATATAATAATACATACATAGGTACATTTTAAAGCGCTGGTCTCATGTGCAATCTATACCGTACAAGCTATACTGACCAGTGTGATTTACTGTTATGGCAATAATTGCAATATACCGATTTTCAGTCCACTTATCAAGTTATCGAGACTACTTCTAATATAATGCCAAATTTAATGTGTACGCTTAAGTAAATGTAATTATAATTTTAATTATTTATGTTAATCTAATTGTACGGAAATGTAGGAAAATTAACTTAGCAGTATAAGCCTTAAAAATGATAAATAAAATAATGATTTGTAAAAACAGGAAACTAGCTATGCCGTATATCTATAGTTTTGTAGGTAAGTCCCTCGTCATTGGATGTGTTAAATTTGAATTCAATGATACATCATTGAACAAGGAAAAATGTCGCCATCGTCCTATATTTCGAAGGATATTTTTATTCATTATATTACAATTGGTAACTTTTTTTTTTTATTGATAGTGGCAAATTACAGGAAGAATGGTGGCGTTCAGTTAATACAACCAATACGTTTGAAAGTTTTTAAAGAGACATAAAAGATACATTTTTATAAGTCGATTATAATTTCAACGACAACTGTAAAACTACAAGCTTTAATAAAATTGTTTAGGTAAGGTGAGACTAGGTACATTTTTTTGCGTAGATGGCATACGACACAAGTATTAATTTTTTGTAGATAGCATAGGCTGGTAGATAGCATATGACACATGTACCAGTTGTAGTGCTGCAGCCTCTTAATAAAATTTTATTACAATTATTAACCAAAATAATGTATATTATGTTAAAATTTCTATTATTGTTACTTATTATTATTAGTATTAATCACTTTAAAATCATTATTTAACAAATATACAAATATGGCTAATCAAATAATATAACTTTTATTTCATTAAATAACCATCTTTATTAAAAATATAATCATACTTCCAAGATAAAATGTGTTGGTTTAAATATCAAGCTGTATGATTAAAATAGTTAAATAAAGCAAAACGCAAATCAATAAGTTTTTATACTTACATGTATATTAATACTTGGTGCTTAGAGCTTACAGTGTTTTTCCCTTTAAACTCAGGAACATAGATTATTTCAGATTCAGTAAGTTGAAGTACATCTGAATGATTACCAAAATAACTCATAGGATGGAGAGATACAAATGGTTTACCTTCAGTATGAAATAAATGTTCTTTAGTAGTCTATAAATAAATAATAAAATAATAATGGAGTATGATTCAAAACATTTAGAATAAAAAAGTATTTCTGAAAATTATTATGAATTTTTTTAACCTTGCAAGAATTAAACTCATCAGCAATTGCAATATGAGGATACAGTCCACTACTTAAAATAATTTTTAACATCATTAAGTCTTTATAGCTAATTGCAGTAGATCCTTTCAACAGTTGCTAAAAAAAAATTATTATTAATTCAATATTTTCCTTTTATAATGACGTGATCAAATGAATAGTTTTTACTTTAACTTGTCGCTGATTATGCCGCATTCTAAAATCTACATCTCTTATATCAACTGAATTGTCTTCAGCATCTAAGTTATCATCAATTTCCCACATATCCTTTTTTAATACTTTTCTCTTTCTCGTATCTTCCTCTTTGTGTGTTTTTTTCATACCACGTAACAGTTTTAATTCACCGTGTCTAAAGGCTCTTTCTGCACTAGTCATGTCATCCATATTTTTTTCTTCATTTTTTACTAAACCACATTCCTGAAAAAAAAACAATAGGACTATGATTTAGTTTTCAAACGAATTAAGTACAGTAAAATATTTACATCCAACAAATCTTTAAATTGTCTCCTCAATTTAGTCATCTCATAAAAACGTTGTTCTTCAAAACCTCGTCTCTTACACCATTGACGTGTATTGGTGTTTTGACTATCACTCTTCAACTCTAGCCATTGCTTAAATGCATTAAGTAGAATTATTGGATCACCATGATCAGATTCTAAATCCATTCTAGCTCTCTAGACAAATAAAATCATTATAATTTGTATAAATATTTAATTTTATTATTTAACTGATTATACTTCGCATTCAGAATCTTTGTATGCTTTATTAGTGAACGGTGTTTGAACTGACAGAACACATGCTAATGACAATACAGGTTCCAATTGATCAAACAGAGATCCCATTATTAACATTTTTCCAAGCGGTATGTCAACTGGAAGTCGTGATAACATGTTTCCGATAGGAGTCAATTTTTCTTCTTTTGTTAATGCCCCCTTCAATAATAATTTTTATAAAATAAGTGAACTTAATTTTTCAATGACAATTTTATTTGGTGACATGGCTTTTAGTAAATTGTTTGTTTATTCATTCTAAAGTTTTGACATAGATAGAAACAGCACAACATACAATTGTAATATACCTCTGAAAATAATTATTTAACCACTTAACCCATTAGTGCCTTGCGTTGCCAATTAGACCTATTTTTAGGAATTTCTCGTAAATTGGGAATTATATTTTAAAAAAATTTTTTAATAAAAAAAAATAATAATGATAATTTTACATTTTTTTAAAAAAAATTCAGGCGTTAATGGGTTAACTCCCATACTCCAATATAAGACTAATAAAAATATACAACAAAGTATAAACCATGACATTATAAACTAGATATATAATTTTAATGTAGTCTTAAAATTATGTTTCTCAACTTACATGTTGTTTCAAGGATTCTATAGCATTTTCTATATTTTCTGGTTGTGGTGGTTCAATAAATGGAAATAGCCGAGCATTAGGTAATCCCATAGCTACCATTTGCAATAACAATGCATCTAGGGGTACTTTTTGTAGCTCTGGTGTACTGTAGTCTGCCATAGCATCAAATTCATCTTCAGAATACAATCGATAGCAAACTCCAGGACCGGTACGACCTGAGTGAAATATTCAATGTGAAAATTAAATGTTAATTGAATTTATATTGGAAATATATTAAATACCAGCTCTCCCTTTGCGTTGGTCAGCACTTGCTTTGCTCACCCAGAATTCCTTAAGTCTTTGCACTTTACTGGTTGAATCATAGCTCATTTCTTTCACCTTTCCAGAATCAACAACAAATCTAATGCCATCTATAGTGATTGAAGTTTCTGCTATGTTGGTAGATATAATACATTTTCTTGTACCTTCAGGCGCATAATCAAAAACCTAAATTAAACAAGCAATTTTATTATTAAATGTTTTATCAGTGTTAAATCATTTTGTTAATAGTACCTTATCTTGTTCTCCCAACGACATTGAACTGTGCAAAGGAAGTATAATCCAAGTGTCATTTTTTTCGCAATAAACTCTTGCTGCATCTACTACTGATGTTATTTCCGCCATACCACTTAAAAACATAAGTACATCTCCTCTTTCATGTTTAGGATACTTTTTGTCAATCATTTGCATAATTTTTATAAAAGGAGATGGATCAAAACGTTCTGATTTCTTGCCTAATACTTTCATTTCGCTAATAATTGGATGATATTCTAACTTAATAGGATATAAACGACCTGGTACCTACAACAAACACATTTTTATTAACTGACATATCAAACCTTTATAGTTCATTTAGTAATGAATGTAATATTTGTGTAACAAACAAAAATTAAGATATACAATTTACCTGTATCAATTTGGCTAATGGAGAAAAGTATTTGCTAAACAGGTCTACATTTATGGTAGCAGACATAAGAACAAGTTTAACATCAGATCTTTGATGTAACAAACATTTCATAACACCCAGCAAAAAGTCTCCGTGTAAATGGCGTTCGTGTATTTCATCCAAAACAATAACATCATATTGTGATAATAAATCCTCCCCACAAACCTAAATAAATACATTAGGTATAGATGAGTATTGTTTCAATGAACAAAATAATATTAATATATTTATGAATAATGTATAACATAGTAACCTGTCTTAATAATAATCCTTCAGTTAAAAACAAAATTTTAGTGTCTTTATTAACTGTTTTTTCAAACCGAATTTGATATCCCACATCATTGTTATGAATGGATAAAGATTCATAAGCTACTCTTTTTGACAGTGATATGCATGCAATACGACGTGGCTGGGTGCAAGCTATAATAGATTATTTGCATGAGAAACAATTGTAGATAATAGAATTAGAATTCATATTTTTATAAATGTACCTATTCTCTTAAAACCAGCGTGTGACAAGTATTGTGGAATCTGAGTAGATTTTCCGCACCCAGTATCTCCAGCAATAATTACAACTCTGTGATGTCTTACTGCTTCAATGATTTTGTCTCTTAAACCAAAAAGAAGTATTGTGTTAAAGTCATAATTTGTATAATTGTTATTAATTGCTCACTTGAATTGGTATACTGGTAAATTTTGTTGTGTTTCTCTAAGTTTTCTCAACTTGTTAAACTTTTCTTTTTGCTTAAAATCCATGTACATAAGAACCAATTGACGAAACTTGGATATATCTTGTTTAGTTAAAGGTCTTTTTTCATAAGCTTCTTCTTGATCGTATGTAGGTAACCTTGAAGCTAATTCATCATCAGAATAATACATTTTTAAGTTTATTAAATGCATTTTGTCAAATACTTCTGGAAGCTCAAGGGGGTTAGAACTTAAATTAGCTACAACAGAATTATCAATGGTCTTTTTTTTTGTAGTGAATGATTCAAACTTTTTTACAAATAGCCAAACATCACTAATGTCTTCAACTAATTCTTCATTAAAAAATACTTTTTCTAAAATACGCTTATAATCCAAAAAAGTAAAAGGTCTTTTAGAAGTTTTTTGGTGTTTTGAATTGTAATTTTCATCATTGGAGTTTCTTCGCTTTTCATGATACATTTTTCTTAAGTTAACCCTGTAGTATAAAATAATAAATATATTCAATCATTTATATATTATGTGGTATAATAAAATAGAAAATAGTAAAATCAACAATTTATAATAAAGTGTATATTAAATGCCTCCTCCCTTCATCCAAATCATAATTCATAATCCAACACCTATACATAAATTAAACACTGGTATTATTAAAACTATAATTATTTATATTTTTTGAGTTTATACAATGTATATTATTTACACAGTACACACAAATTAAAATGTCATGAATAAAACCAACATATTTTAAAGACAAAATTAAAACAACAGTCATTTTAGGATAAGGATTTTAAAGTAATATAAAATGGTAAAATATTTATTTCATTATGTTAAAGATAAATAAGCTAAAATATGAAAAATACAATAAAATATACAGTGAAGTAACAAATAACTTTTAAACTATCATTAAGTGAAAGAGAATCATCATACAATTTTAAAATAAATTGGATAAAGTTACTCACTATGTAGGTTAAATAATTTTGGTTAGTCTTACTTTTAAATAAAACCATAGTCTATTAAATACATTTTTTTTTAAAATGTTTCTTCTAAGTCAAAATCACTGATTTTATGAAATTTAAATTAGAAGGGTAATGTGAAGTGGCATTCAGCTTTTTCTACTACTTTTGTTTAAATAAAACATAAATTTATAATGTTTATAGTTAAAATATGCAAAATCATTTGTATCAATAATATGATAATTATTAGACATGAGTACATGACTAACTTAATTTGTAAAAGGACACTTCCAAAAAAATATATAACAATCCATATAAACCCTAGACCTTATTATAACTAATAAACATTTGTTACAACTTAACACTAATTTATAGACAAAATTGGTTAATTAATCATAAACAGGAATTAAGATTTATCAATTGTGGTTTTTATAATAACAATATACTAATAAATAATATTATATAAACAGATTTATTTGTTATTTAATACATTAGTTATTAGTTTTAAACATTGAAACAAATATCACAACTAATAATCTATAATAATTTATTTAAAAATAAATGACATCATGTTATACTTTCAACTAGAAAAGAAAAATTCAATCATAGCTATTTTGATGTAAATCACTAACTTCGTCCAAAATATCCTCGACAACATCAGTTTTTGAAGGCAAGGCGTTTGTAAATAAGTTACCTAGAATAACGGTATAAAATACAATTAATTTTTATTTTAAGATAAATTTAGTTAGATTGTAACTTAATATTTTTAAATTACTAAATGACATGATAAATATCTTACTAAAAGAAAAAATATTAAAAAAATTGAATTTTAAAAGTTTATTAAAGCTAGGAAATGATTAGTGACGGGTCGAACTGTTTGAATCTCGAACCAAACCAAACCAAACCCTCGATGTTCGGTTTTAAATTCAAACTTGGTATGAAAAAATTCAAACCAAACTATCAAGCATCTTTTACTGTTCAAAAATCAAACTTGAAAATATATGTCGAAAAAAAAAATAAGAAATTATCTTAATGTATTGTAAAGATGTATTGTAGATAGACTTAAAAGTTAAAATGTAGAATAGGTAACACACTTAAAGTATAATAGTAATTACGGTTGATTTAATTTTTAGGTACAATGTAAATGATAAAAAATGTTGAGTTCGAGTTCGACTTAAAATAATTCTAGGTTTGGTTCAGTTTGGTAGAAAATATGAAGGGTCAGATTCCAAAAAATAATTTAAAGTTAGATTCGATTTAAAAAATTAGAGTTCAACCCATCACTAGAAATGATTAATGTATAGCAAATTCTATAATTCAATACACAGTAAATTGATTTAGGTAATATTTAATTTTACTAAAAATTGTTAATATAAAATAAATTAATTTCATAGATATTACATAACTGTTGTGGCGGTATATAGAATCTAATTTTAAGTACTACTGTCACTGAAGCTAATAGCATTGTAGTAGCATTTATTTAGAAAACTTTTTACATAAGTGCATTTATTATTTATAATAATAAACCAAATAATATACACCTATTTTTTTAATAAATAAAGTGGAAATTATTATTTTACTAAGTATTTCTTTTAATTATACATTTAATATTACACTGAAATTCCTAAATTATACTTAATATATGTTATTTATAACCTACCAAAATGCGGGAAATTAAGAAATGTCTAGAATACTCGGTTTTTATGATGCTCGGTGCTGTAAACTACCTACTAAAAAACTATTATCTACCATAAATGATGATTCTAACAACGCAAAGATCTATATTTGTTTTTTTTATATAATTATTAGTTTTTTAAATAAATATTATTAGAATACGATCATACAAAAACATTAGGTTTTGGAGTTTAAGACACTATTTGACCGCATAAATATTGCAGTTAAGTATATAACATTTATAGGACTGATAACTAAACAAATTCAACGGGTTCACTGGTACAAAATCACATAATCAAATGATTGAATGTTTTTGGATATCATATTAAAGTATGAAATTATAATAAGAGACAACAATTAATATAATAGATTGTAAAAAAAATGGTGTTGTTCAGTTAATTCATTAAAAGAAAATATGTTAAAAATATTCTAGTATAACATAAAAACAATATATACTTAAGAAAATATAAATTACAATAACATTTAAAATGATGAATTAACTTGAACAATAAAATAAGTATATTATTGACTATGGGTAGGTATGTACTTAATGACCTAACAATTAATTTGTAAATAGCATACATAAAAATATAATATGCAACGGATTTTGATAGGTAACATTTTGCGGTAAGTAGCATTTAAGACAAGTACCATGTTTAGTTTTCAATTTATATACATCTTTCTATTATAACAATATTGTAAGATTAAACCAATTATAAGAGAACTGAAATATGAAGCAATTGAACTTCTGTAGTTTAATAAATTAGGTAAAGTATTATAATTAATATAATATAGTAAAACATTTTTATGCTAAATGTACAGCTTTGAGTTTTTAACAAAACATTTGTAAATTTTAATTTTGAAGTTTGCAAGGTACAAACTGCATAAAAAAATGTTATGAATAAACCTAGATTTACTCAAATTGTTAAAATTCTTTGACCCTTAATTTTATCCAAACAATACATGTATACATTTAAGTGTTGACAAATTGTGTTTAATGCAATAGCCTTTGTTGTAACAGTTTATTTAAAATAAAAATTGGTTGGCATACATAACTGCAGCCAATGGTTTGTATCATTATTAATTTTATTTTAGTAATAAAAAAACTCTTTGTTTCTTACCAATAGTATTAGGAGACATTTTTTCTACAATCACTTTGCACTTTCTGCGTGTATTCACTTGATAAACTGTATGTTTGTAAGGTAATTCTAGAGTGGAAAAATCAATATTAAGTCCTGGATTAATGGCTGGAAGTCCAGTATAAGGATGTATGAAATCAGCCCAATAACCAGCACTTTGAAGACGATCACTTATACCAAAAGCAGCATGCAAATACTAGAAATTAATAAAAATATATTTTAAATGGATATTTTAAAAAAAAAAAAGTAACTAAAATGTCAAGCATTTTTATTTTGTATTTACTTGTTTTGTTAAATTTGACATGTTTGTATTAGAGGTTTGCTTTAAATTGATTGTAATCATGCATAGACTGAAATTTTTCAAATGAGGTACATTGAATCGCTCGGTGATTTCTAAGTAAATAAAAACAATAATAATTAATAAACAAATAAATTTAAGGAAACAAAATAAATAGTACACTATACATACCGGATTTTAAAAGAATTGGGCAGTCTTGAGTATAATAATTTAGTCTTGTGGTTATGATGCAGTCCTATAAACAATGTTATAATATAGTATCATATAACAGACATTTTCCAGATTTTCCACAGGGATCTTTGTTAAAGATGCTTTGCAGTCAAATTTTAAACTGTTTAAAAAAATATCAGTTCTTTTGGATTTTTGAAGCAGAAGGCAGTACAGGTGAAGCAATGGAAAATCAGACTATATTAAAGAGAATGGTCTTGATATAGGTAAATTTAGAGGAATTGGATTAGACGGAGCTGCAAGTATGATTGACAAACAAAATGGCTTGCAGGCTCAACTTTGGAAACGATAGAAGAAGCCAAATATGATCACTGTGCATCGCATAATTTACACTTGTTAAAAGCATTGTGGAAATCAGACAGTTTTTTGAACTTAAATAAATTAAAAATTATCTAAGAAGCACTAAGTCCCAAACACGGCTTAGTGGTCTTGCGATAATTTAGATAGAAAATGAGTGTTAAAAAATTGAATTTATCATTGTTGGTGAAGATGTTAGCTCAAGATTGTACTAGAAAAAAATCATTTTCAATGTATATACAATATTATTAATATTGTTATTGTAATTATAATTCAATAAATTATTAATTTACTATGACTTTTTTTTTATTTTATACAAATTAACAGAGCTCAATGTTTAGAAAATTGGATTACAGATATAATAGGGCCTTCAACAATTTTTTAACCATATGCCTCAATGAACGTAATTCCTCCAATGGTTTAAACACATCACACAGCAATTTAAATATTATACTTGATATTTTTAAGCATTATAATAAACAAATTCAATTACCTACCAACAATATTTATGTACAAATTTGAAATATGTTGTTAAATATAACTAATTAATGTAATAAAAAGAACTTTGGGTGGTTAAAAACAAAAAAAAAAATCAAGTACCTAATACCTAGGCGTCTGTCATAATATATTGTTATTTGTTATGATTATTATATAAAACATTATACTCGACATTTATAATAATTTATTAACATTTCTTGAGCTGTTAAGAGAGGGCACAAAAATGTAGCTATAGACACCACCTGAAATTCAAGTCAGCACACACCTATGAATGTATACCTACATTATCTTATTTTTGTAGAATTTATATTATGTACTTGAACAGTGTTATTATATTATTATTTTGAAAATAATATATTTGAATAAAAAACAACTTACCTCGGGTGCAATACCCACATTGTTAGGTAATTTGAACTGGCTATCTTTATGTCTTGGTAGCAGCTGCCAATTGGGATTTGTTCTGAATTCAGAATCTTCGATTTTCTATCATATGAACATGGTAATTTAATTTTTGTATTCAAATAATAACATAATCTTTTACATAGAAATTAAAAGGCTATTAAAAGAATCCATTTTAAGATGAAAAAATGTAAATAAAACATTAATCCTAATAAGATTATAATGATTAGATTAATTTAATTTAGTTTATATTAAAATATTAAATGGATAATAATTACCTGCAAGAAAAAAATGACCAATTACCATCCCGTGTATATTTATATTACATTAGTATAATATAATGAAATAATATAAATTAATAAAATGAATAAATAATAATACAGTGGAACCTTAACAACTCGAACGTACTTAAGTCAAATCCTCGATAACTAGAAGGAATGATTTGACCCCTGTGCCTATGTGTGTACATACAATTTTTTCTATAATCAAATTTTCAATAACTCAAATTGTTTTTGTCCCTGACCGAGTTATCGAGGTTTCATTGTATTTGTTACAAATTTACTACTTATTACAATTTTTTTTATAAAATATTAAAAATGATATTACTTACCATAACGAGCTCATCTTCCTGTTCTAATAATTCTTCTCCTCTAATTTCCCTGTCACGTCGAGATTTCCTGGAGTAGGCCCTATTGGCTAACACATAAACTATTCGTTTTGCATTGTTGCCCGACTTCATTTTTAAACACGATTGCAGCATAACAGTGCACCTTTGGGTAGGGAGGAGGCAAACTGTTACTTATATTAGTATTCTAAATAAATGTTGAACAGAATACAGGAAGAATTGGATTTAATAGTTTATTCCAGACTAAGTAGGAATACCATCAAATATTTCACGAGAAAAAAATAAATAAATCGAGTACGGTTATTTTGACTATAATACATAAACAAACATGATAAGAATTTTACTTTTGACCGAGTTAAACAAAATTATTGCGTTTCACTTTTGCAAGGACCTAATTTTAGTTTTTGTCTTTTTTTAAAACAACAAAGTAATATACAGTATACAAACCTTGAAGCAGAAGATAGTAAACACACGCAAGAGCCTGCTATAGTTAACTAACAATATTTTTGATCATTCATCAACTATTTCTTGACTGTTTTGAAATCATTTCTAATAAAATAATAAATTATTGCATTTTACGCATCAGCAAAATCAAAATAAATAAAATGTTTTCATGACTTACTAAAGTACGAAATACGCATAGATAATATATAAATTCTATCATATATTATCTATGGAAATACGTATGATAAATGATAATGAACATCTATTGAAGTGATTACGACGGATCCGTATCGGAATACCTTTAACCATAGAACAATAACCATGATTACGATGGATCACCTTTTGTTCCACAAATTTTTGTTTCAAGTCCACTTATTCCAATGATATTAATTTCCAAATGTTACCTTTGTTCCTATTTATATTTGTTCCAATACCTATTTGTCGAATGACATTTGTTCCAATGGATATTTTTCCATAAAATATTTCATCCAATTAATATATCTTTTCACATATTATACCTTTGTTCCAATGAACGTTTGTATAATATTAAATTATTAACGTTCCATAATTTATTTGTTCCACAGAATTTATTACACACAACATTTGGAACAAATGTTCATTCGCACATAATGACTTTTGGAGTAAAGATTAATCAGAAAATAAATGCGCGGAAAAACATTTGAATTACATTTTTTATTTATACACAAACTTTACACTTTAAACTTATAAATTATAAGGTATTAAATATATATATATTAATAAATATATTATATATTAGTAATATATAACTGTTTAAGGTATTAAGATAGTATTTTACGCTTATGGCTAGGTAATCAGCTCTAGACGGGCTTGTTCTTAAAATATTATTTAGTATTTTACCTAGTAGTCCACTGAAATAACAAAAATAAAAAATAGATAGAAAAACACTTTTACCAATTATTCAAAGAGAAGTTGAACAGGGAACGATAATTCACAGTGACCAGTGGAAGGCATACGCTACATTAAATGAACACGGGTTTACACACAAAACAGTAAATCATAGCCTAAATTTTATTGATCCAAGTACAGGAGCACATACTCAGTCAATCGAGGGTCTTTGGCGTATTTTAAAGAAAATATACAGTATAAAAGTAAACGGAGCTTCACCCTTACTCGAAAGGCAGTTGAAAGAAGAGTGGTGGCGATCACTTCATCCATCCATAGATACAATATTTGACGATTTTCTTTCAGACATAAAAACAACATTTTTAGTATAATGTATATTTTATAAAATTAAAATTTTTATTAGGTCATATATAAGGTCACTAGCCGACCCGTCACGGCTTCGTCCGTGATTGGTTATTTATTTTGCATTTGGAAGATGATATGTAGAATTGTTTATACAAATTTTATCGTTTAATGTGATCGGCAAGTAAATATATACAAAAAACGGTTACTGAAAACGTTTTGAAATGTTTTTTTAGCGGTATTAATGATAAATATATTTTTATTAAAAATGAATACAGATACAAAATAAATGCTAATTAATCTGTTGACAAAAAAAAATTAAGAATCGGGTTATGTTGTGACATTCAAGAAAGTATTTTGTAAAACTCTGTGAAAAAAAATTGTAAAAAAGTTGAATAGCGTCGTCAGAAAATTGGAATATTTAAATAAATACAATACACCCCTTCCAGACAAAAAAAAATTAAAAATCGAGCGTTGTGGTGATATTCAGAAGGGTATTTGGATCAACTCTGTGAAAAAAAATTGGAAAAATGTTAAATAGTGTCGTCATAAAACGGTAACATACAAATAAAACCCCGCTCTCCCACCCCTCCATCAAAAAATTAAAAATCAGGCAATGTGGTGATATTGCAAAAATTAGCTTTGTTTTTTAATTGTTCAAGAATTTTCAACTTATTTTTTACTATTAAAATTGGTACTAAAACCTTCAGCAGACTGTTAGATGTTAGTATATAACAGTAAAAATGTTCAGCCAAATCGCTTCAGTAGTTTTCTTGGTTAGGGTGGTCTTAGAAAACTCCTTAAATTTTATATATTAGTATAGATATAGATAGATAGGTATACAATTTACACGTTTATTTTAATTAATAATAAGTTTTTTTATTAACTATCGGACTAAATTTATGCCAAAAACCTTCTCTGTGAAATCATATATTAGAATATTATTTTTATTCACATATTATAAAGTTATAACTCAACACTGACTATATCGTATAGATAGTAGTGTAAATAAATTCATAAACAATAAAAGAGTAAAATTACTTTACATATTTAGATAATTGCATTGTGTAGGTGGGTACATAATATCATACATTATGAGAACGCTTATATTACATCTACAAGGTTTTTGAAAGAAAAAATTATATTTTTATATTTATTGGGAATAAACTATATCTACAAATCAAAACATTTCAAATACTTTTAAATAGCTTATTCCTAGTTATATTTTATAACACAATATTATGATATAAAAATAATTTATATACTAGATGATAGTAGTTATTAATTTCGTGCTCAGCATTATCGGAGTAAATGTTTGACTTGGAATCTTACAAACTGCTGGTGTTAGTAGTTATACCATTTTTTTAAACTATAAACTATGTAATGTGAATAAGAACATGTTTGGTATAAAGTTCGACTATGTCACCCGACTTCAACATAAATTCCAAGTCAGATATCGATAGTTGTATTATATTATTATATCTTTAGATTTGTCATATTGACGTGAAAATATAATATCTGTCATCTATGTCAATATTGGCAATCGTTGCAGGTGACGACGGTGGCGTACAGACACGTCATTAATCACGGCATTAACGATTCTAAAATTTTAATGAACAAATGATTATTCCGTTCCGTTCGGTTTTATTTTTTATAAATGACAAAATTCTCATTTCAGAGCAGTTTTTTTCACGTTGGCGAGTGTGTCCGACACAAGTTTCGCCGAAAGGGAAAATGTTTAAATCAGTTTGTAATTGAAGTATTCTTTGGACAAAATTCATTTACTTGAGCAGCATAAACGTCGTCGTCGTTTCACCGCACACAGGTCGTAGAATAATAATATAATATACCTAAATAAATAGAGTTATACATGCCCATGGAAGTTCTCATGTCCCGTAAAAAACAATAATTAATATTTTTGAGCATAGAAATATTTTTAATTTTTTTCAATCGATTTATATTTAACATTTCTGTTATAATTTAATTTTAAATTCAATATTATTCAATCTTATATACAGTAAATTTAATAAAATATTTTCACAAAAACGTACAGGCATGGTTGTATTTAGAAATTGTGTAAGTACCTCACGGGTTTTTTTTTTTTTATAACTTTAAAGCTATAAAGTTTTCTTTTAATATTTTAAAAAAGATCAGGGGACACGTATTGCCTGTAACATTTCAACTATTTGTATTATAACTGCAGGTATAACGCTATCCCGGCTATCAATAAAGCTATGATAAAAATAAAGTAAGTAATTAGTCAGGTCTAAAATTGCCTCAGTAATATTTAAACGTTTTCTCCGATTATCAGGTACGATGACCTATAAGAGTGACTGAGATGAATGGAGAAGAATGGGTAGTGCGTATGAAAGGGAAAGATGAGTATAGCCGTGGAAGTAAATTTAGTGTGAAGGGGGGGGGGGTGGAAAGACGGAAAAATAAGTGGATTGACAGAATACATAACATATGGATGTATAAGGTAAAGGTGACTGTTGTGAGAGAATGGGAGAAGAAGTGTGAAGACGAACAGTTAGGTTAACAATTTCGAATACGTAGGAAAGGTTCTAGAATTGCAAAGCTCACTAGACTCTTTAGCTGATACTGCGTTTTAGTAGGTTCACAAACCTTGACTTATTATAGGCGAGGATAAACGAGTCTAAAACCCCAGTTGGTATTGTCGGTTAAGTATTGAATTAAGTGACATCAAGTTGAAGAAGCTGTTGATTGTTGAAATTTGAAATTAAATGTGGTTAAAATATTAAACTTAAAAGTAAAAAAGCAGGTATGATTGGATGTAAAAGTTATAAGTATTAATGATTTATGCGTAGGAGCTAATAATTAATTATCACAAGTTGTCAGTGTCGTACAGCCACGGTTTATGTTAGAAATTATATATTAGAAACAATCCACTGTGATAGAAACCTTTAAATCTTAATAGTATGATAAATTTAATAAACATAATAAATTATGGGTACCATGGGCACAATTGAAATAAAAATAAATTATTAACAATTTATTGGTTATGTTAGGTCAGTTATCGATTTCATTTTTATTTTTGTTAAGTATTGACATCCATATACTATTTCGATTATTCATTAATATATTCTTTAATTGAGATTTAAAACTGCATAAATTATAAAATTTAAGTTCCGTTATGAGTACAATAATTATGGTATTAAGTGATCGATATTATTTTTTTATTTCCAAATTTATTATGAGTAATCACGTAAACATAGGTAATATCTCATGTCACATAGGTACGTATTATTAATTATTATCTAAATTAAAAATAATAAAAATTATGCTTCATCATTAAAGTTGTACCTAAAATAATTAATAGACATACGAGTACTCGTTTACTTATATATATCTAATAAAGTAAAAAAGTAATTTGCCTCTGACGTGGTTGAAATACTACTCATAAGTAGACATTTTATTACTGTTTGACAGTATATCATACTATTGTGTACAGTGTTCCGATCGTATCCAAAGGAACGACGGCCACTGCTTCTGAGGTGCTTGTTTATATAATGGTTTATCACGGGGCGACTTAAGGTCCCGTCGAAACATTATAATATGTTTTTTGGTGTTAATTTTCTGGCTGTTGGAGTTTCATGCCAATTGGATTTCTCTGTAAAATACTATTGACCAATAAGACAAAATAACAAATTTATTTAGAATCAAAAAGGTATATAAAAAAAGTGTAAATAAAAACAAATAAAAATAGTAAAATCGTACATTGTTTAGATATTATATTTCACCATACAACATTACTTTTTAATAGTAATCATTGGCAATAAGTATGTAAAATGAGATATTATAGATTATATTAAACAATTATTGTTAAATTGGAGTAAAAGATAAATTTTGAATTTTGTAAGATATTCTTTATTTTGACACTTAATGTGACTTGTGACTTGTATGACTGAGACAACAAACGCATAAATCATAAGTAGGTACTTTTTACATCCAATCATAATTACAAGTTGTAAGGTATACGGTTTCCTAGATACAAACAGATTGATCGCCGCTAAGAGCCCCAGCGATGAGCCGCGACCACTGCTCTGCTACAGGACAGCCAAAAAGTCGATTCGGCCGACGATTAGAGTCCGTGAGTAGTTGTGCGACTCGATGCTGCGGCGCGGCGATCAATCACGTCTAGGAAACCGTACCTTACAACTTGTGATTATGATTGAATGTAAATTATAAAAGTAGTATGTATCTCAGGGGGGGGGGGGCAACAATCAACGATTCAATTTGATATTAAAACTTAATTCAAGAGATCGGCAACGCCAACTGAGACCGTTCTATCCAAAAGCCTGGTTGGATAAGTCTCAGTCTAAGAAGGTTAATTACAAGTCCTTAGACAATATACTACGATACTAGTATATAGGTCTAAGGTCAACCAATTGAAGCAATGTTTCAGCTATATTGTGATGACAATAGACTATATCATCACTGGTCGTGAGCTTTACAATGATCTTTTCTTACCAAGATATTCGAAATTGTAAACATAACAATGAAAGAAAACATTTAAATATAACTGAGGGAATATCAGACGTGTCTTAGTCAGACAATCAGTGCTGGGCTAGCGTTATACAAAAAAAACAAATTAAAGAAAACTAAAAACTAATTATACAATGTAATGTTTAAGGCGTACCAAACTTGAGATTAGATTTAAGTCTCAATTTTCATCTCCCGAAACATTTAAAAAAAATTTTTTGTTCTTAAAATGAATATCTTTGCAGGTGCCAGTGTCTCCTTATCATTTATTTTCATTTATTTTCATTTTTTTTCATTTTTATTTTTATTCCTTATTCATTTACTAAATTTTTTTATTTTTTTTATTTAAACGAATGATAAATTAATATTCTATTAAATTCTTTTGAGACTGGAGCAGTTTTATCTCTTTTTTCTACCTGTAAAATTTATTTTGAATTTTTGTTTTGCTTTTCAAAACAAAAATACCTTCAGGTGCCAGGTCCCCCTTCCAATTTTTTTTTCATTTTATTAACTTTTGTAATTTTTTTTTATCCTTAAAACGTTGTACTCTGCAGACATAGTAGCCTGCAGTCATAGTCTTTGTATTGCTTTCATTCTTTAAACCAAAGTTAAATTAATATCCTATTTAATACTTTAAAAATCTATATGCAACTGAAATGATATCACAGATAATTTGATTAGAAGGTATTAATAACAGTATAATTATATTTTAAAATTTTTTTTTGCTTCTTAAAATCGAAAATCTCGCAGAGGCCAAGGCTCCCCTTCGCATTTTTATTTTGGATTTTCGAAATTTAGCTTAAATTGATATAATGTTTAATTTTTTACCCGGCTATGTAGTTTTATTAAATTGTTTAATTTTTAGATACTAATAATATCTAGAAATAAAGCTGCAATCTCATTTTCTTTTCTATACCTTTAAAATTATTTTGAATTTTTTTTTTTGCTTTTTAAAACAAAAATACCTTTGGGTGCCTGGTCCCCCTTTCAATTTTTTTTTCATATAATTAACTTGTGTTCTTTTTTTATCCCTAAACTGGAATGGCCTGCGGGCATAGTTTTTGTATTGTTTTCATTCTTTAAGCCAAAGTGAAATTAATATCCTATTTAATACTTTAAAAAGCTATATTCAATTGCGATCTCTATAAATAACCAATACCTAGAAAGGGGGACCCATTACACGGGTAAGTGTTGATTGTGTAGAATCACACAATTCTTTTTGCACTTGCTATGAATCGAACCGATAAATGTGTGAATCGTGTCAACTGCGTGACCACTGCGTCTCTCCTATTCGACGTATTCCACTGTGCGCCGCCAGACGTTCGTCTTTCTAGCTCATCTCATTACTTATCTCACCACACGTCGAAGTCTTCGCCGCGAATCTTACGTCGTCGACGTCATCGAGCGTTGGTACTGTGAGGCCAAAATCGATGTCTCGCCGGTACTAGCCATAACCAGCTATTATATCAATACCTACGTATTTATTATAATATTTTTCGTAAAATTATTATCACTGTGATATTATATAATACGAATATAATAGTCGATAAGAACCACCGCGGCTGTAAAACGCCAAAGAAACTACGTAGGTGCAACCGGATATTGATTCGTTTCTTCCGGTTTAGTTTCGATACGCACTACACCGACGTACGTACGCGTAACAATAACAATAGCGAACTGCGAAGAATATACCGATGATAACGAGAGAACTGGATATAATATTGTTAATACCGTACACCAGGTATACGTTATTTGAGTTAAATACCCGTGTGTATCACCACCGCCCAGCGGCGAAACGAAAAGCGATAAAATGTACAACGCGTATATTACATTTCAATGTTTTCCGTACAAACGTGTCTGAAAAATTCTCAAATGAGAATGACGTTCTTAATATTGTATATGAGATAACCAATTTTTTTTTTCGTATCTTACTGATTATCGAGTTTGTAAGGAGCACTTAAGGTAGGACAATATTATATAGGTATGTCGTTGAATTTCAAAACAATTTTAACACTAAAATATTAAATGTTCACTAGGTATAAAGAAATGAAAAGGTATAAATAAAAGTTAGGAACTAAATCTTAGTCCTATCTGTCCTATACCCCAAAAATTTGTTTATCAGAATAGACTGTTTTTAGTTTTTTTTATTATTATATTGGTAAACGATATCCTGGCTTTAAAACAGTACTTAAAATTGTGATAATAATATTATTATGTTCGTTATATGGCTTGGTCCAATTTAAGTTTATTCAGTGGTACCTCTAATATCCCACCTACCAACCCATACCTGATAAATACTATTTAATATTTAATATTACCGACCCAATTTACTCCGCAGCTACCAGGTATCCATCAAATCTTTAATTTCCGGATAGCATCTGCCCCAAGATGCACCCTTCATAATGCCTCTGACAGTCTGACTAATATACATCTGATATTCCCTCGGTATTATTTAAATATTTCCTTTCATTTTTATGTTTACAATATCGAATTTGTTTTTAAGAAAAGATCATTGTAAGGCTCACGACCAGTGATGATATTCTACTACCATTACAATGTAGCTTCAACATGCTCAATTGCTGTTCACCAAATGCTTTACCCCCCCCCCCAAAAAAAAAATAATAATCCCCAAGACCCCCCCACCCCCTAAATACTTTCCCCAATTGCTGTCCCCCAAATGCAAAAGCATTGGAGCAGCATTGGAGCAGCAATGGAGCATAGCAGCATTAGAGCAGCAATGGAGCATAGCAGCATTGGAGCATTTGAGGAACAACATGTTAGGTTAGGCTGGTGAAGGCATTTGGGGGGGGGGGGTGAAGAATTTGGGTAACATTAAATGAGGGGGAATTAGGGAAAGCATCTGAGGAACAGCAGTTGGGGAAACAATTTTATGAAACATTTTTTTTGGAAGCATTTCTGGAGTATTTTTTAACATTTGGTGGTGAAGGATTTGGGGAAACATTTGGCGCAGCATTTTGTTTAAGCATATGGAGTTGAAGTTTTTGGGGAAGCATTATGGGAAAATAATTGAGAGTATAGCATTTAGGGAAAGTGACATCGTAGTATAGCATATAGATATCGCAATAGCATAGCTTTCTAAAGAAGTAAATAGGATATCAATTTATCTAATTTTTAAATAATAAACGAAAAACGCAGACGCATGCAAGCTAATGCGTTTTAAGTATAAAAAATTACACAAGTTAATTAAATGAAAAAAAAAATGGGAAGGGGGACCAAGGACCCAAAGGTTTTTTCGATTTAAAAAGCAAAAAAATAATTCAAAATAATTTTACAGGTATAGAAAAGAAAATGAGACTAAGCAGCCTTATTTCTAGATTATAAGTATCAAAAAATTAAACAATTTAATATGTTATATCTAATTATTAGTTATTTTTAGAGATCGGAATTGCATATAGATTTGTAAAGTATTAAGTAGAATATTAATTTAACTTTGGTTTAATGAATAAATGCAATACACAGACTATGACTGCAGGCTATTCCGTTTTAACGATAAAAAAATTTCACAAGGTAATTATATGAAAAAAAATTGAAAGAGGGAACGGCACCCGAAGGTAATTTTCTTTCAAATGCAAGAAAAAAATTCAAAATTATTTTACAGGTGAAGGAAGGAAAATGATCATGTCATATCCGACATCGACATTGAAGGTTTCCAGCACATGAATTTTCAAAAAAAAAAATTTAATCTTATTTTTTATTATTAATAGGATCACCATTACATAGCCGGGTAAAAAATTAAACATTATATCAATTTAACCTAAATTTCAAAAATCCAAAAAAAAAATGCGAAGGGGGGCCTCTGCGGGATTTTCGATTTTAAGAAGCAAAAAAAAATTTTTATGGGTATAAAAAAAGGTGAGTATGTGAGTAATGTCTAAAAATATTCAAAAAAAAGTTTAAACTTATTATTTTTTGTAATTTCTTGTGCTTACCACGTACAATACTGATATTATTTTGGAGTATCACGCTACACTCTACGAGAATATTTGAAAAAAGGATGTCGTCGGAAGCAAAAAAAGTTTTAAAATATAATTATACCGTTATTAATACCTTCTAATCAAATTATCTGTGATATCTTTTCCTATTTACAATCCACTATGTATAACACTTTGTCTTCGATAAACATTGACGTTAACACATCTTCAATCGAATTTACGATCATCAATTGAAGAATACCATCCCTGAAATGACACGCAGCCAGTAAAATGTTCAACAATAAAATTTACCTATAGCCTATACATTCAATATATTATATACATATTCATTTATAATAATAAAAAAAAATAAATAAATTGTATAGGTAAAAAAAAGATAATATGTATGTAATATCTAAAAACAATCCAAATTAAGTTTAAACTTATTATTTTTTGTAATTTCTTGTGTTACCACGTACAATGCTGATATTAATTTGGAATATCACGCTCTACTCAACGCCCGCAATATTTGAAAAAAAGGAAGTCGTCGGATAATTAATGAAGACGCCAGCTATACGGTGGGATCCTGCACCGTATATCCGATGTCGACACGTATCAGACGTAATAGAATTTGTTCTAAATAGAAAATTTATTTTTTAAAAAGGTTATAATACGTGAAGTTAAATTAAATGTTTGACGGAGGGTATCCGACATCAGCATTAAACGTTTCCAGCACAAGAATTTAAAAAAAAAGTAATCTAATTTTTTATTATTAATAGGATCACTACTACATGGTTGGGTAAAAAATTAAACATAATTTCAATTTAATTATATGGAATAAAAAAATATGGATACTAAAATTTTTTTAAATTTATTATCTATTACTGACAGCTAATTTTATCTTAAAACTTTAAAGGTAAACTTGGAGCAGCCATATAAAATCAGTATGTTAGTTTGTAACAGTATTTTAATATTTATTAATATAATGAAAGCAAGACCAAACATTGGCACATAATTGTTATATGTATAAAGAGAAAAAGAGTTTAACTCAAATTTGGCCCAAGTATAGCACTTCTACGGTAATCATTACATTTTTCTAATATTTTTCAGATATTATGAAGCTAAAATCATAGAGAACCAATGGACAAGACTAAGGTAAAGTAAGTAAGTAAGTAATGGAACACACAAATATACGTGGTTTATATAGTTTCCGACAAATTGAAGAATTTAATTTGGCGGCGAACGATAATGTGAACGTTTTAATTCATGTAGTACCCACGGATTAAGAAAAAAAGGTTTATATCACGGTAGATTATTTATAATATATAATGCGGCAGTACAAACTTAAAAATGAATTATAAATGTGCATGGTATTAGCATATCAATTGATTATTATAAATTCCGACAACAAAAAATGTTTATAAATTAATTTTTGTATTAGCTAAATACGTTTTTTTTATATTATTATAAACACCACATAAAGTAAAGTATTTTATTAACGTATTAAAGTATTATAATAATTGTAGTTTAAACATTTTTTTTTTGGTCAATAATAAAATAAGTAATAGTTAAAATAATATTCTTGTACCTATAACAATCTTTTTTTTAAACCGTTTTAAAATTATTAATTAATATTTTTTTT